>ML777036.1:220408-241166 GCA_009831015.1 Picea engelmannii | reverse complement strand
GAATTCATCAACCCTTGGAATGTGGAAGGTGCATTTGTAAGGCCAAAAGGCATGACCAAAAATTCATAATGGCCTTCATGAGTTCAGAATGTTGTTTTTGGGATATCTTCTTCCTTCATTCTAATCCGATGATACCCTGAACAAAGATCCAACTTTGTGAAATAAATTTCTCCATATAGTTCATCTAACAATTCATCAATGACATGAATGTGAAACTTATCTTTAATAGTGATCTTGTTGAACTCTCTATAATCTGGACACATACTCCATGAACCATCTTTCTTGAATACCATTACCACCGGTGCAGAGTAAGAACTTTGGCTAGTTATAATAATGCCAACCTCTAACATTTCTTCAAACATACACTAAATTTCAGTATTCTGGGCATAAGGGTATCTGTACAGCCTGATGTTAGGAGGAACACTCCCAGGAATTAGGTGAATATCATGATCATGATTTAGAGTGGGTGGAAGACCTTTGGGAATATCTTCAAATACTTTGGAATTCTTATCAATGATCCCTTGGAGATCTAGGGGAATAGATGTCTTAGATGTTTGAAACTATAGTGAGCATAGTTGTGCAATTACACCTTGATGCCCCTTTTTTAATAATTTTGTCATGCCATTAAATCTTATCACCTTACTGGGTTTCCCTGTGATACCTCTTAATTCAATTTCTTTTCCTTCCAATGAAAATTTCATGAAAAGTTCTTGAAAATTAAAATCCATTGTTCCTAATGATTGTAACCATTGGATTCCTAGTACAAAATCAGCACCACCCATGGGTATAGAAATCATTGGACTATTCATTACATATTCCCCCATAGTAAGATTGATCTTATTACATTTTCCTAAGTAATTGATAGTTCCTCCATCTGCAATCATTACTTGAAACTATGGTGTTGGATATACAAATCAATTGAGAGCTTTGGTTAATTTATAGTGAATGAAATTATGAGTACTATCAGAATCAATTAGGACTATTACCTTTTTTCTTTTTGATATATCCTTTGATATTGAGGGTTTGAGGAGTGCTAATTCCGTCCAATGCATTACACAATATCGTGGGAGTCAAAGCTTCAGAAGAAATCACTTCTATGTTTTCATCTTGAGATGGTTCTTGTTCTAGTTCTTATTCTTCTTCCTCTTCACAATATATGTAGAATAATTTCTTCTCACCACACTTATGTCCCTTATTATACTTGTTGTCACAATTAAAGCATAAACCTTTTCCTTTTCTTTCCTCCAATTGTTGAGGTGTCAACGTTGTAGGTTGAGGTGTTTTAGAATAAGGAACATTATTATCTCGATAGATGTTAGGAGTGGTCCTTCTAGTAGCCATATCCATAGCCATATTTTGACTTTCAACATTTCTTTCCACCCTAAATGCATTCTCCAATGATTTGGGTTCCCAAAGGTGAACCTCATGTTGAATGTTATCCCTTAAAGTTCCTATGAATACTTCAATCAATTGCTCATCTGGAATATATGTTACCTTTATATTCAATCTTTGGAAGTTCTCAATGTGCTCTGTAACTGAACCCTTTTGCTTGCGATTTATCAATTGGCTAAACAAGGTATTTCTCCTTGTATCCTCATAGTGTTCTATCATTTCTTCTGTGAAAATTTTCCAAGTGATGAGTGATTTGCGAGAAAAAATCCATCGATACCACACAAATTGTATGGGTTCTAAATATAAAGAAGCAATTTGTACCTTTTGTGTATGTGGCACATTATGTAGATCAAAGAATTTCTCCCTTTGAAGTATCCATGTGATTGGGTCCTTGCCATCAAACTTCCTCATATCGATCTTAGGAAAGTGGTTGGTCTTCAACCCAAGGTTAGAGTTTCTCCATTCTTGATTCATCTTCCTTATGTCCTCATCATGAATTTCATGGGATACATTTTCACTTTCAGGTGTCATCTCTATTAGGAAAATTTTCAATCCTTCCATGATCTCCCTTTTTAAGCCATCCAGATTAGTATCTATTATTTCCTCCAACTTAGCTTCCATTGAATCCATCATCCCTTGTAGTTCATCTTTTGTTACTGTCTTCTTTTGTAAATAATTTATATCCCTACGCATTTCTCCACCTTCATAAAGAGTCCAAGTAGGATTGTCTGGAGGCTTATTTGGTGTAGAAGTTCCCTTTTTTGGTGGCATGTTGGCCAAGTATCACTTTAAACCTTTATTTTGAGGTGGTTCTGCTAGACAATATTTCTTTTGTTATATCTCCAAAATTTCAGCCCTTCTGGGTATGAAAATTTATTTTTTGTAGCTCTATGATGTTTCTTCTCTGCAATTCCACAAGTCTGATCAAAATTGGATGTGCCAAGTGGAATTTATTGCAACTTCCCCACAACTTGCTGATTTTTGGCCTTTCTAGGAGATCTCACTTGTATAGAGTGCCCCACACAAAATAATTGATACACAATTCTAAAAATTGTACCAGAAATACTACAGACTGTCCACTATCCAATGAAACTAGTCTCACTCAATTTGGATACTCGATAAACATTTTATGATTGTTTTACCCGAAACACCTTCTTGAGACTAGTCAATAGGACTAGCCAGATACCCTATATTCCACAGGGTGTATCTACAAATGTACGATGAATCAGAAGATGAAATTTTTATCACATATAAATTATTAATTTTTGTGAATATCCTCTAGATTTCACAGTCTGAAAAGTTACAGAAAAAATTTCATAGTGAAAATTCTGCGATGACTAAATTCAGGATGATTCCAGAACCCTATCTTTCATAGGATGTATCTCCGAAAGTATAAGGCCTCAGGAGATGAAATTTGAACCCAACGCACCTTGGTCTGTCTACTAAATATACTCTAAGGGTTTCCTTTTGAAAATTCATAGAAAACAAATTATAGCGAAAATTCCAAGGTGTCTCAGATGTAGCAGCGAAACCCCAAGACCTTGAGCTCTGATACCAAATGTTAAGAACCAAATATCAATATAGCATAGAAAAACCTAAGAATAAGTACTCAACACCTTGAAAAAGATATAATTTCAGATAATAAGCCTCTTCAAGGGGGAAACCTCCTTATACACAACATAAATTTCCAAATACAAGATGATTCCAAATGAAAATGTCTCCTTTGTATATATAGGAGACTAGGAGGTACAATTACAACTAATGGACCCAAGATGACATAAATAAAATAACATTACTGATGTAATATTCCCTAATTAAGGGGTAATGTGCCACTATTTAGGGCTTAACACTCATTATTCCTTTACATATAACAACATACTGCTTGAATTTACATATATTACATACAAAATGGACATCAATTGTGATGGCATGGGTCCCTTCACGTCAAAAAATCAATATCCTTCTCCATCCATAGCCTTAAAATTTTCCTTTGCTGATCATCCTAGAGCATGTGTCGATAGCCTATTGTTCTTGTCAGATACAATTCAAATCACACCTTTCCATTGGGAGGATTTTGGTCCCCAAACGCTGCCAAGGATAGATGAGGGAACTTGGTTTCATTCTGGTTCCTCCCATACCACTTGTATTTCCTTGAAGTCTATCCATTGAGACCAATATGCCACATTCATTGTTGTCCTCTACGAGTTGTTCGTTCCTTGTGTTGCAAAACCGTGTCTTCATTCAACTCCTCACGTCCATGAGGTGCAAGGTATTCAATAGTGGGAAGAACCTAGAGTTCTTCCTCCTCATCCAACATGGAGGGTTCAAACAAATTCAAATTTTCCATGTTCACCATTGAGATGATCTGCATATAAGGTGGAAGTCTGCGCCTAAAGGCATTCTCATTCAATTGCTCAATAATCTCAAATGTTCCATATCTAAGGGGCTTGAGTTTCTTTGTTTCTCCTTGTAGTCATTCCTTACAGAGATAGAGACATACCTTGTCTCCAACATGAAATTTATGTTGTGTACAACTGATGGCTCTTCTTGAGTTGCTCTTGAACCCTTATATGTATATGCCTAATCTTGTCCAGGAATGTGCTTGCTTTTTGTTATTCTCTTTGTAGTCTTGCTTATTCCTTTTGTTGTCAATAAACAATGTCAAATGGTGAAGGAGGTAAATAACCAAAATAAGTCTTGAAAGAAGACTTATCAGTGAAACAATGAAGTGATCAATTGTAAGAATGTTGAATGTAGACTATCTGCTCATCCCAAGTCTTCAGATGTTTGCTATTGTAACCTCTCAACAATTGCACTAGCATCATGTTTACTACCTCAGTTTGTCCATTGGTCTAAGGATGGAAGGAAATGGAGTACTTCAACTTGGTATCAATTCTTTCCCAAAGAATTTTCCAAACTTTTCCCAATAACATGCTATCCCAATCAAATATGATGGAGGTTGGAAATTTGAAATGTACCCAGACATGGATGAAAAATAGTCCAGCTGCTTCTCATCCAGATATTGTCTTCTTACAGGGAATGAACACACACATTTTGTTGAAGTGGTCTACCATGAAAAACAAGTAGTCATGGCCTCTATGATTCATAGGTAAAACTCCAACAAAATTCATGGATATGCTCTCCCAAGTCCTACTTGGTACTAGCAATGGCATGTACAAGCCAAATTTTCGGTTGCTTAGATTGCTAGTGCTGCAAAGAACACAACCTCTAACAAAATTTGACACCTGCTCTTGCATCTTTAGCCAATAAACATATTACTGCAGATTCACCAATGTCTTTGTTACATCAAAATTCCCAAAAACCCTAGAAGTGTGTGCTTTTGTCATCAATTGAACTCTTCTATCCCAGGATATCCATAGTTTTTCCAACTTGTACAACAAACCATCTTGGAGGTGGTATTCATTTCCTTCCATGATCTCAACTAACCTCTCCTTTAGCTGCTTGTAGACTCCTTTAAAATATTCATCTCCATCATAATCTTCACTCAAAAGTTCATGAGTGAAAGGCTCAAGTTGCATTATCATTCCAATTGTTGCAATCTTCTTTAGTAATGCTCGAGAGAGCATGTCTACTAGTCTATTCATGACTCCTTTCTTGTACTTAGTCAATAAATGAAATTATTACAAGAAACCTAACCACTTGTAATATCTCACCTCCTGCATCTTGCTCTAACTTTGTAGATACTGAAGGGGATGATGATCTATGTGTATGACAATATTTTTTCCCAAGAGGTAATTCTTCCACTTCTTCACTGATTGTACAATCACAAAGAGCTCTTTATCACATGTGGGATATTCAAGAACTTCTCCATGAAACAAATTTTGATGGTAGCACACATGCCTTCCTCCATGCATGAGTACTATTGGAATACTAAGAGGAGGGTCTGAATCAATATGAACACTTTTACCACTTTTAACGACAATATATAAACTTCAATCTTATCAGTAGTATATCATCAATGTATCATCTATGATTGCATTCAATAAATAATGAGCATATAAACATAAGAAACATGAAATCAACATCATCACATCAAATACATACTACACCATAATTTATGTGGAAACCCAAATGGAATAAAACTACATAATGATTTCTTATATATATCAAAGAATACATTCATCGGAAGAACCAACTTCCCAATTCTCTAGCTACAACTGCAAGGAGGATACAACCCCCTATTTACAGGCTCCAACCTGAAGGAAGATACAACTTCCTGAAATATTCTATGGCTCCAACCAGAAGAAGTATACAACCCCATGATACAATATTCTCAGGCTCCAACCTGAAGGAAGCTCCAAATCCCTATGTTCTCTGGATCCAACTGGAAGGAGGCTATGACCCCCTTTCCTTGATCCGTCTTGTTGCCATGAAGTATAAGTGTAGACCAAATTTCACTAGCACAATCACTTCCACTGTCACTATCACCTACACATATAACCTATCAATGTGTCACTGCCACTATCATTATCACTTCCATTGTCACATCAACCTGTAACTAGTCAAATAGTCACTGTATCCAACCTGTCACATAAACCTATCCAACATGTGATTGACCAACCTATCCAACCTGTGACTGACCAACCTATCCAACCTGTCACTATCACCGATACTCAACCATATCCTCTCACATGGATCATATACCAAGGACACCTCTCAACTAGATTTCCAACATCACCAACACATGCCTCTACCAAGAATGTACCAAGATCACCAATATATCATCACAAGATATGTGTCTCAACCATGTACCAAAGTATGTACCAAACCATCAACCTATATGATACCAAGCATCAACTGTGCACCATGACCTATACCACAACAAGTGCATCAACCATGCACCAACACCTGTACCATGTACCTCAACCATGTACCTGGTATGGTAACATGTGCCTGTACCATACCATGGTATGGTACCATGTACCGGGTACTGATGACATGTCTCAACCAATTACCATAACCATGTGCCAATATATCCAAGAAATGCACCTAGTAATGTACCTCAACCAACATGTATCAACATGTATCACAGTGTCTTTCCTTAAGCATGTTCTACAATCTCACCAAGATGCAACCTCATAACACATAGAATAACATACCTTTTACATCTGTAACTGACTTGGTGCCTATGATATTGATACATAGACCTGTAGCAATACCTCAGTCCTCAACAACCAGGAACAAGTATCCTCCTTCACTTGTGTCTTGTCCTCGTGGGATGAAGACTACCTGTCACATGGGGCCTCGTGTGACGTTCCCTAGGAAACATGCGGGAATGCCTCATGGGGAACCCTATGCCTGACCCACGAGGGCCAACCTAATTAGGGTTTATTAGAAACTTGTTCTCTCTACAACTACAAAAATTTCTCTCTTCCTTCACACTTTCTCCACTGCCTCAGCCTCAACCTCATATTCACCATTAGACTAAAATATTAGACCAAAATATTCTCACAATATAGATATTCAATCAATGTGTGTGTACTTATGAGAGACTCCTTGAGGTGTATTTATACTTTTTATAGGTAACCTCTTTCCTTATTCTTATGGATTCTTGAATTTCTTGTTACAACCACTTTACCCTTTCATTAATTGACTTGTAACCAATTAGGGGCTTCTTGACCATCTTTTGGGGCTTCCAAATTCATGAGGTCATACCTCCCTAACCGTAAGGAACCACATGGCATACCACCTATCATAGGAAACAAAACGACAAGGAATATCCATCTATGAGTTTCTTACCTACATTTTCACTATCCTTCATGTCCTTATTCCTTAAAAAACTTCAGGTCTCATGACAACACCTATGGGGATTCTTGTAGACTTCATCAAATGCACTCATCACATCTGCTAACATTAACCACTCTTGTTGACATCAATGAAAACTAACTCGCCATCAATATCAACCACATCTCTAGCGATTCTATACTTCTCCAAAGGTTGAAATCAATGACAACCAACTTTCCAAACCAACTATCCAACAATCCCCCCCTTTGGCATTAATGGAAACACCAACATTGATGGAAACAATCAGACTCTGACACTCATTCTCCCCCTATGACCATCACTCCTTATCAATGTTTCTCTCTCTCTCCCTTTGACATCAATGACAAAGGGTATCTCTCCTTGGGGCTGCTACTCCTGTCTTCATGGTTCCATTCTTTCACATGTTTTTACCCGCATGTTTCTTTCCAAGTTCCTCTTTTGATAGAAAATAGTGACTCCCCTTTAAAGTATACTTTTTATAAACATTATTTATCTTCTGAGATTTCTCTTTCTCTCCTTTTGACATCATGGGAAAAAGGATAACTCATGTTTTTGGTATGTCTCCTCTTGTATGCATGCTTATTCTTTCTTTTTGGATCTCTTTCTCTGACGATTTCTCTTCTCTTGACTTCTATGCAATATGTCGTGTAGATCAATGTAGGAATAGGAGTATATGTTTATTTTCCTCTCTTCCAGTGATTTCTTATTATCCATTGGTTCTTCCTCTTGTAACTCTCTGAAATATATAAAAAATATTCATTACTTGATTTCTTCATTCACTTGTCATGTTCACTTGACCATACTATTCAATGATTTTCTTATGATGATATAGTTTTTGCTGACAATTTCTCTTTCTGTGTTCTATTGTGCCTTTCACTGCTTTCCTTTCTATGACCAAGTAATTCCAACTGATTCCACTGATTCCAATTGTAAATACATTTCTATGCATATTCTCTGACCCATGTTTCCTATATATGCTAAGTATCCATCTCTATCGATATATCACAAACTGTCCATAATTTTTCTACACAATAGTCCATAGTGTTGACCTATCTATCACTATATATGTGTCCACTGATATTCTCTATATACAAATCAAACCTTGCATGTCTGGACAACCTGTACTGAAGATATTCCTGCCTAAACACATACATGGAATATAATCATAAACTTCTTACTATGTAACTTCCAACTAACACCTATGTGGGAACACTACTTCTCAAATGATCAATCTGTCACTCTATACTTTTGGTGTCTAACTGCTCTAAATTTGTCTCTGCAAACCCTTCAAACTGGTCTAAGGATGGTTCTCTAATATGTAGAGTTGTTGCTTAGACTCCCCCTGTTCAACATTCATATTGTTAGGAGTCTCCAAGATGGATGGCTCAGAATAATGGAGGAATCCTCCCTAATGTGGAGTAATCTTCCTCTTCATATGAAGACTCATCATCTCTTTGAAATTTGACTTCTTCTTTTTTGCTTGTGGATTCATTATGATCTTGCACTACTATTCCTGACAGTACAATATCTTGGGCATGTTCTCTATTAACTTTCTCTTATTTTCTTTCCCACACTACTGCAAATCATGCGATCTCTGGGATCTATTCGTTATTCACCTACTCTTCTTTTCTTTCTTTTCTTCTCTAGACCTTCATGTATCTGACATCTTTCTTTTTTCCTATAGATATTTCTTGATCTCGTACTATTGTCAATCCTGAGAGTATGATTTATGGGTGTCCTTCATTCATATGCTCTTCTTTAACCCATTCTCATTTTCTTTTACAAATTTTCTTATATTTGATATCAGTGTTCTCTTTCATAGAAGTATCCATCATGCTTCTACAATCACGAGAAATGTGACCATAATTGTGGCATTTGTAACATTCAATGTTATGTGGAGCCACATAAGCATTTCTTGCTTGAAAATTTCTTCCATAAGGCTTGCAATATACAAATTTATGTCCAAAGTTAGTACAAATAAAACAATGACTATAAAAGAAATTTACATACCTGGGAGTGAGTGATCTTCTTTGTGGTTTAGTCCTTTTGAATTCCTGCCTTAGTTGATCACGATCTTCTCTTCTGTTGATTCCTTCATCATGATTGAAGCTTTGGAATGTAGAGGGTATTCTTTGATATCTGTGTCTTCTGTAATCTTCTTCTTGGGTCTTATGCACTTCTGGAATGTTATCCTTTAGGGGCTTGCATTCTTCCTTCGTCATAGAGCCTTTAATGACTACTGCATAACTCTTAGTATTCTCTTCATTTTTCCCTTCTGGTAACCTGTAACTTTACTCTTCAACTTTCTTTGCTGATGATGTGGATTTTTCTCTCTCTTCAACATTCTTGATGAGTTTGATGATTTTAACTTCTTCTTCAATATTCTCAACCTATTCTTCTTTCTTCATCATCTGAATCTTCATGACTTCTTTTGTTCTCTTTTCTTCTTCAAGTTGGGTCTTCAAAGTGATTATTTTTTTTTCAAGTCTTCTTTTTTCTTGACCAAATTCTGCTTCAAGTTGATTTAAATCCTTACTTCTTTCCTTGAGATGATATGTCAAAATATTCTCTCTCTTTTCTTCTTCCTTGCTCTGTGCTACTTTTTCGTCTTCCAAAAACTGCTTCTCTTCCATCTGACTTTTGTATGCTTCTTCAATCCTTCTAGATTCTTCCAACTAATCTTTTAAATTCACAATTACCTGTCAGGATTCTTCAGAACTTTCTTGAGAAGTCTTCTTGACTGGTTTTTCTTTAAGAGAATTGTTTTTCTTCATTTATTTCATCAATTCGTCTAAAGCACTGATTAATTCTGCTTCAAGGTCTACTATGCCTTCTTCACAATCTTCTTCTTCTGAATTTGTCTGACATGATGAACATATTTATTCTTATGTTGTACCTACATATTCTTTAGCATTCTTTGGCTCTGTGATGGGATTAAAATAGAGATTATGTAGCTTATCCCAAAGTTCTTTAGCTAATGAACATTTTCCCACTTTGTCTTTTATTGAATCAATTAATTCTTCCTAGACAAAATCTATTGTTATTTTGTTGTTCTTTTTCAATTCCTTCTTGGCTACAGTCTTTGGATATTTCTTTGTAGCGGTGTATCTTGTAACAAATGATTTCCAAACATCATATGCATGTGCCTATAAAAATGTTTTCATCCTAATACTCCACATTTCATACTTCTTACCATT
Source organism: Picea engelmannii (assembly GCA_009831015.1). Classification (NCBI taxonomy): domain Eukaryota; kingdom Viridiplantae; phylum Streptophyta; class Pinopsida; order Pinales; family Pinaceae; genus Picea; species Picea engelmannii. Next base: position 230,793 of record ML777036.1, on the reverse strand, counting down.
ATGACCATTGAACCGTGGTATTCCTTTTTTATAAAAATTGTTGCTCTCCATGATCTACCTTCTAGTGGTTAAACTGTTTCCTGAAGGAACCTGCTCTGATACCAATTGTTGAAATACTAAGAGGGTGGGGGGTGAATCAATATGCACACTTTTACCACTTTTAACCACAATATATAAACTTCAATCTTATCAGCAGTATATCATCAATGTATAATATATGATTAGATTCAATAAATCATGAGCATATAAACATAATCAACATCACATCAACATCATCACATCAAATACAAATTACACTAGAATTTACATGGAAACAAAAATGTGAGAAAACCACAAAATGATTTCTTATATATATCAAATAATACATTCATTGGAAGCACCAAATTCCCAATTCTCTAGCCACAACTGGAAGGAGGCTACGACCCCCTATTTACAGGCTCCAAACTTAAGGAAGCTACAACTCATTGAATTCTTTGGCTCCAACTAGAACGAGGCTAAAACCCCCTGATTCTCAAGCTCCAACCCAAAGGAAGATACAACTCCCTGTGTTCTCCATCTCTAATCGGAAGGATGCCACAGCCCCCTTTCCTTGCCCCTTCTTGTCGCCCTGAAGTATAAGTGTAGACCAAATGTCACTACTACAATCAATGCCACTTTCACTATCACTGTCACTACCACCTCAACCTATAACCTGTCAACATGTCATTTCCATTGCCACTGTCACTTCCATTATCACTGTCACTACCACTATCACATCAATCTGTAACTAGTCAACCTGTCACTGTATCCAACCTGTCACATGCACGTGTCACTGTCAACCTATCCAACCTATCACTGACCAACCTTTCCAAATTGTCACTGTCACGGATACTCAACCAGATCCTCTCACATGGATCATTTTTATCGGACAAATTGGTAAGTGTGGACACAAACTAATCTCCCTAACTTCAACAAGAAGCTAGAACAAAACAAAGAAAAATGCAAGCTTCTCCTTAGATTTCATTGCAATGTAAACTAGTTCAAAGAAGGACAAATGACATACCATTTAAACGACATTTGATCCTCACTAGTGTTGTCCTTTCTCCATATTTGGATTTGTGGGATGTTGAACCTGTTAAGAAGCATAAACCAACAAAGAGAGAGAACAATGATATATATATTCCAATAAATCCTATGCATAAGTTCAAGGAGTTATACAATAAAAGTAGAGACACCTTTATAGGGAATAAATGTATTACTGCATTATATTGAATGAAAGTGGAGAATACAACCCATGCCTTGATGTTTCAAGGTCCCTTCCAATGGACCTTTTATTCAACACACACACTTTTTCTCCAATGCTTTTGATGAAGAGTATTCCCAACCTGACTTGGAAAGCTAAAGCAAAGCTATCACAAGTACAATCTTCATCATAATTCTCCATGCATAAGAAAGCCTAGAATTTCCCATGAGAGATCCCTCTTTATATAGGGTGAAAGAGGGATGGATGAGAATATTAGGATGATCCCACTAAATTAGAGAAGTGTTGGCACAGGGGCAGACCCAGGGTTCAACTCTAGTAGCACACCAACAAGCCCTAACTACTGGCCCTTTCGGCAACACCTGCGAAGCAGATGCAGTCTCACCCAAAGTAGAAATAGGGGGTTGCAGGACACACATGTCTACAACCAGAGGAAATGCAAGTAGAATCAAGGCAACCACACATAGAGATCAGATTATTCTTTCCAAACATAAACCTACTTCGCATAGTTATATATCAGATCTAACATACTAATGCATCATCAGAGTAACAGAGTAAAGAACACCATAAATCACACACAACAACATGATATATGTGGTTCACCCTCTACCTGGTGTTACAGGAGAATCTTCCTGTGGACAAGTGGATTGCCTCTTGGATACTAGACCCCTATAACCAAGACAAAAAGGTGCTAACGTTGGTCACTGACATCCTTTTAAATCTAGCTAAACTAATGTATAGAGAAGAGGAAGAAAGGTGTACATTTTTAACAATGTTCGTCCTTGCACATTCCGAGTTGAGATTTGATCCCCAAGCTCCTCGATAAGTCCTGCAAAAAAAACAAAGACATAACAAGCTTCCTATTCTATTAAGATTATCTTGAAACCAGATCTATCTAATAGAGACAAGTTCATGTAGAATAAATACAACCTTGAAAGAAACAGGCCAAGCACATATGTATATTAATGAAAACAAAGCAAAGTGCTTACAACCATGATGTAGATGCAGCAACTTCACCAAGCACTCTTTGTCCATACCCTTGCTCAAATAATCCACCATCAAAATGAATATGCTTTCACTGATAAATATCCCTTATGAGATCATAAGTTTTATGCCTCTTGTTATCCCACAGTTTGTAGCTAGGATAAAAGGCTATAAGGTAGAGGGCCAAACTGGCATAACAGGAACCTATCCCACCCAATGCCACCATGATGGGAAGGCTCTTTCTCTTTAGGGAGGCTAGGCCCAGGGGAGACATCCTCGGTGACCTGGGGTTTTGAAAGGGAAAAGGATAAAATGACAAGGACAAATTCCCCCTTCACAGATCACCACCAATTAGATAGTTCCAGCTAAACAACCAATAATAAGGTATAACCAAAGAAAATAAAAGCACCTGCTTAAGACAATGCAACAAGGAAACTGATGCGTGCAATCTTTGATTAGTACTTCATATATATTAAATACTATCTGGTATTCAATATGAGCAATTTAAAAGTAAATGTTGATGAAGTCAATGTTTACAAAATAACAATGATAAATGTATCACTTGTCAATAAATACAAGAATGATATGGCATCCAATACAAACAAATCACTTCTTAACTCAATTAATGCCTTCAAAAACCATTCAATTGCTCATAAAGTAAAATGTTGCTGCATTGAGATGAAATAACCAAGAGTGACATCAACAACTTAGGGTTAGTGCAATTAGGGTTTTAAATTCAAGTTTTGAGAGTGTTTGGATCAAAGTCTTACTTCAACACTGGAGGTATTGGGATCAGTGCCTTAGGGTAGAATGGAGTCAATAAGTGAAGGAAGCACAGGTTGAAAGAGATGAGATTTCAAAGGACTAGAGGGAAAGGTTTCAAGGTGCTACTAAAGCAGGGCCTCAAAAACAGAACACTAGGGGAGAGAGGCTCACTCCGGTGTTGCAAAAGCAAGGCCTCGTGCTCTCTCCTCCTTTCCAGCAAACGACTAGCTCAGATGAAGCACAAAATCAAGACATGAAGGCTTAATGAGGGAGAGTGTTGCTACAACAAGGCTCTTTCATCAAACCCTAAAGGTAAAATGGCCCTAAGTGTAGATAACGTAGGCCTGGGACGTATTCTTCCTCTTGGGTTCTAAAAGGTATGGCTAGAGAAGGGGAAAGAGAAACAAGGAGTGTAGCTACATCTAGGATCTCTTATTCTCTTTCAATAGCTGAAGGTTTCTCTATCAGGGGACATGAGACAAGGACCTACTTGTGTGCTTGTCACCTAGGGTTTTGATTCAGTGAATTTATAAGCCGTATGCAAGGAATTTAAACTACAACCATTCAATAAGAAGTTTTGCAGAATAAACACTTACAATTCATGAAGAAATAACCATGCAAACCCTAGTTGTAACACCTTCCTTTAAGAGAAACACCATAAATTCCAAAACATCTCTTCCTTCAACATGTGCGCATCACTTAGTTCAGCCAAAAACCCCAATAGGGCACTAAAAATCAGACCTCACTATGAGTGAGTCAATTTATGATCATCAAAATGAGAGTCCAAACCCTCAATATATAGTGTATCAATGACCTAATTTTACCTTTTAGGTCATAAAAAGGCTGACAAGGCCATAATGTCAAAATCATACTGTTTTTACATTAAATGCTAAGTAAAATCCCTAATCAAGAAAAAGGTGAGACGTCAAGCCCCTCTGAGGGAGACGTTAGCCCTTTCTAGGGCCAGTGYAGCATCCAGAAGAAAAATGTTATCCCTCCTTGGGCTCTTCCAAACTGCCACACGTGCCAACCACCCTTTTCTTCTTCCATCACCTTTGTCTTATCAGCAGCAACAACATCCATCACCATCGGCTTGGTCTTATATCAGAAGAGTTTCTTGCTCCATGAGGTAATTGGTCCAGGTATCATGGTATGTGTCACTTTTGATCATTAAAATATTTAAATATATGCATTTGATTCCTTTTATCTCTAAAAATTTCTTGGATCTTACATTTGCCCGCTTGACCATGCTTGGGGAAATTCACAAGGTGCCCTAGCAAATTCGTGACCATAGGTTTTGGTTTGCCACTGTGGAATTTATGAAAAGTCATCGTCCTCTCCCATCATAGCACCATTATTTCATCTTATCTCCCGCTCATTTATCCCATTCCCCTTGTCCGGTCATTGGGTTGACCTATTTGCAGGGTTGCATCTTATCTCGTGGGAAGAAGGGGCTAAAGGCCTAGAAGGTAAAAGCAGCTGGTAAAAGACAAAAGCCTAGAATGAAACCTCGAGATGCTTCACCCAGGGATCCTCGAGAAGGCAGTAAAAAGCCTCTCAACAAGAAACAAGAGGGACCTAAAAAATAACAAAACAAGACCTAGCCAGAGGATAGGGGTTCTCATCACAAGCCAACCTATTAGGTCCATGGGTACCTAGTAGTATGACATTGCCACCATTTGGTTACCATGCCAGGGTAGTGACCTTTGGTTGTATGGCCAAGGGAAAGGGGGTCTCATCATGAGCCAACCTTCTCATCTCTATGAAAGTACTTGTGGTTAACGCTGTCATCTCTGGTCACCATGCCAAGGCAGTGTCCCCTGGTTAGTTCTTGAATGAAAAGAAAAAGAAGAAGAAAAGCAAAGGAATAAAGTAAGAAAAAGAACAAAGGAAAGAATGGGCTTGGAATTTTTTTATCCATGACAGGTTCATCTCGCCTTCTACAAAGGCACCCACAGGTAACACTTATGCACCCTTGGCCCTCACTGCACCTCATGTTTGGACATCCCCTAGCCATATCACGTCACTTACATGGCTTGGATGAGATCTTCCTCGAAACTTTCCTTTTCTTGTGGACACTAGCCCAATAGGACACCTTGTCCTTTTCTCCAATATTGTATTGCATGTTTTTGTAATGTCTTTGAGATATTGACTGACACACTAGGGTTTTTATGCATATGTTTTATAATATTGATGATGAGATGTGATTGACATTGCTATGATCCCTGTGACTGATGAGCCCATGCAGGGCATAGCTTTTGATGTGCAGGACCATGCTCGACGGACAGGAACCATTTGAACCAGTACACATGGGGAGATGACCATTTCAGACATCCATTAAGATGAAGAGCCCACCAGATGGATGTTGAGACCCCATCATCGTAGAATTCCTGCAGAAACCCCGATAGATCTAGAATTATAGTTAAATTGAACACAAACAATTTGTTGATATTCAAGAGATGAGAGAAAGTTTTTTCTCCATAAATTAGAGAATTATATTAATAAAAAATGAATATACATGAGCAACCATCCTCAAAAAGGAGAGAGGAGGTGAATATATAGAATTTCCAACATAGAAATTCTAGTCAAAAAAAGATAGAAATAACTAAAATAGGTGTCATAAGCTAAGGGAGACCACATAGTTCGACCTAGACCACTAAATATACATGTCAGACACTCATTAATGTCCACAAGAGTCAAGTGATGTGCATTAGCTCACTTAAGCTCACTTAACTGACAAGAGAAGCAGTTCCAACTCACTTAACTGACCCGAAATAGTAGCTACTAATAATAGTAACGAAAAAAATCACTAATTAAGGAATAAATATCTCACTCAAAGAGGAGGTGCGCATTCCCAAATAATATATGATTTTTTTCATGGGGGAGCTGGAATAAATCATGAATAAATCAAGAAAATCAAGAATAAATCAAGAAAATCAAGAATCGGGAGTTGAGTCTTGATCTAAAAATAGTAGTTTTCCCTAAAATCTAGGGATGAGGCACCCTTATTCTCTATGTGGCCAAATTAGGTGAAATAAAGTGTAAATGAATGTATTAACCAAGATCTAGGAGCATAACTATAATGACAACAAATTTGAGTCCTGACAACTTGGTCATTTTATGTACTCATTACATAAAAGAACTCCTCATGAAAAGAGGAAAGAGGGAAAACCTCGTGGGAAACCCCCCCCCCCAGAAGAGGGAAAAAAAAAATGTTGAGTGGCCAAAAGTGACCTACTCAGTTGTCTCCACCACTCCAAGCATAGCTCTCAGTTCTAAAAATTTCTTTTCATTGAAGGACTTGGTGAAGATGTCTGCAACCTAGTACTCTGTGGGGTAGTACTGCAGTGAAATGACTCTGTCACGGATCAACTCGCGGATGTAATGCATATGAATCTCGATGTGCTTGGTCCTCTGCCTCTGAACTGGATCAATTGATATCTAAATGGACCCCTAATTGTCACAAAATATGACAGTCGGAAGTGGATACTGAATACCAAACTCGGAGAGAAGCCCCCGCAACCAAACAACTTGTATAGTTGCATTCACTGCACCTCTATACTCTGCCTCTGCTATAGATAAAGAAATCGTGGATTGCTTCTTGCTAGACCAATAGAATGGCCCTGAACCAAAGCTGAAAACATAACCATATGTGGACTTGCAGTCTGTACCATCGCCAGCCCAATCAAAATCTATGTACCCAATTAGTGAAAGTGGGCAATCTGCAGCATAAAAGATACCAAAACTGGGAGTACCTTTCACATATCTAAGGATTCTCTTTTCATCTTTCCAGTGAAGCTCATGAGGCTCCTGCATATAACTGGAACAAACTCCTATTGAAAAAGAGATATCAGGTTGGGTGTGAGTAAGATACAACAAACTCCCAACCAACTGTCGATACAGTGTACTGTCCACCAAAGGTGTAGCACCCGCATCCTCAAATCTGACCCCTGAAAGAAAGGGAGATGTTGTTGGATTGCATTATATCATTTGAAATTAGACAAGTATATCTGATGCATACTTAGACTGTGCCATCTTGATCCCTGAAGTAGACTGAGAAACTTCAAGACCAAGAAAGTAGTGTAGCAGTCCCAAATCTGTCATGGAAAATCGATCGTGCAATGCTGATTTTGCCGAATCAATAACTGAAGTAAGGTTCCCTGTCATCAATAATTCATATACATAAAGTAATATCAGAAAAAGGGAATCATCATGTTTCAGCAAATAAACATTCGGATCAGATTTTCATCGAATGAATCCAATGGAAAGCAGGAAAGAATCCATCTTTGCATACTAGGCTCTGGGAGCCTGTTTTAGGCCATACCAAGATTTCTTTAATCTGCAAATGAGGGAAGAGTTATGAATGTATCCTTGTGGATGATGCATATATATCTTCTCCTTGATATCTCCATGAATAAATGCACTCTTCACATCCATGTGGTGAACTTCCCATCTACGAGAAGCGGCAATGGCCAAAACTAGTCGAATGGAGTCCATTTTTGCAACAGGTGCAAATGTCTCTGTGTAGTCTATGCCATGTACCTATGAGTATCCTTTTGTGACAAGTCAAGCTTTGTAATTTCTGATCTCACCATATGCAGAAATATTTATTCGATATATCCATCGGAATCGAACAAGATTTCTTCCTTTCAGAAGTGGAACCAAGTCCCATGTGTTGTTGTCCATAAGAGCAGAGTACTCTTCATCCATGGTAGCCTCCCAGAGTGGGTTTCCAGTAGCCTCAGAGTGTGAATTTGGATCTGAACCAAGTGACATATAGAAATGTATGGGCAGCAAAGGTTCTGTGGCAGCTAGGGCTTGAGGAGCCCCAAAAAACTGTGATCTAGTCCTTCTTGTATCTGCAAGATCACCAACTAGTTCACTCACATCTTGCAAGGTTTTCTCTGCCCAAGTTGGAAACTGAGTTGGAGAAGCCATGAACTTCTCCTCATCTTCTATATCAGACACAAAATTATTCTCTGATGGCTACTCTGAAGTGCTCTAAGAATTTTCCGACTCCTCCTCATCAGTGACAATAAGCGGTTCCTCGGCAAGGTCTTCTGAAAAATCATGCAGTGATTCTTCTTCAAACTTCACACTTAGAGATAGAATGAACTTTTCAGTGTGAGAGTCCAACAATATATATCCTTTGACACCTTTAGGATATCCAAAAAATATTCATTCAACACTTTGAGGCTCCAAATCCTTCCTCTTATTTGTCAGAATGTGAGCCCATGCTCGTGAACCAAAAATACAAAAGTGCGACACTTTCGGTTTCTTACCGGTCCAACATTCAAAAGGAGTGGTGCCTTTGAGTGATTTGTGAGGAAATCAGTTCTGAATGTATGCTTCACAATGAATAGCTTCAGCCCATATCTTGGGAGCTAATGATTTTGACTGTAGCATATAATTGGCCATCTCTTTTAAGGATCGGTTTTTCCTCTCCGCAACACCGTTATGTTGTGGTGTATATGGCACTGTGTGTTGTAGTTGTATACCTGCATCAATAAAAAGTTACTGCACATATTTGTTGACATACCCCCCCCATTATCAGTGTGGAGTATCTTAATCTTACACCCAGACTCATTCTCAGCAAGTTCTTTAAATTCTATAAGGCATTCAAATACTTCCAATTTTAATTTAAAAACAAATACCCAAGTAAAGCGAGAGAAATCATCTATGAAGGTGAGTACATATCGAGCCTTACTGATTGAAGGATGCGGGAATGGGCCCATGATGTCACTTTGAATCATCCCAAGAGGTGAAGAAGCTCTTTGTGCCTTCCCTTTGTCAAATTTTTGCTCTGGATGCTTGCCAAGAATGTATCCTTGACATACACTGCTTGTGAATTTAATAGCTGACAATCCTTCTACCATGTTTTCCTTGTTGAGTTGATGCAAGTAATTATAGTTTAGATGGCCAAATATTTCATGCCATAACCTGCTGATATCATTAGATTGTGACAAAAATACAGTGCTAATAGATTTAGGAACAAAGTGGGAGAAGAAATACAAACGAGAACCGTGATCTGCAGTTCCATGTGCAAGCTGTGAGCCTGTGGAAATGTCGGTAATCACTGCGGAGTCCGGAGTGAACTCCACCTTCCTTCCAGAGCCAGAATGAGTGATTTGATATATCAAGAGAAGATTTGTGGACAACAAGGGAACATGAAACACATTTTTGAAGCAGCCCCCTTCAAGATCAACAATTCCTTCTCCACACACCTTTGCGGGTGTGGCATCTCCCAAGTAAATTGGGGATCTGGTGCTTTCTTCGATGGAGGAAAATTCATCTTTTGATGCATCCATATTATTCGATGCACCTGAATCAAGGATCCAAGATGATGGAGTGGATGTGATAGCCATTAAAGCATGACCATCTCATGCTCTCCCTCCTGTTCTGTTATCATCTTTCTTCTTTGCATTTTCTGTTATCAATTGCTTAGCCATCTCATCGATAGTCTTCCTCATGCAAAATTCTTCAGGATGAAAACCTTTGGAAATTTACCCATTCCTTTTTTTGGATTTCTCCTTCTTCGATTCAGGAAATTTACCTGTTCCTTTTTTCTTGTCTTTTCCACTGCTCTTTGGAGCATTAGTAGCCGCAAGTGCTTGGTTCTTGGAATGCTTGATGGCACCCATTTGGACTAACTTATATTTCTCTTGAGTCAATGATGCAATGAAATCATTCAATGGAGGCATTTTTCATTTTTCTTGAGTCAATTTAGATGCTCGAAAAGACGACACAAATACGGAATATTTAGGGCCTAATTTCGAGAGAATTGAAAGGATGAGATGTTCTTCCTCTTTCGTGACTCCACATGCATTAAGTTCAACGAGGAGGGATTTGAACTTGGTGAAGAATTCTTGCAGTTTGATGAAATGAATTGGACTTAGGGATATGAGTTCATTCTCCAGTTGATGCACTCTCATTGCATCCTTCTTGCCGAACAATCCTTCCAAAGTGGTCCAGACCACATCGGGAGTAGTGGCTCTACTGACATGAAAGAGGAGATCTCTGGAAATTGATAGGCATATCAGCCCAATTGCTTCATCTAATTTATTGAAATACTTTATCTTCTCTGCTGCAGCAGTCGGTTCTTTCTCCGTTCCCATTGTTACCCTGTAAAGCCCTTTGCTTCGGAGGAGAAGAGAGATCTCTGTCTTCCATTCGAAGTAATTGAAAGGATTCAGAATGAGTTTTGTGGGATGAGAGAGATCATCCATTGCTTCTTTATGTGTCTCCTGATGATATATACCTGCAAATAAAACCGTGTACAATCCACTAGATTCAATCTAGCTCTGATACCATGTAGAATTCCTGCAGAAACCCTGATAGATCTAGAATTCTAGTTAAATTGAACACAAACAATTTGTTGATATTCAAGAGATGAGAG
>ML777036.1:204405-220358 GCA_009831015.1 Picea engelmannii | reverse complement strand
CACTAAAGATACATGTCACACACTCATTAATGTCCACAAGAGTCAAGTGATGCACATTAGCTCACTTAAGCTCACTTAACTGACAAGAGAAGCAGTTCCAACTCACTTAACTGACCCGAAATAGTAGTTACTAATAATAGTAATGACAAAAATCATTAATTAAGGAATAAATCTCTTACTCAAAGAGGAGGTGCGCATTCCCCAATAATATATGAGTTTTTTCATGGGGGAGTTGGAATAAATCATGAATAAATCAAGAAAATCAAGAAAATCAAGAATAAATCAAGAAAATCAAGAGCCAGGAGTTGAGTCTTGATCTGAAAATAGCAGTTTTCCCTAAAATCTAGGGATGAGGTGCCCTTCTTCTCTATGTGGCCAAATTAGGTGAAATAAAGTGTAAATGAATGTATTAACCAAGATATAGGAGTCTAAGATAGGTATAAACTAATGTAAGTTAGGGTTATGCTCCAACAATCAGGGGGCAGAGATAAGATAGAGATGGATCAAGGCCTTTGCATCGGAGATGAAGAGGATGTTCCATTAGGGGCACTTTGGCTGAGATGGACCTAGGGGGATTGACCCACTTGTAGTGGAACGTTGGCTCCATATGACCCAGGACATCACCAGGAGGCTTATGACATCATCATGAGCATATGGAAAATGGACAGGGTGGTTGGCACATGTGGCAGTTTGGAAGAGCCCAAGGAGGGCTAACGTTTTGCTTTTGGATGCTGCACTGGCCCTAGAAAGGGCTAACGTCTCCCTCAGAGGGGCTTGACATCTCACCTTTTTCTCGATTAGGGATTTTACTTAGCATTTAATGTAAAAACAATATGATTTTGACATTATGGCCTTGTCGGCCTTTTTATGACCTAAAAGGTAAAATTAGGTCATTGATACACTATATATTGAGGGTTTTGACTCTCATTTTGATGATCACAAATTGACTCACTCATAGTGAGGTCTGAGTTTTAGTGCCCTATTGGGGTTTTGGGCTGAACTAAGTGATGCACACTTGTTGAAGGAAGAGATTGTTTTGCATTTATGGTGTTTCTCTTGAAGGAAGGTGTTACAACTAGGGTTTGCATGGTTATTTCTTCATGAATTGTAAGTGTTTCTTCTGCAAAACTTCTTATTGAATGGTTGTAGTTTAAATTCCTTTCATATGGATTATAAATTCGATGAATCAAAACCCTAGGTGACAAGCACGCAAGTTGGTCCTTGTGTCATGTCCCCTAATAGAGAAACCTTCAGCCATTGAAAGAGAGGAAGAGAGCCTAGCCGTAGCTACACTCCTTGTTTCTCTTTCCCCTGTGCTAGCTGTACATTTTAGAACCCAAGAGGAGGAAGACGTCCCAGGCCTAGGTTATCTACACTTAGAGCCATTTTTCCTTTAGGGTTTGATGAAAGAGCCTTGTTGTAGCAACACTCTCCCTCATTAAGCCTTCTTGTCTTGATTTTGTGCTTCATCCAAGCTAGTCATTTGTCGAGAAGGAGGAGAGAGCATGAGGCATTGCCTTTGCAACACCGGAGTGAGCCTCTCTCCCCTAGGGTTCTATTTTTGAGGCCCTGCTTTAGCATCACCTTGAAACCTTTCCCTCTAGTCCTTTGAAATCTCATCTCCTTCAACCTGTGCGTCCTTCACTTATTGACTCCATTCTACCCTAAGGCACTGATCCCAAGACCTCCAACATTGAAGTAAGACTTTGATCCAAACACTCTAAAAACTTGAATTTAAAACCCTAATTGCACTAACCCTAACCTACTAACCCTAAGTTTCTAACGTCACTCTTGGTTATTTCAGCTCAATGCAACAACATTTTACTTTATGAGCAATTGAATGGTTGTTGAAGGCATTAATTGAGTTAAGAAGTGATTTTTTTGTATTGGATGCCATATCATTCTTGTATTTATTGACAAGTGATACATTTATCATTTCTATTTTGTAAACATTGACTTTGTCAACATTTACTTGTAAACTACTCATATTGAATACCAAATAGTCTTTAATATATATGAAGTACTAATCAAAGATTGCACGTATCAGTTTCCTTGTTGCATTGTCTTAAGCAAGTGATTTTATTTTCTTTAGTTATACCTTATTACTGGCTATTTAGCCGACACTATCTGATTGGCGGTGATCTATGAAGGGGGAATTTTTCCTTGTCCTTTTATCCTTTTCCCTTTCAAAACCCCAGGTCACCGAGGATGTCTCCCCTGGGCCTAGCCTCCCTAAAGAGAAAGAGCCTTCCCATCATGGTGGAATTGGGTGGGATAGGTTCCTGTTATGCCAGTTTGGCCCTCTGCCTTATAGCCTTTTATCCTAGCTACAAACTATGGGATAACATTTTGGCACCGTTTCCAGGGACACTAAGTCAAACCTTCCTCAGACGACACTTTTTTGGTAAGATTTTCCCCTATGGTTTCTGTCTTACAAGCTTACCCGGAGACTCCACTTTGGGTGTTTTCCCTTATCTTTTGATAGTTTCAAGAAAACTATCTGGCGACTCCACTGATGACAAAGCCAACTATGACTTCACAATGGGATCCAGGGAACTACAAACCTTTGGACATGCATAAAATCCTAGTATATCCTAGACGAATGCCCCCCTTTCATAAAAATTGGCTCCCTGGATTCGTTGGCATCGATGGAGAAAGTCCTAATTATCACATGAGAAAATTCTGGTCTTTCTTTCAATACCACCCTGTCAGTGATGAGGCTAAAGATTTGGTGATGAAACTCTTCTCTGCCTCTTTGCATGGAGAAGCTAGAAGATGGTATGATAATCTTCCAGTTGCCAGCATGACATCTATGGACCATTTTGAAGAAATCTTCCTTGCAAGGTGGGTTATGAAATTGGAAGATATACAATCATTGTTGAAAGGTATTGAATGCATAAAACAAACAAAAGATGAGATCGTCAAAGTTTTTGGGGTTAGGTTCCAGAGGTTTCTTTACTAGATTTCTGAAAGCCATCGTCCTAAAGACAAGTACCTCGTTTATCTCTATGCTAATGGACTTCGGGGTAATTTTAGCTTCCTCCTAAATAAAAATAATCCAAAAACACTTGCATAAGCTCATAACATGGTCATCCGAATTGAAAAGAATCTCTCCTTGTCCAGAACCAATGACCATACCATGGGCACTCTCAGCTTGATAAAACTAGTTTCCCTTGAAACCTTTGTTGAAGATCCACAACAGAGAAGCGAACAAGTTTTTTACCAACAGAATGAGGACGTGATTAAGGAGAAAGAACCTAAGCAAGATGATGAAGTATTGACCTGCACTCCTCCTTATGATAAGGCCATCCAAGAGCCTATTTCTCGTGCACAACAGAATGATAATGAGGTTAGTTGTTTCCCTTTTCAGGATACTGACGACACCTTGTTCCTTGATTCAGAAAATGAAGGAGAAATGAAAGTCTTGAATGAAATGGATATTCCTTGTTGTACAATCGAAGACAAAGAAGCAATCCATGAGGATGAAACAATAACACATGCTAAAAATGCCAAAGTCCTCGAAGCCCCTGCACGAGAAGAAACAGTAAGTTTCCCTCCTCCCCTAGTTTTTGATGATGCTTTACTTTGTGATGAAGGAAATGAGGAGGAGGAGAATGAATTTTCAAATATTTCAAACCCTGCATGTTATGACACAGATAGTGACATTGTTGATAACATTGATGAGTTCATATATGTTAGGAGACGTAGGTGGGAGATAGTTTGTTATGACCTAGATCCCATCTATGAAACTGAGAGTCATTTCCAAGTGTTGCCCTTGCAATTATCACAACAGATTACTTTTAACCATTGGCAACAAGGAGATGAGATTTTTACCCGTACTTTTCAAAAAACCAAGGATGACCTAGTACCTTGTTTTCCCAATGATTTTCAGTCTTACCTTGATATTTTTGATGAGTACCCTTCTGAGCACTTGGATTCTCTCCATGAAGATGATTACCAACCACCACTATGCTCAGGTCTTAATACAAGTAAGGACCTCCTTTGCTTAAAGGAGGATCCTTGTGACGATTCTCCCCAACCAATTTTGATTACTATACTTTGTTGTGTTGCTAGAGTTGTGGTTGGGAAGTATGTTTTTGATTTTGAGTTTCCTCTGGGGAAAACCCTAGAGTCCAAGGGTTGGTTAAATATTACAAGCTTAAGTGTATCTCATCAGTTTTTTGACTATCTCTTGAAAATTTGCCAGTCATATAATACATCCTTGTCATTCCCTTCCCAGACTTCACAGTATGAGAACGTCTTAGGTAGACAGTTTACCAACCCTTAGAGTCAGTGTTTTGAACCTTGGACTTTTCATGACCCTTTTCGGAGGTGGATTGAGTACTTTCCTCAGAGATGGACATGGCAGGATTTTATCCCTCCCACCCGCCTCCATGAGTTAGACTTTGAGATTTTCGATGACATGATATATATTCTAACTCATGACATTTTTGTTCTTGATTTATCACTATTTTGGTTTATGATGAAGCACAAAGGCAGGTATTGTGGGACATTGTTGAATTGGCTTCACTGGTTGTTTGACTACACCAACATCGAGCAAACAGGTAAGTGCAGGTAAGTAGGCATTTTGTATTTGTGTATTATACCATTTTCATTTCATGTTAGTTTGCTTTCACATTTGCATTATTGATTGTTTCTCTTTCAGTTTATATATATACCTATATGTATGTTGGGGTGGAATTACCACCCCATTTTTGTTACTGATGCCCCTATCAAGATTGAGCAGGTCTGGAGGTCATGCCAGAGATGTTGAGGTTCTCATGCGCTCTACGGTGAGCACATGTCCCCGAGTTGAAGCCAGATGTTATCCCCTCTTTTTAGGGATAACTAGGAGATCATGTCTCAAGGCCCATAGGTCCTAGACATGGAGTACTGAGAGTAGGATTGACCTGAGCATGGCCCTCGAGGGCCTATCCTTTCCTTCTTCCATCAGCTTTGTCTTGTCAGCAGTAGAAACATCCATCACCATTGACTTGGTATTGTATCAGAAGAGGCTCTTTCTCCATGAGGTAATTGGTCCAAGTATCATGGTATGTGTCACTTTTGATCATTAAAACCTTTAAGTATATGCATCTAATTCCTTTTATCTATAAAAATTGCTTGGATCTTACATTTTCCCACTGGACCATGCTTGGGGAAATTGGCAGGGTGCCCTAAAAATCCCGTGACCATAGGTTTTTGTTTGCCACTGGGGAATTTTTTAAAAGCCATCGTCTTCTCCTATCATAGCACCACTATTTCATCTTATCTCCCGCTCATTTATCCCATTCCCCTTGTCCGGGCATTGGGTTGACCTATTTGCAGGGTTGCATCTTATCTCGTGGGAAGAAGGGGCTAAAGGCCCAGAAGGTAAAAGCAACTAGTAAAAGACAAAAGCCTAGAAATAAAACCTCGAGATGCTTCACCCAGGGATCCCCGAGAAGGCAGTAAAAATCCTCTTAGAAAGAAACAAGAGGGACCTAGAAAATAACAAAACAAGACCTAGTCAGAGGATAGGGGGTCTCATGACGAGCCAGCCTATTAGGTCCATGGGTACCTAGCAATATGACATTGCCACCATCTAGTTACCACGCCAGGGCAATGACCTTTGGTTGCATGGCCAAGGGAAAGGAGGTCTCATCACAAACCAACCTTCTCATCTCTGTGAAAGTACTTGTGGGTAATGTTGTCATCTCTGGTCACCATGCCAAGGTAGTGTCCCCTGGTTAGTTCTTGAATGAAAAGAAAAATAAGAAGAAAAGCAAAGGAATAAAGCAAGAAAAAGAACAAAGGAAATAATGGGCTTGGAAAAAATGCATCCATGACAAGTACAACTCGCCTTCTACAAAGGCACCCACAGGTAACACTTATGCACCCTTGGCCCTCACTGCACCTCATGTTTGGACATCCCCTAGCCACATCACCTCACTTACATGGCTTGGATGAGATCTTCCTGGAAACGTTCATTTTCTTGTGGACACTAGCCCAATAGGATGCCTTGTCTTTTTCTCCAATCTTGTATTGCATGTTTTTGTATTGTCTTTGAGCTATTGACCGACATACTAGGGTTTTTATGCATATGTTTAATAATATTGATGATGAGATGTGATTGACATTGCTATGATCCCTATGACTGATGAGCCCATGGAGGGCGTAACTTTTGATGTACAAGACCATGCCCGATGAAAAAGTACCATTTGGACCGGTACACATGGGGAGATGACCAGTTCGGACCTCCATGGGGCTGAAGAGCCCACTAGATGGATGTTGAGACCCCATTAGGGGGCAGAGATAGGATAGAGATGGATCAGGGCCTTTGCACTGGAGACGAAGAGGACGTTCCATCAGGGGCACTTTGGCTGAGTTGGACTTAGGGGGATTGACCCACTTGCAGTGGAACGTTGGCTCCATATGACCCAGGATGTCACTAGGAGTCTTATGACATCATCATGAGCATATGGCAAATGGACAGGGTGGTTGGCATGTGTGCCAGTTTGGAAGAGCCCAAGGAGGGCTAACGTGTTGCTTCTGGATGTTGCATTGGCCCTAGAAAGGGATAACGTCTTCCTTAGAGGGGCTTGATGTCTCACCTTTTGCTTGATTAGGGATTTTACCTAGCATTTAATGTAAAAATAGTAGGATTTTGACATTATGGCCTTGTCGGCCTTTTTATGACCTAAAAGGTAAAATTAGGTCATTGATACACTATATATTGAGGGTTTTGACTCTCATTTTGATGATCACAAATTGACTCACTCATAGTGAGGTCTGATTTTTAGCGCCCTATTGGGGTTTTTGGCTGAACTAAGTGATGCACACTTGTTGAAGGAAGAGATGTTTTGGCATTTATGGTGTTTCTCTTGAAGGAAGGTGTTACAACTAGGGTTTGCATGGTTATTTCTTCATGAATTGTAAGTGTTTCTTCTGCAAAACTTCTTATTGAATGGTTGTAGTTTAAATTCCTTGAAAATGGCTTATAAATTCGCTGAATCAAAACCCTAGGTGACAAGCACACAAGTAGGTCCTTGTCTCATGTCCCCCGATAAAGAAACCTTTAGCCATTGAAAGAGAGGAAGAGAGCCTAGCTGTAGCTACACTCCTTGTTTCTCTTTCCCCTGTGCTAGCCATACCCTTTAAATTTCAAGAGGAGGAAGACATCCCAGGCCTAGGTTATCTACACTTGGGGCCATTTTTCCTTTAGGGTTTGATGAAAGAGACTTGTTGTAGAAACACTCTCCCTCATTAATATTTTTTTTCTTGATTTTGTATTTCATCTGAGCTTGTCATTTGCCGGGAAGGAGGAGAGAGCATGAGGCCTTGCTTTTGAAACACCGGAGTGAGCCTCTCTCCCCTAGGGTTCTGTCTTTGAGGCCCTGCTTTAGCAACACCTTGAAACTTTTCCCTCTAGTCCTTTGGAATCTCATTTCCTTCAACCTGTGCATCCTTCACTTATTGACTCCATTCTACCCTAAGGCACTGATCCCAATTGAAGTAGAATTGAATCTAAACACTCTCAAACCTTTTGAAAATTGAAACCCTAACTACGCTAACCCTAGCCTAGACTAACCTACTAACTCTAAGTTGCTGACATCATCATTGAATATTTCATCTTTATTGCAGCAACATTTTGTCTTTTGAGTAATTGAATGGTAGTTGAAGGCATTAATTGAGTTAAGAAGTTATTTGTTATGTTGAATGTTGTATCATTCGAGTATTTATTGATGAAGTAACATTACTGCCATTGCTATTTTGTAAACATTGACTTCGTCAACATTTACCTTTAAATTGCTCATATTGAATATCATATAGTCTTTGATGTATATGAAGTACTAATAAAAGATTGCACATATCATTTTCCTTGTTGTATTGTCTCAAGAAGGTGCTTTTATTTTCTTTGGTTATACCTTATTATTGGCTGTTTAACTGGGACTATTTGATTGGAGGTGATCTGTGAAAGGGGAATTTGTCCTTGTCCTTTTATCCTTTGCCCTTTCGAAACCCTAGGTCACCGGGGATCTCCCCTGGGCCTAGCCTCCCTAAAGAGAAAGAACCTACCCATCGTGGTTACATTGGGTGGGATAGGTTTCTGTTACGCTAGTTTGGCCCACTACCTATAGCCTTTATTCATGGCTACAAACTATGCGATAACACCTCTAAACTGCCATATATTTCACCATGAGAAGGCCTCCTTATATAAGCTTGGAGAGACCCAAACATCTTAGAGATTCTTGGGATAGGTTGAGGATATTTCTCCTTCAGTTGCGGATCTTCCCTAAGATCTAGCCTTGACCTCAGATTCGAATCCAACTGATTTCCAAGATGAAGGGGATTTTTCCCTGATTTTCCTCAACAACCCAAAATTTTCTCAAACAGGCCAGCGCTCCCTCAGAATGGGGCACAAAGTGTTGCAATGCTCCCCCAAAAGAGGGTATAGAGTGCTGGAACTCCCTGATAGTGTATAGGGGAGTGCTGCCCAAAATTCCTTCAAAAAAACCCAACGCTCCCCCATAATGGTGTCCTGAGTGTTTCAATGCTCCCCCAAAGAAGGGTAGGGAGCATTGGCACTCCCTGACAGTGGGTAGGGGAGCGTTTCCCTTCAAAAATAATTTTTAAGTGGTCTTTTCCATGGGAAATTATTTGTACTCTTCATCAGATGATTTCTCCTTCTTAAACTAGTCTTTGAGGGTGTCTCAAGTGTCCTTGTGATGTTGTTCGAGACACGACATGGGAAAGATGATTGTATGATGTTTGTGACACTTGCGACACTTATGGATAAAAAATGACACTTGTGATACTTGTAATGACGACAATAGGTCATCATTGAAGTGAGTAATTTTGATGTGTAACAGATTGCCCCCCAAAGTATGAAGTTAGAAGGAGGAAACTAATGATTGAAGTACTTTGCATAATTTTTCGAGCAAGGGTATGGACGCGGAGAACCCGGTAGAAGCTGCACACAACCATCAAACAAATATTATGATATTTTTCAAACCCAAGGAAGACATACCTATGCTTGGGTGATAAAGACTTGCAAGGTATGGTTGCCATAAGATACATTGCAGATCCATAATTGTATTAACAAAAAGGTATAGCCACCAAAGATACAATGTGGATCTATACTCCCATGACATGAATTGATCATAGCCATGAAAAATACACAGTGGATATACAAGACGACAAGACATAGCCATGGACCAATACAAAGTGGATCTATGTGACAGTATATGTGTTAATATTCAAGAGAAACTTCATCGCAACCTAGGTAAAGTACATATCAGAGTGATTACTCAACCTAGGGTCTTCTTACCGATCCCTATGCGGTATGAATCTAAATATGTGAATAGATGTCCTGATGTCGAACATGGCAGAAACCAATTGATTACCAGTCAATGAGGTAAACCGTTAACAAGTGCGAGGGAAATCACCATTGATGTCAATGATTCCCAAGGTACCCTAGTACATCCCAACAAATGTGAATGGATGAGATGAAGTCAAACATCCATGGAATCATCTGATCATAGGTCAATGATGTAAACCCATTGTCAAATGCGAGGAGGCCTTCCATTGAGGCATACAGGTCTCAAGGTACTAACTGGTCTCTAAGTCTAGTTCTCGGATAATGTGTTGAATTCGACAGGAACAGACTCGTCGAAGGAGGGCCTTGATGTATCCCCCATCAATGACACAAAATTGACACAAAGATGTAATTAGGTGGATCAATTGAAAATGAACTGACACAAGTATTGAAACAGGAGATTTTTGATGGTTGACTCTCGAGGCAGATACTTCCCTTGAACACTGAGGCATAACAACAGAAACATGACATGGACCAAAACATGATGATGCAGTGGATACTGTGACTTTCATCGGGTGACCCAAAGGAGTAAAGAAACTCAAAGGATTGGTTCAGTGTAGAGGTTCAGTGGATTAAAATGCATGAAAATACAAAGTGTTGTGTTTAAGGGTGACCGTAAGAGTGACTTGAGATGTTTTCAAAAATTACTTAGCTTGTTTCCTTCAATTTTTTCCCTCATCCAGATAGACGCGTACCTCTTTTTAATTTAACGAGCTCGAGGAGGGTAACACATGCTCGATATAAATCACCTTCGATAAGTCCCTCTTCCTTTTTTTAATGAACTGGAAGAAGTAAGGGTTCGGTCCCATATGGGCCCTTCAATGTATGATTGTTTAAAGAGTCCAAAGAAGGTAAAATCGGTGATTTTTCATGTTTAGAGAGTCTGAAAAGAACTTAAAGATGACTCCAGTGTTGTTCTTTTTCGTAATGTTAGTCTCGCGAGGCTGAAAAAGAGTTAAACTACCACTTGAAAGACGCCCTTTCAAACCTTTTAACGAGTGGTAAAAAAAGCAAGATCACTTGGAAATATTTTCATGTTTAGAGAGTCTGAAAAGAGATTAAAGATGACTCCAGGGTGTTCCTTTTTCGTGTATCCATACGAGTCTGAAAAAGAGAAGTTTACTCGGTTGCATTCTCATGTTTTTTCGAGCATGAGAAGGAACTAAGACCATGCTCAGAATACCCATGGATGTTTGATACTCTACCCCCAGCTTGAAATCTAGTGGCTTAACTCCAGAATGATCATCAAAGGCTAGAGACATGCCCTCCAAGCTCCAATTCATTCAATGACTTTGAGGTCGTCACCAATTTCTATACTAGATGGAGAAAAAGGATAAGGGTGGATGAAATGAAGGTTCAAATATGAGACCTAATGAAAGACTTGACTCGACATCTACGAGATCTGGTGAAAGACTCGACCTGATAGGAGAGGTGACTGTTTCATTTTTTAACAAGCTTGACATAGGAAAAGAACTATGATCATGGTTCTGGGTTCAATCCCCAGATTTCTGTTTCATTTTTTCACGATCTTAACACGGGAAAAGAACTATGCTTGTAGCTTCTATTTCATTTTTTAACGAGCTTGCCACATAGAAGAGAAACCATGCTCGTGACTTCTTCTTGATCATGGCTTTCAAGAGGATAACTCTCTAGAAGGACACCATGTCAAGGGAAAAAAATCGGTCATGGATTCCAAGAGATATTCACTGGATGGAAGAACAATGCTCTGGAAGGAACACATGTCAAGGGCCATGATAGGGGTAAGGAGATCATGCTCCAATAGCCCTACCGAAGAGATCACCATGTCAACTACTGGATCCAAGTCATCAAAATTTGAAGTCATGGGAGACAACGCCACATAATTGACCTGTGGCAGGGGTGATATCGACTTCATATAAGAACCGTTTAGGGAGGTCATTGGGTTGATGGTCAAGTCAGGGCCAACAAACGAAAGTTGATCAATAGTCACCATTCTTCCATCGAGTGGGAAAGATATCACATGAAAAAGAGTGGACACAATAGTTTTCATGGCATAGACATAATCTCACCCAAGAAGTAAATCGAAATACAAGGGGTCTTGGACTACCATAATGTCAATAAAGACAATTTTCCTTCCCAAAGTTATGGGAAACCGAGGAAGGATCCCTAAAGGGTGACTGGTTCTTTTGTTAAAATAAAACATATTATGGGTAACCGATACAAGCTGAGGATAACCCAAAGCTTGCCAAGCAATAGAGGACAAAATATTAACGAATGAACCTTCATCTATCAATGCATGAGGAACGTCTCGACCACAAACTTGTACTGTCATCCTGAAAGGAATGTGAGAGGGAAGACGAGGTCTAGTTAGCACACCCCAATAAAAAAGGATGGCCTCATTACTTGGAGGTGGTTTCGCAGGAGAAGGAGGAATGCCCCCTAGCATGGTAGATTCTGTACCAACGAGAAAAATGTGGGAAGTATCGGGTTTACTCTCTAGTGGGAGAGTAGGATCGATTGATAATGACATCAAATCAACCACATGGTTTTCATTCTCCAAGAACTACTAAATTTGAACATTTTTGTGATGAAGTTTCATTGGAATAGGGTCGTTGTTGCGACCAAGATGATTTTTTTTTTCGTCGGAATCAATTCGTCAGTCTAGCGACCACACATGGATCTTCACTGGTCTAGCGACCAGGAAAAGAAGCCTATACACAATAGGGAAAATTTACCATTCGTCGATCCATCCACCAAGATTAGTCTATCTAGCGACCCACTTTAGTCACAAACCTTACTAGCATCTCTAAGGAAAACATAACCTTGGTCACTCTAGCGACCATAATTAATCAGTCTAGCGACTAATGTTAGTCGGTCTAACAACTAATATTAGTCGCAAGAGTGACCAAGACAACCCTGGAAAAATTAGTCAAGCGACCAAATGGCTATACAGGCGACGAACCTGTTCGTCACTAGAGAGACTAATGTTGGGGTTTAAAAAAAAAACAAATATGCCATTCACACATGAATAAGCCCAGACTAGCAAGCTACAGAAGCACACTTTCATTATGTACTTGGGAGATAGCACTGGAGTCAACCCCGTAATGGTCAATACCGGTGATCCAATTTACCTTGTCATTTCTATATGTAAGTACCATTGTGATGAGTCTTAATCCATGCTAGGGGATTTAATATCGAGCCTCAAATTGTGGAAGGTGAATCTAGAGCATTGGGTGGAGGATCTTTCATAGCAGCATACCTCCCTTATGGAGTAGTTGGGCACTGTTAAATCGAAGTAATTCTTGTTAGATGTGGAAAATCAATGCCTAAGAGAAAAAACCAAGGAACAAGAAGCTGAAATTTAGAAGCTAAAACAACATGTAAAGAAGATAGTCAGCCTTCTCGAGCCTGATACAGGCCCTAGGAGGTTGATAGTCACATCCAACATATGACCAATTTTAATACATATCTCATCGAGATGGACATAACAATTGAAGGCATAGCTATGTACAATGTGCATATTAATAAGAAACACATAAATCCTATGAAATGTATTAACTTAAAATATGTGCATTTGGTAGTTATACAAATAATCTATCGGGAGTTAATTTTAATATTTCACAATTTTCAGATACAATTAGGCTGAAAAACAATTCTGAACTATGATTACTACTTGCCAATATCCCCATAACATTTTTTCATGCAAGGAAAATAATTTTATTTCATGATAAATCAATGTTGAACCTAGATTATTGAAAGAGTTAATAACATACTTATTTTACCAATTTCAACAACCATTTTCTAAATTTCACCTAGGCAAATATTAGTATAGTGAGTAGAGCCAAAATAGATTGGTGTCCACTTTTCCATAAAATCACGGTCTGTTACATGTTTTCCTTCATGGTTCACTAGGTTAAGCAACCCACCAATGGAAACTTTGCCTACTAAGGGCCCTTCTTTCACCTATGTACATAGATTCTTTATTTTTGAAAACAACAAAGAGTGAAAATATCTCAAATTTCACATAGACCATGATATGACAAAAACTACATACAATGAAATAATGAAACACTCTTTCATGTAAACTCATCTAAAAGATATTCAATGAATGATTCAAGGAAATGTATGTGACAACAAGATATTCACTTAAGTGTGCAAATGCCACATGTGTTTGTATTTGTATACAATGCCTAGAGGATGATGCTTTCAATCTCAAGAATAATGCAAGTATTCAAATTATTAAGATCAATCAATGACTAAATTTTAATGATATACGCAATTGCCTAATAGAGAACAATAATTTTCTTTGAAGTATCTATGACTTTGATCAAACTAATTTCAAGACATCAATATTTCAAAGCCACAAAACATTTCATATGTGTCAATCCAATAATCCAATAGTATCCTTCCCAGTTCATTACATATCAGAAGTTGGGACTATCTATTTGACTTCAATTCAATATGTATCAGTCATAATTGTCCTAAATATGCAAATGCAAATGATATGTAACCCCTCCAAATGCACACAAGTTAAGATTTTTAATGTTTCTTATGTATGCAGATTGTAGGTTATGTTCCCCATGAATTATCTCTGTCAAAAACAAATTAAATGTGGCCGGGAATGACTATGTTCACACAGTCATAATTGAAGGTTTTACTATGATTTTGGGTGGAGAGTTTGGGAGGCGGTTTAGGTAGAGAGACTATGAGGTATGTGAGTTTTTTTTTAGGGGTGTGTCAAAGTGGAATAGGGTCTTAAATTAAGACTTTAGGACAGTCAGCAGTAAGGGTTTCTGTAGGTAGTCGTGGGGTGTCTAAATGTTTAGGAGATATGGTTAATGGCCTTGCATTAGGGAGATAATGGCCTAGGCATGAAAGGGGAGATATCCTAGGGTGAGCTAGTATGAAAATACATCAACGTTAGGTAGGTTGGGGCTGCAAAAATAGCTTAGGACAGTCAAATGGTATACAGTCCTGAGGATGGACGTGAGTTTTTAGGATAGTAGGAGAGAGGCCTAGAGATATTGCATTAGGATTCTAATAGATTAGAGTGGTGGCTAGGTTAGGGTAGGTTGCTAATGAATATGAACAACAAACGTCACAAATAGTGTTTTCCAAAGGAAATTCCTTGAAACACTTTTAATATTTACCATTCCAATTAAGTTGTGTTCAAACCAAGCATGTGTATTATTAATGTCAACACCACCTAAGTAGCAATTCTTGATCTTCTCAAAATGATGACATATAAGAAACTTATTATTAACTGGACCTAAGTAATGCCTCCCTTTAAATGAATATTATAAATAACTACAAAAAAAAATGATCCCCATTTTACTAAATGTATGGCATGTTTCTTTCCTTTGGGGAGCTTCTCAAGGTGCAATGGATATTTTCTTTACAAATAAATGATTATGGATTTACTGGAAATAATTTTCTTGATCCTTTTTTATGTTAGGATACATGACTTCTGAGTTTTTCTTTTTATGAATGAAAGTACCCAATAATAGGGAAATATAAGAATACCAAGATATGATAATTTTGTCAATGTTCACTAATGACCTCAAAGGTAGGTCAATGGGACTCAAAAGTATAATTGAGTAGTGACCCATTGTGGGATCATAGTAGCATCTCCTAGAAGCTGAATTATAAAACAAAATAAGTTAAACTACTGAAAAAGAGAAATGACAAAATGGAAATTTCATATGTAACATGAAGAAGGGATGCTCATCCTTGTTAGAAGATGAAGCCCTTGATGTCTCTACAAAAATAGTACTAAAAGTAGAGAAGGGAGAAGATTATTTCCCCGATGAGTCACCAACCGCAGATTAGTCAATTCATTTCCTGACAATGTCTTTAGGGGAGAGTCCAGATTTGATAGGACTTGACTATGTAACCATGGGTGAAATTAAAAATACCTAGCGATTGAAGGTTGGTTTCATGAAGGGGGTTTGTAGTGGAAAATGAATTGTGATAAGAAATATATCTCCTCAAAATCCTAGTGGGGGTAGTTCTGCTAGATGGAGGTTGAATAAAAGTGCATAGCCCATCCAATATAGTATTTGGTGTGACCTAAGTCTGTTCCTACCACTCAATTCGACCAACTATTTTGATCGAGAGAAGAAAGTAAATGATTAGCTTAATATGATCCATCCTTAGAGGTCCATGTAAGATCTATCCCCTGTATCCCAACATTTTCTTGATAAAATGAGTTAGGATTCTCTAGTATGGATACCAAAAGAAGGTAGAGAGAGAACTGCAAGAGTGTCGGTAGTAGAGGACATAAATGAAGTGTTGACACAAAGGGTGGATATCTTATATACACAAACAAAAGGAAAACAGGTCTTCTATTTTAACATAACGGAGAAGGGACCACCAGTGTTGAACATGACACACCCACCACTCAGAAAAACAAAGTGGAATATTTTTCACACTCAAAGATTGCAATTGTAGATATCCAATTCATGGATGCAAAGATTAATCATCCTCAAAATATAATTGTATTTATACTTACCCTGAAATTACAACAAAAGTGGATAACATAGGCGATGACACCAAAGGTAGACATAGACAGTGAAATAATAAGCAAACAATATCACCTTGGAGAGAATTGGTTAAAAAA
>ML777036.1:163746-189534 GCA_009831015.1 Picea engelmannii | reverse complement strand
TGGAAGCAGATCAATGCCTTGATGACCAGATATATGTTACATAAATGAAATTAACACAACAATTGTTAGATTATACACAGTAGACATGAGAATTCAACACAATTAAAAAATGTAATATATTGCATACGATGATGAATATTGATTTACATTGACGATTTGATCTGTTATATTCCAACTTTCATAGGTGTGGTGCCATTCTTCGTGGTTTTATCCCACTCTCCTCTTTCCCATTGAAAATATGTTTATCAGTATTTTGATACCTATGGTTCTTAGGGAGAAAGTGCCTATATTCATCAAAAACTCCCTTTCCTAAATTTCTTGAACGACGAGATCTCATCCTAGGACCACAAACTGGACATGCAAATTTACCCTTTGTTTGAAGACCTATAAGATACGCATCAATGGCAACATTAGTTATATAACAAGCAATTATTTAAAAAACAAACATTATAATATCATCAACATCTAACTTATTTAAGTGCAATAGTGTGTTACATACCACAAAAATGTGTTAGTCCCAGTGCATTGTGAATTTTCCATGTAAGAATCCCATGGAATTGAAATCCTCTTTGACCTATTGGTCTAGAGATGTCGTACATAGTGATGTCGTCCCATAACTTTAACATCTCATCGAAAAGAGGCTCAATATATACATTCATATCTTTCACTTGGTACTTACCTAAATGGTTAAAAAATACACATAATTACTACACCTTGTGTACATATATGAAATTGTGCAATGAACAAGACAAATGAAATGTTAAACATTAAAAAACAATATTGTTATAAAAATATACCTGGAACAATCATTGCCAACATTGTGTGCTCTCTCTTTATTGACATCCAAGGAGGAAGGTTGTTGTTTATAACAAAAATAGGCCACACTGAGTAGATAGAACTGAGATCACCAAATGGATTTACACCATCAGCTGCCAATGAAATCCTAACATTACGAGGTTCTTATTTAAAAATTGGCCATATTTCTTCGATATTTTTATATAAAGAACCATCTGCAGGCATTTGAAGAACATCATCTTCACTTCTATTCCGTGCATGGTAATCCATAAACTGTTCTATGTTCTGACATCCAAATAGTCGTTGCAGGCGTGGAATTATGGGAATATAATGAAGAACCTTGTGAGGCACCTTTTTTGTTAACTGATCAGTTCGATATCTACTGATTTGACATTGCGGGAAATTTGATTCAGATGCATATTGTCCATAATATATGATGTGATCATTGGGGCATGCATCAATAGCCTGATATTCTATTCCGATTTCTTTCAGAATGGCAGATAATTCTTGATATGTGTGAGGTAACTTATTTGGTGATGGTAAGAAATATTCACCTATCAACCTACAACAACAATATACAAAAAAAAAAATCAATAATGAAAACTATATTAATCATTATAAATATTGCATCCTTAACTTAGACATCAATTGACACTGAAAATAAAATAAAACAAAAAGTTGAAAATTGCATAAAACTATAAAATTATGTTGCTTACCTTAGGATCTGTGTCATAAATGTGTTTGACAAACCATTTGATACCTTCAAGTTGACCAACAACATTACAACAGAGAGAACACATTTTTTTGTGCCTTCATATAGGAATTCAATGGAATTTTGAAGGATAGGTTTATCCAAAATATATTCATCATCATTGTCCTCATCACTGTCATCATTATCATCCTGCAAGTTGTCCTCCTTCAAGTTGACATCATCATCCATTGGATCATTATAAATGTCTTGGATCAATCTATTTGTCCCGTCATCATCAACTGTATTATTAATATCATCATTTTCCATAGGAATAACATGATCATCATTATCCACACGATTAAGTTCAGCATGTTCTTCAGTATTATATCTATGAAAACGTCTCCTGCTAGGTGACATCACCTTCTTAGGATTATTTTTCTTTAATAAAAACAATAGAAGCAATAAAATACAGTTAGAGTATATCACAAATATTATTTTGAAAGATAAATTAAAAAGAAACAATTAATGTATAATACCCTTAAAGATCTATAATAACTAATTACTTACCATGGGATGATATTCATTTCTCCCTTCAACATGCCCATTCTCCCTACAATGTTTTTCAACTATTTTTAAAGGTAGTCTTCTTCCATTAAAACCCCTGCATTCACAACAAGGGCAATAACATTTCCCATCACCATGAATCACCATTTTCGGCTTTAACATAACAAGCTCTCTTTTCTCGTCTAGAGTTGACATTGTAATTACCTATTACAACAAATCCATTGAAACATTATAAGTACAATAAACAAATATATTCAAATAATTTGGTATATATTTAGATATTTGTAATGAAAATTATACAACATGTTCAGAAAAAATAAGGGACAAAGCATGAAACCTAAAATCAGCTAGAAAAAATAAGGAGCAAATCATGAAACCAATGCATTTCATATCCAATGTACAACACTGGCTATTTGGGAATCTAAATGACACTTGGTTCTAAAACAAGACATTGACATACACATAAACATCCAAACATAAATGAATCTTCTAATAATCTCTTTGTTGAGATCCACCTACTATTATGTTGTCAAAATTGAGGAACAAAATTGATAGAAGTGCAAGAAAGAGTTTGGGGAGAAAAATGAATCATGACATAAGAAGCGTAAACAAAACTTTAATTCTCATAAAAAATGATGATGTAAAGAAAATTAATTTGAAGATAACCAATCAAAGATGACAAGCAATTCCTTGGCATGGTAATGATAAATGGTACACTATACATCTTTTACTGTCCAAGTTTAAAGCCTCATACTTTGATTCATCCCTGAAATCACAATATTCCATTAATAAGAGGAGGTGGATCTATTATCACCCAAAATCACATATATAATATTAATTCCCTAATAAAAGTTAGGGTAGATTTAGGGATACACAAGAGTACTGATGCCCAATATCACCACAAAAGTCATTGGTCTTCACTTCTAGTTGGTTCTTTTCCAACTCAAGGAGGAATCCCCAAATTTAAATTTACTAAAGCAAGGATAATTATATATTCAAGAAGTTCCATGAAATATAAGAACAAAATTAAAGTGATTGTAGTTGAATCAGTAATCTTTTTACTCTATCAAAAGTGGATAAACCATAAAATCTTTCTAAGGAGTTAAAATAAACCATAAAATATGATTTAAGGAGTGCAAATAAACCATAAAATAGTTCAATACCACCAAATTACTAAATCACATAGAAAAATTTTAAGTACTGACCTTCAAAATCTCAGCTATGTAGAGTCTGATCAATTCAATGTTTCTCTTCTTGAAAGAGAATTGAAATCAAGATTTCATAAAAAACYAGAACACCATTGCACCAAAACACCCAAATGATTGTCGCAACTGTAGAAAATGATTGTCGCAACTATAGAAAATTTGTCGTAAATGAGATATATATAGGATTGATTTCGTCGATCTTTCGACGAATTCGGTCAAATTGACCAAACAATAAGTCAATGACCATTTGATTCTCACACAACATCAATCACACACAGCAACATGATATACATGGTTCAACCTCTCCCTGGTGTTACAGAAGAATCCCCTTGCGGACAAGTGGATTGCCTCTTGGATACTAGACCCCTATAACCAAGACAGAAAGGTGCTAATGTTGGTCACTGACATCCTTTTAAATCTAGCTAAACTAATGTATAGAGAAGAGGAGAAAGGTGTACCTTTTTAATGATGTTCGTCCTTGCACATTCCGAGTTGATCTTTGATCCCCAAGCTCCTCGATAAGTCTTGCAAAAAAAACAAAGACAGAACAAGCTCCCTATTCTACTAATATTATCTTGAAGCCAGATCTATCTAATACAGAAAAGTTCATGTAGAATAAACACAACCTTGAAAGAAACAGGCCAAGAACATATGCATATTAATGAAAACAAAGCAAAGTGCTTACAACCATGATGTAGATGCAATAGCTTCACCAATCTCTCTTTTTCTAGACCCTTGCTCAAATAATCCACCATCAAAATGAATATGCTTTCACTGATAAATCTCCCTTATGAGATCATAAGTTTTATGCCTCTAAACTGCCATATATTTCACCATGAGAAGGCCCCCTTATATAATCTTGGAGAGACCCAACCACCTTAGAGAGTCTTGGGACAGGTTGAGTATATTTCTCCTTCATTTGTGTATCTTCCCTAAGATCCAGCCTTGACCTCAGATTCGAATCCAACTGATTTCCAAGATGAAGGGGATTTTTCCTTGATTTTCCTCAACAACCCAAAATTTTCTCAAATAGGCCAGCGCTCCCTCAGAGTGGGGCACAGAGTGTTGCAATGCTCCTCCAAAAGAGGGTACAGAGTGTTGTCACTCCCTAACAGTGTATAGGGGAGCACTGCCCAAAATTCCTTCAAAAAAACCCAACGCTCCCCCATAATGGTGTCCTGAGTGTTGGAACGCTCCCCCAAAGAGGGGTAGGGAGCGTTGGCACTCCCTGACAGTGGGTAGGGGAGAGTTTCCCTTCAAAAATAATTTTTAAGTGGTCTTTTCCATGGAAAATGATTTGTACTCCTTATCAGATGATTTCTCCTTCTTAAACCAGTATTTGAGGGTGTCTCAAGTGTCCTTGTGATGTCGTTCGAGACATGACATGGACAAGATGACTTTATGATGTCTGCGACACTTGCGACACTTATGGATAAAAAGTGACACTTGCAACACTTGTAATGACGACAATAGGTCATCATTGAAGTGATTAATTTTGATGTGTAACACCTGGGGCTACGTCCACATAACTGTGCTTTATAAAATATTAGGTGAAAGATTACAGTTCTTTCTGCACTCTTAGCTTGCAGATCTCTCTCTTTCTCACTTCTCTCTTCTCTCTATCTCTCTTCCCTACACACCCAGCTGAGGATCTTACAAAATCGAATGCTCTCATAACACAATACTTCTTTCTTTACATTAACATCAACGAACTCAGAATGAACAACAACCCATACTAGGTCCTCTTGACCTTTATTTATATGTTACAATAGCTCACCGACAACCTTAGGCTGAAGCCTAGGTGTCAAAACCCTAGATACCAAAACCCTAGGTGTCTAAAACCCTAGGTCAACTTGACCCACATTTTCATGCCTTCACCAGCCTGTCTTTCCTTCCTTCCCGCAAGGTTCTCCAAAGAATATACCGGTGGATTTTTCCACTTGCTGAGTTGTCCACAATCCATCTTCCTTGTTGATCTGTCTTCCTTAATCTCCTCGTCCAACGACTTTCTCTCTCAGACTTTGCTCCATCTTTTCTTCTTCTTTAACCACTTCGACCTGATCTCAGTCAACCTTCCTTTCGCATAGTTCACGTTTCTCCTTTTCTTCCGTAATATTTTCTTTCTTCCATAACCAAGGGCCAACAAGAAGCAAGTAAGATCCAAACCGATCGGAGGCCACCTCATCTTCTAGAATATTCCCTTCTATAACTTTCGTGAATTTCATTTTTTGCTCATGTTTGAGCATCATTGCACCCTATGCACAAGCAACATGCGATGATGTTGCAGTTCAATTTTTGTGCAGCATGTGACGATCAAGCATCATCACACCCCAAGAATTTAGTAGGGTGCAATGATATCCTTTGATATGGTTTTTAAGAAAAGAAATATAATTCAATTTCTCATGGAGAAAGTCTCATTCAGTATCTTCAGGGAATAGATAAGTGAGTCATACACATATCGTCATTTGATCACAGGGGTGGCCAAAATAACATGTAATAAAATGCCCCCCAAAGTATGAAGTTGGAACTCGTGACACCTGAAATAATTTGTAGAATGTGTGTATCGAGAACAAGGAGAGCATCGGTCGGGAACCTACAAACAATCAAGCATATGCATAATAATATACCATTTTCTGAGATAATCATTCCCATACTCAGACTACAAGTGACTCTAATCATAAGTGTCAAGTGAGTCATGGCCACCAAACATACACTGTGGATCCATGTCATCATGATTCAACATAGCCACGAGAAATACAATGTGGATCTGTGCTCTAAAAACTCAAATTTGGACATAGCCACGAGACATACATGGTGGGTCTATGTGTTAGTACAGACTTTTGAATACTCCATAACAACCTTGATCGAATGGTGAGATCTAGGGTCTTCATTTCCATCATCCCGAATACGAATCTATCCATGTGATTACAGGTGTCAAAGTCAAACATGATAGAAACCACTTGATTACTAGTCATTAATGGATACCGTTAACAAGTGCAAGGGAAATAACCATTGATGTCAATAACCCCCAAGGTACTATAGTACAATCCAACGAATGTGATTAAATGAGTTGAATTCGAACACTCGATGGAATATTCCAATCAGAGGCCAATGATGTGGAACCACTATTGAAAACGAGGAGACCTGCCATTGAGGCATGCAAGTTCCAAGGTACTAAATGATTTCTAAGTCTAATTCCTAGATAATGAGTTGAATTCGACAAGAAAATACTTGTCACAGGAGGGCCTTAATGTATCCCCCATCAATGACAAAAAACATGTAACAAATTTGAAGTAGATCAGAGTACAAAGTGATTCAGAACTATCTTAGGGAAGGCCGTCATGGTAATATTTTGAGGACTGCAGATGGTTGATTCGATAGAAGGCTTGTTTTAGGTTGAAATTCTCTTGAACATATGAACAACATGAAAATTGTCTTGGCAACATTGACTCAAGGAGGATCCAACATATGGACTTGCGGATGGTCAAACGAGAGACAAATGGATTTCCAAACCCAGATACAATGATGAAGAGGGGTGTCATTTTCAAGAACGACTTACTGCAACTAACATAGATACATATATACATTTCTTTCCCAATTTCCCCCCACCATTTCTGGTGAGTACCTCTTTATTTTTATGCAAGATTGAGGAGGGTAACATATGCTTGTAATGTAATCTCATCCTTTGGGTGAGTCCCTCAGAGTATTTTTAACGAACCCTAATAAGGAGTGGTTTTGTCCCATATGGGCCTTTCGATGCTTGTTTTATGAGTCCAAAGAAATAAAACTCAAGGGTTTTTCATGTTTAGATAGTCTGAAAAAAAATTAAAGAAAACTTAAAAATGTTCTTTTTCGTAAGTTAGTTTGATGAGACCGAAAAAGAGATAATATACCACTCATCAGACATTTTCTTCAAATACTTTTACAAGCGTGAAAAGAACAAGGTTTCTCAGCTATATTTTCATGTTGAGGGAGCTTGAAAAGATCTTAAAGGAAACTCCATAGGGTTCACTTTTTGTATTTCCATTACGAGTATGAAAAAAATGATAAAAGGTTACTCAATTACATTCTCATAGTTTCACGATCATGAGAAAGAATTAAAACCATGCTCAGAGTTTTTCTTGAAAAACCCTAAAAGTATATATACATCATAAAAACATGCAAAAAAAACCAAAAAGGGAGGATCCATATCAAAAGTCTGGTCCTCAGATCTCTCAACCTGCAATATCGACACTTTGCAAAGTTCATTAGGTTTTTGACATAGGTAAAAATATTCAAAAATTAATTTAAATTGAAATTAAAATGGTAAAAGTGAATAGAATAGGTCAAAACTAGTTCATTTACCATTTCATTTGTATTTTCACCAAACTAGTGCCAAAGCCCCCCTTTTCCTCCGATTTTCAAGTGACGATTCTTGAGCACCCGATGGATGATTTCTCAAGCCGCTTCCCCTCTTTCTTTTCATGGTAATTTTTTTCATTTTTAATGGTTCAATTTTGAGTTATGGGAAATTTTCTAAGGGTCATTGCACTTTGAGATCGTCGCAGGTCCACCCCATCGTGAACTGTGATGATCCTAAGTTTTTGCAAGGGATCTACAACTGGGGTGCGACGATGTCGTACTATGGGAAAAATATCCCCTACGATGACCACAACTCAAAATCTAAAAAGAGAGGTAGAGCTAGGAAAAATTCCAAATTTGAAATTTTGATGAACCTAATCATCTTTTATTGTTGTTTGGTAGGTTTTCATTGGTCAACAGGATCGAGTGGAGGGAATGAGAGCATGAGGAGGAAGATTGCTTTTTCAAGAATGATCCGGGCACTGTCATGGCACTCTGAGAGTGTGGCTTGCCAATTTTTTTCAAATTTCATGGCATGAGAGCCTAATTGAGGCTATTGGAATACTTAGTCCACATGTGGGATTTTCATGAGAAAGAATTTCATGTCGTTGTGCATACACTCACCTTAGAGATCGATGTAATCTACTTCTTGACTGGTTTATCTCTTTGAGGCTCTCGAGTGTCACTATTGGGAAGCAAAGGTGGTGGTGAACCCATGGATTATTATGTAGCACATCACTATGTACCTGGTACATAGAAGCATAGTGGAAAAGTTGTCATAAAGGATGTTCAAGACTTGCCTTTGAGAACTATCCTCTATATTATCACTCAAATGGCAGGGAGTGCGGCTCCTCACATGGATTTACAGATCCATTTTCAGTATTCTATCGAGTGTATGGAGCCCCAGGTTTTCAATTGGTATGAGGGTCTTCTAAAAAACATGAAGAAACAATTGAAAAAGTGTAGGACTAGTCGATTGAAACAATTGGGGTATGGATCTATTTTGGTATCCTTCTTCCTAGAGAGGGCCCCCATTTTGTGCCTACAACATGTGGAATGGGGAATACCCACTCCATAGGATCCTCGAATGAAGAGATGTGTATATTTGATGGCACGTCATGGAGGCGTGCAAATCATTACATATGATTCATCTTTCTTCCAGTGCATGAGGGATCAACTTGTAATGGTTGAGGACTATGCGTATGCCGGGACTGACTTCCATGGAGACCCCAAATTCACATTACTTGAGGGTTCTCAGTGGGGAGAGATAGGTAAGAATAATTTTTTCATTATATTTTTTTTTGGTATTTTAATTATAATATGTTTTTGTTATTTATCCAAGACTAATCATTTGCTCTTAACAATATAGATGTGGTGCCATTTAGGCCTCCAGGATCATCTCCTATCCAAAGACGTGGATAGATAGGCGCAGTGGTGGTTCGAGGGGTGGCTACTGAGGATCTCGAGGAGATCGAACATAATCTTGAGGGATTGACCATGAACGCCCTTGACATCACTGTGGACGAGTTACCTTGGCACTACCAATGCCATACAATTGGCGTGTCAACATCCATTGGTTGACTGCTCCATCATGTAGCACGGGAAGTCATTTGTTATAGAAAGCAACATCCTTGATGCATATGTATATGAAGCCATGTGCTTCAACATTTTGACATTTTGGTCTCAGGAAAAACACTTTTTTGTAACTTTTGACGTTATAATATAAAACTTCTACTGGCTTACTTGTCTTTTAAATGTGTGTTTAGTTTTATAAATGGCACAAATGTCTATCTAAAACATAATTAACCAATGCATTTGTTAATGTATTTAGATATCAAGGAATATGTTGATATTCAATATAATCAAAATGTCTTTCCAAGAGGCAAATTCTCAAGTATACCTGCAATAATGTAGGACTTCAAATGGAATAAACGTTACTCAATTGCAGCACCACTAGTTGAGAATCAAGATGTACAACAAGATGACAGATGCCAAATGAAATAGAATTAGTTAATAACTAAATAACATCACTGCATTCCGCAATATTATTAGTTTCATGACCAAGGCAAACATCGTGTAGACTGATCAACTCATCTGTAGGTGCATAGCTTTCCCATGCAACAAATGCTAGGTTTTGAGTACTGCGACTAGCACCATAAACAAAGATGATATAGGGTAGCGAGGACGCCGACATATGGAAACCAAGCACAAGGAAAGGTAAGAATCTTAAAGGAATAACAAGAAACGACAAAAAACACACACCAGAGTATGATACACTAAAATACAAAGCATTCATGAAAAAAATATTTTAAGCATAGTACTTTTTTAAGTAAAGCCCATTTCTGGATTCACCCAAAGGAATTCCATCATAATCCACTAGCTCATAATCCCCTTTCTCCAACACTCTTTTAACAATATAAGGGCCATGCCACAAGGGATCGAATTTACCGCCCCCCATCAAATCACAATCTTGTTCGTAAAGGAGAACTAAATCGCCCTAAAAAATAACACGCAGTTTCACATGTTTGTCATATTGAGCTTTGACACGTTTATTCTGGGTTTATATGACTAACACAACATCACGATGAGTCTCGTCTAATTGCATTAAATACAAGAGACGTTCTTCTTTGGATGTGGTGGTAGAGAGAAGTTCGAAAACTAGTTTCAAAGACGAGATTTCACATTCAATTGGAAAATAGCTTCGATACCATATACTAACTGGAAAGGTGTGAACCTTGTGGCATATTTAACGAATGTCCGATAGGCCCATAATGTCGTAAAGAGCATTGTGTGCCATCTTAACTTGTGAATTCCTACCATCCGTCGAAGCATAGTGGTTAGAACTTTGTTGATTTATTCAACTTGGTCATTGGCCTATGGATAGTAAGGGGTTGAGTTTTCATGCCGAAGACCCAACTTATCGGTAAGCTCAAACATCATGAAATTGTGAAAAT
Source organism: Picea engelmannii (assembly GCA_009831015.1). Classification (NCBI taxonomy): domain Eukaryota; kingdom Viridiplantae; phylum Streptophyta; class Pinopsida; order Pinales; family Pinaceae; genus Picea; species Picea engelmannii. The sequence continues at coordinate 178,984 of ML777036.1, read as the reverse complement.
GGATGCCATGGTCGGTGAAGATAGATTGAGGGACACCAAACCTAGTGACAATATGATTGAATATGAACAACGCTGCAATTTTCCCAGTATTATCAAATGTAGGCATCGCCTCATCCCATTTAGTGAAATAATCCACAACTACAATAATGTATCCATGCCCCCTAATCGAGTGAGGGTTACATGTCATGAATTCAATTCCCCATCTAGTGAATGGACCTTCAGAAACTACAGGATAAAGAGGAGCAGTATGTGATCAAATCTTATTGTTATACGTTTGAAAAGCGTGGCATTTATGTGTTTCTATAATGTAATCCTTAAACAATGAAGGCCGAAAGTAACCATCTCGTAAGATCTTTTGGGAAGTGGAATACCTAGACATATGACCACCACATGCTCCAGAATGACAATAATTTAAAGCTTTCTCAGCTTCATCATAGGTTAGACATCGTCGAATTACAGAATTAATACCGCAACGGTAAAGGGTATCATCGAGGATAATATATTGATGGGCTTGATACCAATACGATGATGATCTACAGGAGAAAGATCAGGTCGAAAATTTTTGGTTTGTAGATAAATGATAATGTATCCATACCAGATATTGTCTAAACTGATCAGAAAAAGAGACTCATCAGGAAAATAATCTTTTTCCACAGTTTCTGTCTCAGTGGAGGGAAGGTCACATATCAACTCAGAAAAAATCAAATATTTCTTGGACTTGGCTCGCTCAAACTCCAAATCAAACTCCTAGAAAATCACTATCCATTTGGAGTATTTCCCCCCCAACAATTTTCATGTAAGGATATGTTACATAGAGTTGCAATAAAAAATAATCGTGGTTTTTCTCAATAAGATATAATGAGGAAAACGTTGAACAACTTGAACAATCGCCAAGGTTAATTTATCCACATGCATATATTTAGTTTCGGTGGTCGTAAGACTCCGAATCAAATAGTAAATAACATTTTCATTGTGTGAATCATCCTCTTGGACTAGAACCATGTCTATGGTACTATCCGAAGTAGCCAAGTATAAGAAATAATCTCAACTATAATCGTGGGAAATAAAAGTGGTGTACGGGTTAAGGTGAGTTTCAAAGATTCAAAGGCTTTGTTGGTAGTGTCATCCCATACAAATTCATGAACCTTCTTATGAATTCGATTGAAACCTTTCGTTATTTTAGCATAATTGGGAATGAATCGACGTAAAAAAATTTCCTTCCCTTGCAAACTTTGGAGTTGGCATAAGGTAGAAGGAGGAGGCAAATTGAGAATAGCTTCAACCTTCAAAGGATCCACCCTAATCCCATGGGTAGAAATGATAAAGCCAAGAATTCTAACAAAATCCACACAAAAATGCATTTATGTGGATTCAATCGTATGTGATAATAACAACATCATAGGAAAATGGCTCGTAAATGTGTCCGGTGATCTTAACGACACATGGAATGTGTCGGTAAGTCATCTAGGTAAGGTTGTACAATGCGTTTAATATCATGAAAAACATAATACATAGTGTGTTGAAAAGTCGCACTAACATTATTGAGACCAAAAGGAAGTTTTCAGTATGCGAAGGTACCCCAAGGGAAAATAATTTTTTTTTTATGTTGATTCGTGGGTAAAATATTGATTTGATTATAGCTGGAGAATCCAGCTGTCAAAGAGAAGATTTCACTCTCGGCACAATCGTCAACGATCTGGTCGAAGAAAGGGGTTGGATAATTATCTTTGGGACAAGCCTAGTTAATATCCCTATAATCAACACAAACACGGATTGTTCCTTGTTTCTTTGTAACCAGAACAATATTGGACACCTAATCAGTCAACGCTATAGGGTAGACAAAACTGACTTTAAGAAGTTTTTCAACTTCAAGTTTAATTGCAAAAAAAATTCTTGGATGGACTAGGCGATTTTTTTGTCAAACGGGTTTAGAGTCCAAGTATGTCTTAATTTCATGTAAAACAATATATGGATCAATTCCATGAATTTCTTTATAACTCCATGCAAAAATGTCACGAAATTCTTGGAAAAGGGCCTTGTAAGTTCGGATATCACTAGAAGAACATGAGGCACCGATATTAACATTTTCCACAATTCCAGGATTAATCGAAATATCCAGAGGGATGGTAGGTGAAATATTTCCCAAGTTCCCTTCATACAAAACATCTTGTGTTGGATCAGAAACCAAGGGAATATTAACGACTGTAGACAGATTTGAAATCCGTTGTTAACTCTCGATAGTCGCAGGTTCTAGGAAGAGGATAGAACAATGATGCCCATCATCCCATGGGGTGTCTTCCATGGACATAATTGTCATGATCATTTCATTGGTGTGAAATACCACGTGAAATGGATCAGGAGACGTATCTAAGAGAGAATGAGGAGAAAGAGTTTCTAATTGAATATATTGATAGGACAATTCCACCAAACTTAAAGGAATTTGGTTGCCATAACGAATACATTCTTCCAAGCTAGGTACTATCCAAGGGTCATAAGACTCAGGGGTTTCTCCAACACTGGTCAAAATCATGTTAATAGAAGCAAAAAAAAAGGAGGAACATTGGGTGGTGGAATGGGGAAAGTTCCCATTAATGATGAATCCTTTAAAATACCCACACCGACATTCTCATAACCGAGAGGTGTCTTCGCTATGAATGGAACATTACTAGTGCATGAATCGGAACTAAAGAAGGTGAGTTGATCTACTGTAACAACTTTACCTTGGTGAGGGAAATGTATCACATGGAAAAGCATAGCAACAACTACATGCATAGAATCGATCCAACTACGGCCAAGTAAAAGGTTGTAATCGAGAGGTGCATTAAACACCTCAACCTCAACCATAACCATTTTTCCTTCTAACACAATAGATAACGAAGGAAGAAAACCATAAGGTTTAAACCCTATACCATTAAGAGATTTTAACGTATTGTGTGACTCGGTAAGGGCAGGAGAGCCAATGGTTTTCCAACAAGTGACAAACATGACGCAAGTCGAAGCTCCTTCATCAACTATTGTTCTACAAATATTCTTGTTTTCCACAATGACTTGTATTTGAAAATCTAGTTGATGAGGGAGCCTTGGAATGTGATCTTCCAAGTCAAATATTATCTAATTCATATCAGTAGGATCGATTCCACCAATATCCTTTAACAATGCCTTCTGTTGCGTAGGACAAATTTGAAGGACTTTGAGAGGTGACATAGCAGAAGGTGCCTATGCAATATCCTTTACAATACTATATTTTTGAGCAGCATGTGCATGGGGGTTAAATGATAACTTATGAATGACACCCTTAGGAGGAAGACGGAGAACTGTATCTAGACTAGGTTGTTCGAGATGAAGAGGACCGTTTGGAGGTGAATTCAATGGATTAGGTTGAACCAATGGAGGAGGTGAATCATCAACTTTCTCTTTACAAGGAGAATAATCTTTGGTTCGAGTAGCGACTACAACTTCGTTCTTCTTGGAGTCACCAGTACACATAAGGACATAATATGTGGTAGAGGGAGAAGGTTGGTAATGAATGACCAATTGGGCCTGTTGTTGAGAAGGAAAAGGTTGTGACATAATGATGGGTGTACGAGGTGTCTCATTCCCTTGCAAGAACTTAGTAACCTCAACACATCTCAGAAAATATTTCGTATAATGATCCTCACCAAAGATAAGACAAGGATAACGAGGTTTTCACTTTTCTTTATCATCAGCAGGCTGCTTCTTGGGTTTATCGGATTGTTGATTATTATTTTTATCCTCTTTATTCTTACCCTTCCCTTTCTTTTTATTTTTATTTTTACTGGTATGTGTAGACTGAACCGTATTTACCTCAGAGGTTTTACTAGGAGAGGGAGTCGGAGGAGTAACATTTTGTGAATTAGCAATAGTAGATTTGGGATTGGAATGTATGGCTTGTTTGTACTGTTTCTTAGCATGAAAAGTTCCAATCACACCATCAACAACATGAGAAGCTATTGGAGGCATTGGGGTTGGATTTGTAGACGGGCGAGGAGCATCATGGATCAAGTCATATAATGTGCTTGTTTGTGAATAAACGAGATCCAAGTATTGAGAATGACTGATCGCCTACTCTCCAGTGACGACATTTCCCATGGAAAAATCATGGGCTATAGGACCGATGAGTGATTTGGTAAACCACTCAGCCAATAATTGGTTAGGAAGGGGAACTTTGATTAAGTGTCTCCTCCTCCTCCACTCATGAATATGATTTGAAATGTGAGTGGAAGAGGATTCTTTAAATGAACTCAAAATTTTGTTTCCTATCTCATATTGTATCAGTAACTTGTAATGTGTCAAGAAATCCATATATAAGGTGTTAAATTCATCGAATAATCCTCATGGAAATTTAATATACCATTTGGTTGTCGAAGTCGTAAGAGTGCATTGGAAAATAAATAATCGAATGGAGTCATCCATCAAGGAGTTGGATGAACACTAAAGATGAAATATCATGACGTGATTTTTGGGGTCTTCTCCCGATCGACCGTCAAACTTAGGAATTTCTGAGGGTAATTTAGTAGGTATAACCAGCCAATAAGGAGAATGAAAAATAGGATCATTCAAAATTCTAGATAAATCAGGTAAATCCAAAGTATCTAGAAATTATAACTGTATGTTCACTTGAGGAAATTGATAATTTTGAGGAGGCAATCCCGTAGGTATACCAATAGGACCATAAGTAGTCTGTAAATAGTTAGAGGGTCCTGTCAAATTCGGTTGTGGAGGGTTTTGAGTCAAGTAGCCAACATGTGTTGGTTGATTGGGTATGCTACCTTGTAAAGGAGAATTAGACCAAAAATCTTGACCCCAGGTAGGATTTACAGAGCCTGGATATGGTTTCCAGGGATTAGGGGGTACAAAAGAATTCAATTGAGGATTTCCCCCCCAGGAGGTTTTTGATTGACTTGGAAAGGAAAAATCCAAGGTTGAGTTTGTAATCCAGGTGTATACTGCCCATAAACTAGGTTATGACCCTCAAATTGGGGTTGTCCCCCAACTTGAGGTTGACCTCCAATAGGAAGTTGAAAACCAGAAGTGAAAGAATGAATTGTGCCTCCAAGTTTATTGGAGCTACTTGGGCCAAGATGATTAGATCCTCCTAGTGGAGGAGGAATTCTAGGCCCTCTGGATAGAACCTGAGTAGGTGTGGGGACAAAATCGCTAGCAACATTATACCAGGTGGAACAAAAAGATTAGGTCCTCCAGACAAACCCTGGGTAAGATTATAAATAGAACTATGAATATCATTATACCCATGTGGAAGTGATATATTTGATGTAGGAGGAAGTGGCATTCCAATAGGAGCTTGAGTTATTACCATACTTCCAGCAGAAACATGTGCCACTTGTGGGACTGTGGTAGAGCTAGTGAGCTGGAGAGGAAGGATTGTATGAGTACCAACCAACAACGAGCATAAAATCGTAATAACATTACTTGTCACACCAATAAAATGATATAAAGGTACTGTATAAGCAGTGGAAGTCACAGGTGTATGTGATGACATAGGTTGATTTGGGTTCATTCCTAGTTTATCAAAAATATCGTGTCCCGATGATGTCCTCCAAAAAGAACGGATGGGGACTGAGCTAGGATTAAAAATTCTAGCAGTATGAACTAGAGTTATAAATGATTGACTCTGAAAGGGTGGATCATCCACACCAGAATCTGCGTAATTTCCAGTAGGTATTCTAGTATAATATTTAGTAACAATGTCTCTTGAAGAGTTTATTCAGAGCAAAAGTGGATCTTGTATAACATTTAATAACAGATTTACAGGAAGTGTTTATTCTACCAATGGATTAGAACTCCCAATCTCAGAGGACACGTCGTTATTGACTGCTCCTTTAGGAGAAGCACCCTCTGGTGAATTAGGAAGAAAAGGAGTGTATTCTTTTGGCTCTTTTGGAGGTAACCCTTGCATCCTACATGAATGACGAGGGATGATGTTGGCTGCACCAAATAAATAATGAAAGAAATCTATGGCTAACTAGAGAAACAAACAACACTCCACTAATAAAATCTAGATATAGAACATGCAAACAAACCTTCTTATTTCAAATTCACTAGTTGGTGAGGAAATCCAACATCGCAAAGTCAATATAAGAAGGGGCTAGGATAAAGCAAGTGGAAAATTTACATTGATGACCTGCTTAACGGACTTACACCTTGGTGCAAGCTCCCACACATAATCGTGGGTATACCCTCCAAGGAGATCAAGTGAGTTTGGCCAACATTGATTCCAGATATCGTGAAGAATTTCCCCTCCATAGTCACCTCGTGTAAAGACTCTAAAGAGATAGGCTACCAAGGTTACCAATTACGACAATGATTCCTCTGGAAGCAGTCGACAGTCCAATCCACACACAAGGGCAGGGTATCTAAGCCTGAAATTTCCTTGAGAAGGTTCACACAAGATTTTCTTCTCAAGTGACCCCCAATAATATGCACAATATCTACACTAAGACCAACAAATCAGGGTGAGTAACTCTGTTGGCCCTAATGCAACCTCATGATTGACCCTTGTGTTAGAAGGGCTTCCCAGGATAAAATGTAGCAAGTGGATTTGAATCTCCCTATCACAAGATACTATTGTGTGTTTTGATGCTTTGGAGAGTATTCATCACAACCTATTCCAAAGCACTACCCCTAGCTAATGTTGGTGTATAAAAGTTCTAGAAAATAAAAGTTGCTAGATAGATTTTAAAATTACATTGAATTTTAATGGTTGTTTCTTACTCAAAAAGGAAGCGAAGATGAAACTAATGAAGTATTGGACCTTGACTCAATACTATACAAAGAGATATTAGATGCAATCTTTTCATTCAATGAACTCTAATTACATAAGGGATAAGGCTTTCTTTTTCTAGAATACAACAAGTTACAAAACACAATTTCTTCAATCTTTGAATGATATTGATGCCAAACAATCAAAGATACTAAATTTTCCAATTTTCTCTTTTAAACAAATATTTGAATGCAAAAAAATCTTGTAAACACTAACAATAGAAGAACAAACTTCAAATCTTTTTCTTTTAGAAAAAACAAAGATCTAATTCAAAAAGAAAAGTTGTCCAAGAAGATGAAGCACTAACAACACTATTTCCCAAACTAAACTCATAATGCAACCAAAAAATGAAAAGTAAGAAAAATTATTTTTCTAATGTAATTAAAAATCATTTTCCAATCAATCAACAATCCAAAACTTGAAAAAATCAATAACAACTTATCCAACAAGCACTCAGGGATAAAGCCTCGAGATTATACCCATGCAATAAGAAGTGAAATATAAAACTTATGAAGCTTATGAAAAACACTCTCAATCCTTGAGAAATGATCAAATTCGGGCTAAAGATGCAAACCAAGATGGAAATAATCATTCACCAAGACTAAAAATTCACTCCAAGAAATAATGACAAATCTAGGCAAGGAGGAAAAATTGATTGTCACTCCAAAAAAATTCTACATGAATCCTCGCAGGTTGCAGAAGAGCACAGCGCAATGATCAAGGATCATCACAGGCAATGGGGAAAAAATAGTGCGATGTCATCGCCCTGGTTTTCACAAGAATGGTGTGACGATGAATGAAAACAAAATGGAAAGAGGACAGAGTTTCTCAATGAACTTTCAGAACCAGAGACTCAATATGGATCACCCAAAGACTCAGATAATGAAATTGACCATAAGAAGACAAGATAAAAGCAAGAAAAGAAACAAATACCAAAATAGGACGTTCCCAAATATGGTCTCCAATTTTGTTATCAGACAAATCGGTAAGTTCAAACACAAACTAATCTCCCTAATTTCAAAAAGAAGCTAGAACAAAACATAGCAGAATACAAGCTTCTCCTTAGATTTCATTGTAATGTAAACTAGTTCATAGAGGGACAAATGACATACCATTTAAACAATGTTTGATCCTCTCTAGTGTCATCCTTGCTCCATATTTGGATTTGTGGGATATCGAACCTATTAAGAAGCACAAACCAACAAAGAGAGAGAACAACGATATATATTTTCCAATAAAGCCTATGCATAAGATCAAGGAGTTATATAATAAAAGTAGAGACAAATTTATAGGGAAGAAATGTATTACTGCATTATATTGAACAAAAGTGGAGAATACAACCCATGCCTTGATGTTGCAAGGTCCCTTCCAATATCCCTTTGCTTCAACACACACACACTTTTTCTCCAATACTTTTGATGAAGAGAATTCACAACCTGACTTGGAAAGCTAAAGCAAAGCTATCACAAGTACAATCTTCAGTAGAATTCTTCATGCATAAGAAAACCTATCATTTCCCATGAGAGATCCCTCTTATATAGGGTGAAATATGGATGTATGAGGAGATAAGGATGATCCCACTAAATCAGAGAAGCGAGTAAGATCCAAATTGATCAGAGGCCACCTCATCTTCTAGAAGATTCCCTTTTAGAAATTTTGTTAATTTCATATTTTTCTCTTGTTTGAGAATTGTCGCACCCTATGCACAAGAAGCATGCGACGATGCCACAATCCAATTTTGGTGCAAGATGCGACGATCAAGAATCATCATCACACCCCAAACATTTAGCAGGGTGCAACGATCTCCTTTGATATGGTTTTTAAGAAAAGAAAGATACTTCAATTTCTCATGGATAAAGTCTCATTTAGTATCTTCAGGGAACATAGAAGTGATTCATACACATATCATCAGTTGATCATAGGGGTGACCAAAATAATGTGTAATAGTCATATACCAAGGAAAACTCTCAACTAAATACCCAACATCACCAACACATGACTCTACCAAGCATGTACCAATATCACCAACATATCATCAAAATATATGTGCCTCAACCATGTACCAAACCATCAACTTATATGATACAAAGGATCAACTGTGTACCATAGCCTGTACCACAACAAGTGCATCAAACATGCACCAACACCTGTACAACAATAAGTGCATAAACCATGCACCAACTCCTATACAACAACAAGTGCATCAACCATGCTCCAAAACCTATACCATGTACCTGTTGACGAGCAAAATTGACCGCTCATCAACTGGAAGATTGAATCTGGTCCAGGGTTGTCTAATTAACCCAAGCCATTTGGATTAATTTACTCCGACGAGTTTAGCGGCTCCGTTGGCTGATCTAAGTTCTAAAGAAAGCGAAAAATAACTAAAGAAAATACAATACTTAATAAATAACAATCACTAAAATCTATATGTACATTTAAATATATATATATATATATATATATATATATATATATATATATATATATATATATATATATATATATATATATATATATATATGTACAATTTATTTAAATAATATATGTTTAATAATTCTATATACAATCTGTACAAAACACGAGTTTTAATCTAAACTCGTAAAAATCAAATATAAATTGGTTCATTTAACAACAGTAATACAGAAAGTGAAAATATTATTTAATTTTTTAGGTTTGTTTTCTTGGATGTATACATTCATGAAATCAAATATTAAACAAAAAGGGTAATCAACACACAACATACAGGTAGGGTTTGCAAAAATGAAATAGAGCCATACCCCCGAGCCTAACAATACATGCTATAATGACTCAAACGATGGGGAGGGTGTTTAATCAAAATACGTGCGAAGAGTTTTGTGAAACCCAAGACCATACTAAGGAGTAATGGCAATCTATACATCGTATGCCACCTTGGTATTGAGTACAAGCTAGGACCAAAGTACTCAAAACAACATAAGTGCACACATCATGGTTTGATTGCAAAGTTGGGTAATTTTACAAAAATCGAATAGTCAGAAGTTTCATGAAAGAAATGTGATCAAAAATCAAACCAAAATCAATACAAAAAATCGAATAGTGGGGATCTTTTGTTAAAACTATCAATCTCTTAGGCATGCTAAGAATTGAAAGGGTCAAAAACAAAAAGGAGTAATGTCTTCATGGCAAGGAGTCAAAACTCCATAACAAATTAAATAAACCATTTTCCTTCAATGAAACTTTAAAACAAAATGGTAATTATAGTCGCAAGTTTTCATGCTTTCAGTCATGAAAACGTAGCATGACTAGATGATAAGTAAAAAGTGACGATTTAGAACTGTCGTTTAGGAGACTACTCATGAAAAGTAATAAAATTTCATAGACCCTGTGTAGGCAGCTTGCATAGGTCATTTTATAAAAATAACGATTATATTATTGCTGCCAACAATGGAGACATGCTAGGAGAAGCAGTTATCTTTGTTACACGAACGAGTTCAGGTTAGAAAAATCTGAAAAACTTCAAATCGAAGAACAACCGAAAAGCCATTTGAACATCTCAAATAATCATAATGCAGTCCAGTTTCATATAACTTTTATTTTTTAAAGAGACAAAAACTGGTGACAAACTTTGGCAAAAGAAAGCCACAATGTTAAGTTAAAATCTCCAATACTGTTGACAGGGCCGTTGCTGCTAGCAGGCATCCATAGCCTCGACAGGGATGTCAATTAACCCACTCTGACGTCTATATCCTATCAAGAGATTTCAGATCAAAACGAAGGACGTTTAAGGCCAAAATGAAATCCATATCTGAGAATTTTCTTTCACCTGACATTGCTTCGCTACTAGCGGGCCTGTTCAGTACCTCGACAAAGTTATCTTGGCGTCATGCATGCATTTACCCACTGCCAGCAGACCTGTTCAGTGTCTCGGCGGGTTTACAAACACTTCCCACAACTCATCTGAGAAATTATTCACATTCTGATAGTTTTAAAGATATTCAATAGAGCGGGGTGATGCTGAAAATTCCAATTTTTTAACACAACTTAATATTTTCATAGGCCTTTAAATTTTTCTAGCAAACCTTCATCAAGATCTAAAAAATAGTTCATTGATAGAACAAATTTTCAAGGATAGGGAGACATCGTTGAGTTGCTCTCTTAAAGAACAGGGACATCGTAAAAAGATTTTTAAAGATGGTCGTGAATACTTTCGAGTGCAGATTGAAACCGAGAAAATTCCTTTCAAACAAAAAGTCATCTTTAACCAGGCTACAATTTGAGAGAAATACAACAATTAATGTTCTGACAACTTTTAGCAGCTATTTTCGAGGGGAAGTATTATGTTTTCTTTGTTTGAGCTAGCTCGTGGTGTAGGCATGTTTGACTCAAAAGGATCGATGGACTAAATGAAAACAAAACAAAACAGCAAGGAAAAACTGGAAAGCAAAGAAATCCAAACAGAAAAATATGTACAAAAGGTGTATCTGAAAACATCATGCGAAAAATCTCTTGGGAGACTGAAAGAAAATAGAAAAATCTTGTTTGATGTTAAAGCAATCCTACTCGTGGTACCTTGGGTCAGGGTTGAATTTACGGTTTAGATTCACTTATCTATTTACTTTTCATTTAAGATTTTTATGATGATACTGTGGCTTTGAAAAGAAATATTCAACGAAAAGCAGAGAGAAAAGGATCATGCGGACTTCCCTGACAATCATCATGTTATGGTTCTTGTGGTGTGCCCTCTTGCGCTCATGAATGCATTATTACAAAGAGAAATAGTGAGGAATAAAACTGAAAGAAAACATATTCCTAAACCTACCCTAACTACTAAACAAATCAGAATACTACATGAAGTCAGACTTCCAATGTAGCCATCGGAGTAACTCCAATCCTGCAATGGAAACAAAATCAAACATTACTAACAAGAATGGTAATATATCAAAAAATGACATAAATATATCACACTTACCTTCATAATCATCATTTACAAACAAAGTAAGCATGATCTTACCATTCCCTCGAAATTTCTTGAGGTATGAATCCTCCAGCCATTGTGCAATCTTGTCGTGATAAGGGTCATAATGGCATGGGCGAGTGTAAGTAAGTTTGAAAAACTTGTCAAGATTATGAGGAAATGAAATAACCATCAGCCAAGGTTGAAATGCCCCATCCTCCTAACAATTCTCTAAGTGTTCATTAATTTCTTCACATGGAGGATCTAAAAGAAATATGTCACGCCTACTTCCAAGATACTTAGGTAAAAAGAAAGCAAGCACAACTTTATTTTTATTATGAATTTTTTTTATATATGAATATTCAAGCCATCCTAAGATCCTATCACAAAAATGAGGATGCAAACCATGACTTTGATGAAACGAATATATCAATGGGGAACTCATCATAAGAGGATTCGTGACATCAATTAGATCATTGGTTTGAATGTTTCCTTTGATGAGATTGATCATTTCAAAATGTGAAGCATAAACATTAAGATTCAAGCTAATCAAAGAACAAATATGCAACGTAGAATGTTTGATCTCCATAAGATATAGTGCATTGTCTTTTTCAACAATAAACTGTGTAAAATCATCTCGCAACATGTCCTTTTCCCATGTGAGTGATGAAAGTGAAAGAGCGTCAAATCCGACTTTATCAATGTTAGGTTTGGAATTAATTTCACCAAAATTTAGCATATTGAAAGGATATGATTGTGGCAGAAAAGAGTAGGATGTTGTAGGTAAGGTGTCAAGTCCAACAGAGTCTAGGAAGAGATCAGGATATAAAGAATAAAAGGAATCAGAAATAAGCACATGAAAAGAATCTCTTGAACTACAATAATTAACAATGGTATTCTCAAGACATTTATCTTCAATTTATTTAAAACTCTTACTCTGTTTTGGTGACGAATTTCTCAACATAATATGATCATCTAGATTTGCCTTCTGTATGATAGATAATTCAAAAATTTGATGGGAAACATCCGATCTTTTATGTTGATAAGGTACGATTTGTAGATGAGGGTTTAAGGTTACTTCTTCCAATTGCAGATCTACATCTCTAATCAGTTTCATTGGGATGTTAGAATGCTTAAGATCATTTTCATCGCCTAAGTCTTCTTCAATAACCGAATTCAAATACTAATTAGAGAAAGAGTTATAAGAATGATGATATTCACCTTGACCAAGAATCGAATCTTTTTCCGCAATGGTCGAAGACAGAAAATATAATGATTCAGAGGAAAAACCAGTTTGGTTGTCGGTAAGAACCTAGTCAATAGATTCTACCTCCCTTGCTTGTTCAAAGTTTTCAGATAGATTCCTCTCATCCTGCGAACTAAATTGTTCTTGCAATCGAGTGATAGGATTTGCAACTGGTTCTTCATTCATGATTGAATATGACTGGATGGAAGGGACGCAAGTATCATAGCGGAGATTTAATACAAATGACATGTCATTGAGATTAAATTTACAGAGGATATGATAGATTCTTGTCAAAAAGTCTTCTGAAGATGAATCATCATTAATTAGCGAAGTATGAAATTCTTCACATAATTGATCGAAATCATAAATTTCAAAAGCATCTAGAAATTCATCTACAAATTGAAACCAATAAAAAATGTGACATGCTAGAAAGGATTCAAACCAATGTTTAATCCAACCTCTAAAAGTAAAAGCGAACAATCTGCATAAAACTCTTAAATATGAGATGTCATGTTTGATGCATTTGCACCAAAACTTGTTAAGGTGGTCTTTAGCAGATGTATTGCCTCCACCATCAAAGGTGAGTTTGGACAAGCGAGAGATTGTCTCGTTGGGAAGATTGGGTAATGAGAAGTTGAAAGCATGTTCCAACAAAGTGATTTGGGGAGCCATGGGGAAATTGAATACATTTAAAATAAAGGCTCCTACAAGGCCAACTTGTCAGTCGACCCTCCTTCTAGCGCCATTTGTTGACGGGCGAAAATGATCGCTCATCAACTGGAAGAGTGAATCAGGTCCGAGGTTGTCTAATTAACCCAAGCCGTTTGGATTAATTCACTCCGACGGGTTTAACGGCTCCATTGGCCGATCTAAGTTCTAAAGAAAGTGAAAAATAACTAAAGAAAATACAATACTTGATAAATAACAATCACTAAAATCTATATGTACATTTAAATATATATATGTACAATTTATTTAAATAATATATGTTTAATAATTCTATATACAATCTGTACAAAACACGAGTTTTAATCTAAACTCATAAAAATCAAATATAAATTGGTTCCTTTAACAACAGTGATAAAGAAAGTGGTCTCAGCCATGCGCCGCCCAGGAAAAGCGTGGCAATGAGGTTCAGCAACATCGGAGTTCAGAGCACCAATGGGCATTCTCTTAACCCACTACGCCTTTCTCCATTCTTTGGTATTCTTCTTCGACGGAGAAACGTCTTTCCTGCTGTACAAGGTGGCGATTGGAATGCAAAGCCGTATTCCGGCGACTTGGAGGGTTCGGCCGCCTCTACCCTCGATTTGCAGCGGCAGCTCGTGACTGTGGCGCTTAGATCTGAAGGATCCGGCTCCGTTTCTTCCTCTTTCTCATCTGTTTCTCCTTCCTTGGCTGTTTTTCAGACAGCCGCGCCAGATCCCAAGAGATTGCTGAGCGACGACGAGAGGATTATGCAAAGGAAACAAAACCCTAACGGGGAGAAGGAAGAGGCGGTCTTTTGCAGGGCTGAGGTGAACCAGCGAGCACTAAACCCTAGTCACCGCCACAAGACCAGCTCCGAGATCACGGCGAACTTCCCCCTTTTTATAAATACCATTGCTAGATCTTCTCTTTGCTTGCAGGTTAAAGACTCAGACTCTGTTTTTGAGCTAAAAACTCAAATCCACCAAGCTACAGGGACTCCGCATGGACTCCAACGACTAATCTTCGAAGGCCGGCAGCTTGCAGACGGCTCTCTGCTACGGGACTATGGAAATCTAAAAGATGCAACCATTTCTCTCACCTCTCGGTTGCATGGAGGAGCGCCCTCAGTCACTCATCCAAGCTCTTACAAACAGGCCGTGAAATTAGGGACCTCTGCTCCTACGGGGCTCAAGGTCGAAGCTTCAAAACCAAAGGAGCCCTTTGGAGGTGCCTTCATTGTGGAGCAGTGCGCAGAACCTCCAACAGCAGAAGTCGAAGACCCCCATGTCTATGGCTTTGCCTATATCTACTAGGCCAAAGCCCTCATTTGCCGCTTCAACGGACTTTGGCCCTCGGCCCCTGCGCTAAAGGAATGGGTTAACAAGACCTGGTCAGAAGGTCATGAGTTGTTCTTCTGTTCTAAGGGGTTCTTCATCGTCAACTTCTCCACAGAAGCCGAATGTCAACGCGTGCTAGAGCAAGGTCCTTGGTTCTGGGGAAGATCTGGTCTCTCCATGCAGCGATGGTTCCCGGATTTCAACCCACTGACCATGACAGCCATGAC
>ML777036.1:138289-160552 GCA_009831015.1 Picea engelmannii | reverse complement strand
GCTTTATGTTTATAACACTGGTTTTCACAGTAAAGACTTACTTCCACTAAGATTAATGATTCGAAGTTAAAAATGAGAGAAATGGTTAATAATTTACAATAACTGATTCACCCCCCCCTCTCAGTTATTTCATACCTGTAACAGATAACAGAACATATAATGGATACAGTCACAGTGATCGTTATGATTTGCAGGTAACTACGATGAGATAAATCTTCTTGTAAGAACTTGCATGTAAACATTCAACATAAATTAGAGATAAATCTCCTAATTTAAATTGGATAGATGATCATTGTGTATTGTATCTGAAACATAAGATATGGACAACATATAAAAATGAATTATATCAACTTGCAATAAATCATGACGACGAAAGCAATCACCATCTATTATCAAATCGAAATAAACATAACTTGAATCAAAACATCATACAGAAAAGCTAAAGTTGTAACATGCATTTTGTTCCATTCAAGTCTGTGATAAAACGCCCATGCTCTTGCCCCAGGACGAGATAATGCAATGTTTACAAAATGATATGTTTATATAGGTCTCAAGAAACATAATTGTTTCTTGTTCATAAGATCAAATTGGTTTCAAAAATAAAGGGGGGATGCAACCACCCTGATTTCACTAGATATCCAAAAACTAACAACAATCTAATTCTGTTTATTCAAAATACATAATAGATATGACTTGGAAATCTTAAAAGTGTCTCATATCATCTTTGAAGTCATGGGCTCCTGAATTATCCTGAAAGCAAAAGAAAATAGGAAAATCTCATATATGTTTTCTGTCATCAATTTAGACAATTCGAATTTTCTTAACTGGCTATAGAATCTTGCGATTCTGTAGCTAGTTATAATAGCAAATGAAATCTCATTTTATTGTATAAATAAAATAGGACAATCTAATAATAAAAATAGTTTATTCAATCAAACCAAATAACCTAACTTAAGAATGACAATAATCATTCTATATAAAACAAAATCATACCTCTAATCATAAAATCAAATCGTATCATGAAACTTTGGAGTTAACAATAGCTGTAGATGCCTCTATGTTTTTAAAAATCACATGACCTGTGGTTTTCAAGCGCTTCTCCTTCCCTTGGATGATGGATTCAAGCCTGTTGTTTTCATTTGTTAAAATATCAACCTAGTTTTTTAAAAACTTGACCCGTGACTGTAGAAATGGGACATCAGTATAGTATTTGTCGATCCACGATAGGCAAACATTACATTGTGACTGTGAGGTTTTTGTGTTAGAATGAACTAGATTACAGATCGGAGAACCCTCCATATGGATAGTAGATTTATTGCAGAGCTGGATACTAGGAAACTCTGGGTTGCCTTTCAAACAAGGAGGCAAATTATCGACAAAGTTATAGGGTTGGTCAGGGTATAACCCGAATGACATAGGGTCTTCTTCCGCAAGGAATTTGTCAATTTTAGAGTCCGAGATTTCGTTAACTTCAATCATGTTGATCAGGTCTGCATGGGATTTTGTCTTATTTCAAAGACTTCAAGAAATTAACCGACCAACTCTTTTGTTTTTGAAATTGACATCCACATTACCTTTTAACTTCTTTCATGTAGGTTTCTTTACAGTTTTAATACAATCCTTTGTAATTGGTTGACTGCCCTATTGAATGACCTTAGGGTAGATCGAAGGTTCTCTATTACAGGAAAAATCACAAACCTGGGGAGGTGGAAGAGAGGCTATCAAGTTGACAAGGGTTTCCTCAATGACTGGCTTATCTACTTCTCCCAATTCAGGGTTACCAAAACGAGTTCATGAAATAAATGAATCCCAACAGTCATTTTGTGACTCTAACTGATGTAGGAGGATGATTTTAATTAGGCCATGATGAAAAAGACTTGAGTCTGACCTCTGTTTCTTGAATCTTTTCCCCATTTTATATAGACTTATGAGTAGGTAATAAGGCATATTCAATGGAAAACCAATAAAACTCATAAGCAGGCATAAGTGATATAGAAAAACAAGTCCAAATCATCCCTCACATGTGAAAAATTGCTTCACCATAGCGAGTAAATCATGCCACCAAGTTTTCAAGAACGAAATTGGCATACCTCTATCACAGCTTGTTATTTTTCGTGAGGTAAACAGTAGATTCCAAGGGACTTCCTCCACTTTCGCATTTTTAAACCATTTCTAACCAACCACTGGAAATCCTGTGTCTTGACTCAGGGACTCTTTGGTTACTTCCAATTGCACATCACCAACTTTTTCCCTACAACCATCAAAGTTTAAGGCAAACTCTTGGGCGACCTGAAGATTAAAACCCTGAAACTTTTTGATGAAAATATGCCAGCCATTCCTTTCCAAATCCTCCCTAGAATTATCGTATGAGAGTAGGGTTTGGATACCTTTTGGTTCAACCCTTACTACTGGAGCCATACTGGACAGGAGGGTAATCAACGCATAGAATATAGGTAGGGTTTGCAAAAATGAAACAGAGCCATACCCCCGAGCCTAACAATACATGTTGTAATGACTCAAACGATGGGCAGGGTATTTAATCAAAACGTGTGCGAAGAGTTTTGTGAAACCCGAGACCATACTAAGGAGTAATGGAAATCTCTACATCATATGCCACCTTGGTATTGAGTACAAGCTAGGACCAAAGTACTCAAAATAACATAAGTGCACACATCATGGTTTGATTGCAAAGTTGGGTAAGTTTACAAAAACCGAATATTCAAAAGTTTCATGAAAGAAATGTGATCGAAAATCAAACCAAAATCAATACAAAAAATCGAATAGTGGGGATCTTTTGTTAAAACTATCAATCTCTTAGGCATGCTAAGAATTGAAAGGGTCAAAAACAAAAAGGAGTAATATCTTCATGGCAAGGAATCAAAACTCCATAACAAATTAAATAAACCATTTTCCTTCAATGAAACTTTAAAACAAAATGGTAATTACAGTCGCAAGTTTTCATGCTTTCAGTCATGAAAACGTAGCATGACTAGACGATAAGTAAAAATCGATGATTTAGAACTATCGTTTAGGAGACTTCTCATGAAAAGTAACAAAATTTCATAGACCCTGTGTAGGCATCTTGCATTGGTAATTTTATAAAAATAACGATTATATTATTGCTGCCAACAGTACCTCAACCATCAACCATGTATATCAATAATATACATCAACACTTGTACCATATCATGTTCCAATAATGTATCTCAACCATATACTGTATCACTCAATTATTCCATACACCATATACCATAGGATATAAACAATGAAGTACATCACCAAAGGATCTACTAAGATCACCAACATATGTCTCTAACCATACACCATATCATCAACCATATACCTCAAATGACATGCCAATCATCCATAGACCATGTACCTCAAACATGTGCCATATCACTCATGATGTGTCTCAACCAATTACCATAACCATGTGCTAATATATCCAATATATGCACCTAGTAATGTACCTCAACCAACATGTATCATACATCCAAGATGTGCCTCAAGGCATATACCAAAAATCATAGTGTCTTTCCTTAAGCATGTTCCACAATATCACCAAGTTGCAACCTGATAACACATAGAATAACATACCTTTTAAATTTGTAACTAATCGGGTGCCTTTGATCTTGATACACATACCTATAGCAATACCTCAGTTCTCAAAAACCAGGAACAAGCATCCTCCTTCACTTATGTCTTGTCCTTGTGGGATGAAGATTACATGTCACGTGGGGCCTCGCATGACGTGCCCTAGGTAGCCCACAGGGATGCCTCGTAGGACACCCTATGCTTGACCCATGAGGGCTATCCTAATTAGGGTTTATCATAAACCTGTGCGCTCCACATCTATGAAAACTTTTCTCTTCTCACTTTCTCCACTACCCCAGACTCAACCTCATATTCTCTACTAGACCAAAATATTCTCACAAGATAGATATTCAATGAATGTGTGTGTATTTATGAGAGACTCATTGAGGTGTATTTACAGTTTTTCTCGGTAACCTCTTTCCTTGTTCTTAGGGATTCTTGACTTTCCTTTTTACAACCACTTTACCCTTTCATTAATTGACTTGTAACCAATTAGTGTCTTCTTGACCATCTTTTGGGGCTTCCAACTTCATGAAGGAATATCTGACTAACCGTAAGGAACCACATGGTGTACCACCTATCACCAAAAATGAAATGACAAGGAATATCCATATATGAGTGTCTTACCTTCATTTTCATTGTGCTTCATGTCCTTATTCCTCAAACAACTTCGGGTCTCATGACCACACCTCCGGGGCTTCATGTAGATTTCATCAAATGCACCCATCACATATGTTGACATCAACCACTCTTGTTGACATCAATGAAAACTAAGTCACCATCAATATCAACCACATCTCTAGGGATTACATACTTCTCCATAGGTTGACATCAATCTACAAGGGTTGACATCAATGACAACCAACTTTCCAAACCAACTATCCAATAAGTACTGCACCTAATGCATATCCACTAACATCGATCTCTATATCTAAAGGTCGTTACAAATTCAGCATGGCTAAGAATGGATCATCATTGATTTTCTTCTTCAAGTCTTCAAATTCTCTTTTTTGTGTCTACCCAATGAGAGCTCTTTCCTTTGGTGGTTATGGCATGCAATGGTGCTACGACTGTGGATAAGTCTGCAATGAAATTTCTCAAATACTGATATACTCCCATGAAACTCCTAACCTTTGTCACATTGGTTGGAATAAGCCATTGGATGATGGTTGCAATATTCTCTATATCTACCCTCAACTCTCCTCCTTCAATCATGTGTCTAAAATATATCAAGGAAGTTTTTCCAGACTCATATTTCTGCAATTTGGAAATCAATTGAGTCTTCCTCAAGGTATCTAATACCTTTTTCACATATGAGAGGTGATATTTCCAAGTGTTTCTAAAGATTAGTATGTCATCCAAATATAATATTACAAAAGAGTCATTGAAGGGATGTAGCACATCATTCATTAGTCTCATAAACGTTTCAAGTACATTGCATAATCCAAAAGGAATTACTAACCACTCTTAAAAACCTTGTCTTCCACACGTCTTCTACTTTTATCCTCACTTGGTGGTAACCTGAATTGAGGTCCAACTTAGTGAAGAATTTGGCTTGTTGCAGTTGATCCAAAAATTCATCAATCCTTGGAAAAGGATATTTATTCTTAATGGTGATCTTATTCAGGGCATGATTGATGCAAGAGCATCACCAGCAAAGCGCAAGTGGAAGACAACTCAACGCACTAGCGCATATTTTGAAGTGATTATTTTGAATTTAAGAAGGGAATATCACACAAATATATTGAAAAGATTGTAATTTAAGAAAATCTTTAATTCTTAGGAGTTGAACCATAGCATGAGATCGATGGGGAATCTATTTTTCTTTAATGTGGTAGGTTGCAGTACAGATTCGATGTGTTTTCTCTTATATGTCTGTCTCGAACATTTATTTTTATAAATCCTTAGTTGTTGAAAGATTTTATTTCGATAGGATAGCACTAAGGTAGTCAGAGGGAAAATCTCTACGAGCTCGTTTTGTATAAATAAATGTATTGTTTCCCAAATGAGGATGATAAATTTTAGTTGAAGAGTTGTTGAGAGTTGTAGTTCTTAAGAGTTGTAGAGATGTTGAAGAGCATTGTATTAGCCCATGTACATATCATTTGAATGAATATAACAGAGAAACGTTGTTCCAAATGTTTGGTGTTCCTGTACTGTGTCTATCTGAATGAATGAATGGTAGGCTTTCTGTTAATTTTCAATTCTCTTTTATTAATTGTTCTTATGTTATGAATGCATTTACATGATTGAATGTATGAATCTGTGGGATATTAGATAAGTTTCAATATTTTCTCTTCTATGAGCCTGTGTATGGAGTGCATAGTTTCCACAAGGTGTGTTTTGACAGAGTTTGTTTCAACTCGGAAGCTCAGAAGAGATAACGTGAAACATTTGTTTGCAAAGAGTGCATAAGTGTCCACAAGGTGTGCATCGACAAAGTCTCTTTTGACTAAGAAGTTCATAAGGAATAGCTTGAAGGTGCACGCAGGCGGAAACGTGATGAGATTCATATTGTTCGGGAGGAACAATTGATTCATGGAAGGACTTTTGCAAGGAGTGCAAAATCACCCTTCAAGAGTCGAGTTGAAGGAATCTTGTCGCAAGGTGTGTGTAGGGTCAATACTTGGCTAAATATAGAAGAAGTCATTATAAGAAGTTCAGAGTGTTGAGGAGGAACAAGTCCAAGAAAAATAACTTGGATCTTTGCATGCAAAGAGTGCATATTGTCCGCAGGGAGTGCGTGACAGAGTTTTTGGACTCACAAGTCTAGGAGGAGTAACTTAAGAGTATTGGAAGAAGAGTGAAAAGAATTGTTGCAAGGTGTGCATAGTCATCCACAAAGAAGTTAATTCATGGAGGAAAACCTATTGCAAGGTGTGCACAGGAAAAGTTTCGACCAAGTGTCAAAGAAATTCTCTAAGGAGTTAGAGGTTTCAAGAAAGGACAAGTCTAGAAGAGGCAGTGGCGAGAATCCTTCAATAACGAGGAGCTAATGAATATTTTGTAATCCAACGAGCAAGATCCGTTTAGGAGGAGAAGAATCATTTCATACTGTCAGATCTGGGAGAGTTACACTAAGGTTATCCATAGATTCTTTCGACACTTTGTAGTTTGGAGGCTTGGAAGTGTTATAAGAAGCATAGTCTCCAAAGTCGCGGAGTGATCCTAGCCATTGGATGCGAGGAGGATACATGGTAGTGGATTAAAGAGTTTAGGATATAGAGTTCAAAGAAATTGTGTGGAGCAAGTGAAATCATTACGAAGTCGTGAAGGCATAGGTAGTCTGGACCATTGGATCTAGGAGGACACGCGACACGAATATGTGTGTTTTGGCAGAAAGACATTTCAGAAGGAAAGCAAGGGTGGAGGTCACAAACCTGCCAAAGCCCAAATTTAAGAAGGGGGTTGGCCTGAGTTTACATCCCGAGGTCATATGAGAAAAAGAGCCTAGCCATTAGAGCTAACGCCCGCTAGTTAAAGTTACCAGAGGTGCCAAAAAATATCTTTGCGGGTAATTCAAACCTGTGAGGTAATAATCAGGGGCCTGTGTAAGTTGTTCCAGGGTCTGCTAGAGGCCCAAAAAGATGATTCGGCTTAAGTGTTTTTAAGATCATCGACTAGGAGGTCGTAGAATCCCTAGGAGGGGAGGGGGGTTTCCTCAAGTGGTATCAAATCATGTTTCTTATTTCAGATAGCAGACAAGAGACAAAGAAGATAGTCTAATACCATCAAGTGGTACCATAGCCACATAATTGATGTCTGTAGGCAAGAGGAGATAGCTTGATATCATCAAGTGGTATCAAATACATCAAGTGGTCGCTGTGTAAAGGAGAAAATTTCATCACAATGCCACCTAGAAGATGTGCAGAGCCACCTGTAGCAAATTGAGTTGTGGAAATGGAGATGAGAGAACTTCGTGCAAGGTTGGATGCTATGGAAACAACACAAAGGATATCATCTGATGTTGGAGACGCCAATGATGCAGAGAATGAAGAATTGGAAGTTGAAGAAGTTGTAGTAGAGGATGTTGCAGAAGAACGCTTGCTGAAAGTAGTTGTAAAGTTGGGAGCTAGAGTGAATATAGACATCCCGATGTATGAAGGCAATTTATATGATGAAGAATTGTTGGATTGGATAAGGTCAATGGACAAGTACTTCGAATATGAATACGTCGATGAGGAGAAGAAGGTGGAACATGTTGTCACCAGATTAAAAGGACATGTAGCGCTATGGTGGGATGAACCGCAGGATGACAAAAGATGCAAAGGAAAGAAAAAGATCAAGAATTGGGATAGAATGGTAGCCAAGTTGAAGGCCAAATTCATAGCCAAGGACTACCAAATAAATTTGTTCAGGAAGTTGTAGAACCTGAGATAGAAAGGAATGACAATGAAAGAGTACACAAAGGATTTCTACAAACTGAACATTAGGGTTGGACAGAGAGAAAAATATGATGAAAATTTTGCTAGGTATATAAATGGCCTGAGATATGAAATCCAGGATGAAATCAACAAGATGACAGTAAGGAAAGTGGAGGATGCTTATCAGATTGCGCTGAAGGAAGAAGAGAATTTGTCCAGAAAAAAGAGCCAGTGAAGAAAAGGAAGAAGTCTAAATAGAGGCAAGGGAATTGTCCATGATAAGGAACAAAAGCCCAAGGTTGAGACTGAAAAACCACAGAGTCACTCAGAAAAAGGAGGAAGTTCCCGAGGGAGACAATATGGTGGTAGAAATTCTTTTCCTCAAGGAAGAGGAGGAGAAGTGAAGTGTTATTCCTGTGGAAAGACATGACACATGTCTTGGGAATGCCTCGAGAGAAAGAAAGAAGGAGGAGGTGAAGCTCACATTTTGGAAGTGCATAAGTGGAATGTTGAAGCAGAAGGTGCAGAAGATGGGAAATCTTTGATGATGAAGAAGGTTCTCTTGAAACCAAAGCCAGAGGTTGAAAAACCAGTGCAGAGGAGCAATTTGTTCAAAAATGCTTGCAAGACTAAAGATAGAGTATGCAAGGTGATAATTGACAGTGGGAGCACTGATAACTTAGTATCCATAGAGATGGTGGAGAAATTGGAGCTGGAGACAACTACACATCCGAATCCATATAGAGTCTCATGGTTGCAGAAAGGACACCAGGTAACGGTAACTAAACAATTCCTAGTTGAATTTAAGATAGGAGGATATAGAGATGAGGTTTTATGTGATGTGATTGCCATGGATGTGTGTCATGTTTTGTTTGGGAGACCATGGTAGTATGACAGGAATGTCATTCACGATGGGATAAAAAATACTTATACCTTGGATAAGAATGGTAGGACACAAATGTTAATGCAAATTGAAGAAAAGAAAGTAAAGGAAGAAGCCAACAAAAGTATACTTCTCATGAGTGGGAAGGAACTCCTGAGTGAATTTAAGAAGGAATAGGAGATGCAATTTGTTGTGGTGAGAAAGCCAAGAGTTTTCCTTACAAGTACTTCTATGGCTGATCTGCCTAAATAAATTCAGGAGTTGTTGGAGAATTTTGCTGACATAGTAGTGGATGAGTTACCGAGCTCATTTCCACCCATCAAGAGTATTAGTCATCACATTGATCTAATACTAGGAGCAAGTCTGTCGAACAAAGCAATGTACAAATTGACACCTCAAGAGAATGAGGAGGTAAAGAGACAATTCCAGGATTTGATGGACAAAGGGTTAGTCAGAGAAAGCTTGAGTCCATGCGCAGTACCAACTGTGTTGAGTCCGAAGAAGGATGGAGGATGGAGAATGTGCAAAGACTCAAGAGCCATAAACAAGATCACCATCATGTAAAAATTTCCCTTACCAAGGATGGATGACTTAATGGATTGTTTGGGTGGAGCAAATTATTCTTTAAAGATACACCTGAAGAAAGGATATCACCAGATAAGAATGAGAGAAGGTGATGAGTGAAAAAAAACCTTCAAAAAAAACAAGTGGCTTGTTATGCCATTTGGCTTAACAAATGCCCCAAGTACTTTTATGATGTTGATGAATGAGGTATTGAAAGATTTTATTGGTAATTTTTTGATTGTATATCTGGATGATATATTAATCTTCAGTAAAACTGAAGAAGAGCATTTGAGACACCTGACATTAGTGATGAGAATATTGCAGTGGGAGAAGATGTTGATAAATCTAAGGAAATCCTATTTTATGAAGACAAAACTCATTTACTTGGGTTTTTTGATATCTTCAAATGAGTTGAAGATGGATCCATAGAAAGTGAGAGCAATCAGAGAATGGCCATCATAAATGAGCATATTTGAGGTGAGAAGCTTCCATGGATTAGCAAGTTTCTATCAGAAGTTCGTTAGAAATTTCAGTGGAATTTGTACACCAATGATGGATATGTTGAAGAAGAGACACAAGTATTTTAAGTGGACAGAAGAAGATGAGAAAAGTTTTAGGATATTAAAGGAGAAGATAACAAAACAACTGATTTTGGTCTTGTCATATTTCGGGAAGACATTTCAAGTAAGATGTGATGCTAGTGGAGTTGCAATTGGAGAACTCTTGAGCCAAGATAATAGGCTTGTTGCATATTTCAGTGAGAAGCTAAATGACACTAAGAGAAAGTACTCCACATATGATAAAGAGTTTTATACAATAATTCAAGCCTCGAAGAAATGGAGGCACTACCTTGTTCCAAAATAGTTTGTTTTGTATAGTGATAATCAAGCTTTACAATTCATAACCAGGTAGGAGAAGTTAAATCAAATACATGCTAAGTGGATAGAGTTTATGCAAAATTTCACTTTTTTCATTAAACATAGTTTTGGTAATTCTAACAAAGTTGTTGATGCATTGGGCAAGAGATGTCTAATTCTGCGGAAATTTCAAGTGAAAACCTTAGGGTTTGAACACCTTAAGGAGATGTATTGTGATGACCCATATTTTAAAGAGGCATATGAAGAATGTGCAAATCCTGTTCTTAGAGATAGAAGCCAGTGGACAAAGTATCTGATTCAAGGTGGATTTTTGTTCAAAGGTTGCCAGTTCTACATACCAAAGTGCTCGATGAGAGAAAATTTGTTGAAGGAAAAACATAGTGGAGGTCTAGCAATACATTTTGGCCATGAAAAGACATTTGCACAGTTGAACAGTTCATACTATTGGCTAGGTATGAGGGAATAGGTCAAGAAGTTTGTAAACATATGTAAGATTTTCCAGTATGCAAAAGGAAAGAGACATAACACTAGATCGTATCAACCATTTCCTATTCCGGATAGGCCTTGGGATGCAATAAGCATGGATTTCGTGTTGGGATTGCCAAGGACACAAAGAGGAAGTGATTCCATATTTGTGGTAGTTGATAGATTCTCAAATATGGCACACTTTATACCATGCCAGAAAATAATAATGCAACACACATTGAAATTTTTTTTTTCAAAGAAGTTGTGAGACTTCATGGATTTCCCAAGAGTATTGTCTCAGACAGAGACACTTAAATTTGTTGGTCATTTCTAGAGGAAATTGTGGATGAATCTGGGGACATAATTGTCTTTTAGTTAAACATATCACCCTCAAATGGATGTACAGATTGAGGTGGTGAATCGGAGTTTAGGAAATTTGTTGAGGAGTTTGGTCACTGAACATCATAGTCAGTGGGATCAAATTCTGCCACAAGAAGAATTTGTATACAATGACTCATCAAACAGAAGTATAGGAAAGAGCCCATTTCAAATAGTATATGGGATGAATCCAAGAGGAGTATCAGAGTTAAGAGATCTAGATAATAATGATTTCAGAAGTGTTGGAGAAGAAGACTTCACTGCTGAAATGCATAAGCTTCATAATCAAATCAAAGAGCAGTTGCAAAACAATAGTAGAGAGTATAAGCGCAGAGTTGATCAGCATAGGAGAAAAAATAAATTTGAAGTGGGAGATCAAGTTCTATCACATATCAGGAAGGAAATGTTCCCAAGAGGAACATATAACAAACTAAAGTTGAAGAAGATAGGATCGTGCAAGATCCTAAGGAAATTTGATGAAAATGCCTATGAGATAGAGCTGCCCGAAGATGTGGGTATATCACCCATATTCAACATTTCAGACCTATATCCTTACAAGGAAGATGACACAAGAGATTCACAAGATCAGAAAGAGATCCATTGGGAGAAGCAGATGCCTATAGTAGAAAAGTCACAGATGGAAAAGATCATAGATCAAATAATTGGTAAGAAGACTAGGAGAAAGACTTATTTTGAGTATTTGGTAAAGTGGAAAGGACACCCAATAGAAGATGCCAGTTGGGTAAATGAAGCATATATTCAGAAGCATGGAAGGTCAGTGCAAGAGCTTATGGACAGGTGATCCAGATGGATCTAGGGAACATCACAAAAGTTTCAGAAGTGTCCTAGGAGGCTCATAATGGCCTCAGTAGGCAAAGAAAGGGAAAAATTAAAAGTTCCTAAAACTATGTGAAAATGGCATGATCGCGAAGAGCGCGTCACAATATTTCCAATGGTGCAAATGGCTCGTCAAACAGAGTTACAGATTGAAATATATTTGCAGTCAAAGTTTGGTCAACCTAGCCTAGTCAACAGGGGATGAGTCAGCATCCATACTGCTGACATCATCATTCATATGGATGACGTTAGAATCCATACAACACACATGGCAGGATAAGGCAGGTGACATGTGGCATGCTAACGTGAGCATGATGACATGGAAGCACTAGAGGCTACCACGTGTCACCCTTTTTTGGTGTTTTCAGGTCGATCCATGGACCAATCGGATCATGCCACGTGGTAGTCCGTATAGTGACATGGCAGGGTAATGTGGCATTCTGTACAGTGGTGTGGCAATCCATACAACTGACATGGCAGTCCATACATGTGACATCAGCAGGTGACATGGCAGGTACAGTCAACAATTGACGTGGCAGTCTATACAGGTGATGTCAACAGGGCCAATGGGTGGCTGCCACGTGGTCAATGAAAAATTCCCAGTGGGGGCTCATGCCATAAATTTCAAAATTTTAGTTTAAACTACACTCCGCCAAATATGGCGACGTTCCGCCAAATCTGGCGGATCCACCAAATATGGCAGAGATTCGCCAACTTTAGCAATGCATTGGGAAGCATGCCAAAAAAAGAGTCCAACATATTTGACCTCGTGACCTCCTCTAAACTAATGCCTTAACTTATCCTCTGCCAACCAATTCGGCTAAACTGGCTCATTGGTAATTCTGCCCTCCTTTTTACTTAAGTGTTGAACTCTTCCAGTGCACGGGAAAGCATGCTCGGGCCATACAATGGCATGGATTTCAATGTAGATAGTGCATTAATTTCCTATAAGTGCATGTGGATTGAGGCAATAGGTCTAGAAAGGGCCTGAAGGTGACTGTGTCTAATGGAGACAATTTGATAGTTGTTTTTAGGTAATTCGGTGACGCGAATCCAATGGCGAGATCGTTTTTTGTAGCAGAGCTTCATATCAACAAGATAAGTTCTGGAGAAGCCAATGTAAGCATTATTTTCATTTTGTTGTTTTGTCATTAAATGTTGTAGCATAGCATGTGTGTTACAGGTCTGAAGGAGCACGGGGAGGCTACAAAAAGGCAACAAGATCAACTTATTCCTTCTATCTATTCTCTTTTCTCTTCTTCCACATCAAACCAATCAGTTATATGTGACCGAGAAATTGTGGCACTTGCATGATAAGTGGCCAATGAAGCAATTCTAAATCTCGTGGTTTTGGGATCTTTGTATGGGTTGCATATTTATGCTTGGATCTGAGCAGCAGATCTAAGGCACTTTATGGATCCATGATGATGGGGATCGTATTTTATTCTTCCTCTTTTTATGTATTTAGTATGTGGGAATGATGTCCATGTCAGCATCATGGATTCCTCATGAGCATGATAACTTATGAAGCTTGTATACATTCCTGATCACATTCCGTTCTCTTGTTTCCATCACCGAAAAGGGACTTTGGCCTTACAACTTGTAAAGGAGAGACATCATTACAATGAGGAGAATAAAGCGGTCAGACTTTGGAGCATGACCTTGAGAGGTAGCCCACATCGAGTGAGCTCTATTATCAAGGGAAGTGTCATATCCATTATGTGTCTTATGTTCTTATGCTTCTTTTCTATGAATTTCCGCACATAGGATATTAAATGCAAGCATGAAATATAACACATAAGAAAAACTAAGGAGGTTTTATTCACTTTGGATTCAAGCTTATAAGACTTCAACTTTACCTTTAATTGCAAATCCCTCAAGTAAAATGATCTATAACTAACCCTTTTTGAAGGAGTGACAGAATCAACCAATCATTGGAAACTAATCACCCCCCCGGGTTCAGATCAACAGGAGTCCATGAATTTTCATCTAGAGGAGTATGATGCAGGAGCATCACTAGAAAAGTGCAAGTGGAAGACAACTCAATGCACTAGAATGCATTTTGAAGTGATTATTTTGAATTTAAGAAGGGCATATCATGCAAATATCTTGAAAATATTATAATTTAAGAACATCTTTAATGCTTAGGAATTGAACCATCGCATGAGATTGATGGGGAATGTATTTTTATTTAATGCAGTAGGTTGCAGTACAGATTCGATGCATTTTCTCTTATATTTCCATCTCGAACATTTATTGTAATAAATCCTTAGTTGTTGAAAGATTTTATTTCGATAGGATAGCACTAAGGTAGTTGGAGGGAAAATCTCTACCAGCTCATTTTGTATAAATAAATGTATTGTTTCCCAAATGAGGCTGCTGAATTTTAGTTGAAGAGGTGTTGAGAGTTGTAGTTGTTAAGAGTTGTAGATATGTTGAAGAGAATTGTATGAGCCCGTGTAAATATCATTTGAATGAATATAACAGAGAAGCATTGTTCCAAATGTTTGGTGTTGTTGTACCATGTCTATCTGAATGAATGAATGGTAGTCTTTCTGTTAATTTGCAGTTCTCTTTTATTAATTGTTCTTATGTTATGAATGAATTTACATGGTTGAATGTATGAATATGTGGGATATTAGATAAGTTTCAATTGTTTCTCTTCTACGAGCCTATAAAAGGAGTGCATAGTGTCTGCAAGGTGTGCATTGACAGAGTCTTTTCAACTCAGAAGATCAGAAGAGATAATGTGAAACTTTTTTTTGCAAAGAGTGCATAAGTGTCTGCAAGGTGTGCGTCAACAAAGTCTCTTTTGACTCAGAAGTTCAAAAGGAATAGCTTGAAGGTGTGCGTAGGTGGAAACGTGCTCAGATTCATATTGTTTAGGAGGAACAATTGAGTCGTGGAAGGACTGTTGCAAGGAGTTCACAATCTCCCTTCAAGAGACGTGTTGAAGGAAGCTTGTCACAAGGTGTGTGTAGGGTCGATACTTGGCTAAGTATCGAAGGATTCATTATGAGAAGTTCAAAGTGTCAAGGAGGAACAATTCCAAGAGAAATAACTTGGAGCTTTATATGAAGAGAGTGAATATTGTCCACAAGGAGTGTGTGACATATTTTTTTGACTCACAAGTCCAGGAGAAGTAACTTAAGAGTATTGGCAGAAGAGTGAAAATAATTGTCACAAGGTATGTGCAGTCATCCACACAGAAGTTAAGTTGTGGAGGAAAACCTATTGCAAGGTGTGCACAAGAAACATTTCGACCAAGTGTCAAAGAAACAGTCTGAGGAGTTAGAGGTTTCGATAAAGGACAAGTATAGAAGAGGAAACGATGAGAATCCTTCAATAGCGAGGAGTTATTGAAGATTTTGTAATCCAACGAGAAAGATCCATTCAGGAGGAGGAGAATCATTTCAGACCATCAGATCTGGGAGAGTTGCATGAAGTTTATCCATAGAGTCTTTCGACACTTTGTAGTTCAGAGGCTTGGAAGTGTTATAATAAGCAGAGTAGCCGAAGTCGCAAAGTCGCAGAGTGATCCTAGTCGTTGGCCACAAGGAGGATACGTGGAAATGGATTAGAGAGTTCGAGAGATAGAGTTCGAAGAAATTGCATGGAGCAATTGAAATCATCATGAATTCGTGAAGGCTGAGGTGGTATGGACCATCGGATCCAGGAGGACATGCAATAGGAATCCGTGTGTTTCGACAGAAAGACATTTCAGAAGGAAAGCGAGGGTGGAGGTCACAAACCCGCCGAAGCCCGAAGTTAAGAAGAGGGTTGGCTCGAGTTTATAGCCTGTGGTCATATGAGAAGAAGAGCTTAGCCAGTAGAGCTATTTCCTCCCAATTAAAGTTACCAGAGGCGCTAGAAAATGGTTGTATGGGTAATTCAAACCTACAAGATAACAACCGGGGGCCTATGTAAGTTGTTCTAGGGTCTGATAGGGTCTAATGAGCATTGATCAGAGAGAGCTTATATTTTTCATGGTGTGCATTGGCATACTAATTTCCATCCTTGACTACCGTATATTAGTTCACTCTCCTTTTGAAAATGGCATCCCTTGCATACACATATGGTCTTCCCAATATGACTCCACATACATCTATAGCAACCACATCTACAACTACTTCATCAACAAAGTTTTGATTGATGGAAAACTTAAATTTGCTCTGCTTGTTCACTTTCAATTCCACATCTTGCCTTACCTAGCCTAGGGGGTGTGGATGCGGATGATATTGAGTCTCCATCCCAATATTCTCAACCAAATTTGCATATATCAAGTTGGATTGTGAACCTGGATTGAACAAACAATCCACCTTGATATCCTTCATGTGGATTTTAATGTAGAAAAAGTCAGTCATTGCCTTCTCCTCTTTGTGATTGCAACCAACCAATACCACATATTTCTGAATATTTTTGTAGTTAATCTTCCCTTTCAGGCCTGATGTGCCATCCACCCATTCTTCAACATCCATTGATATCAATGTTTACTTCTTCGCTTTCTGAAAATATGTGGGGCACTTCTCAGGGTGAAATTTCTAACATTTCTCCTCAGTGTGTGATTTTTTATCACATCCTTTACATTATTTGGCAAAAAGTGCTTCTTCTTATGATGTAGCCACAATATTATTCTCATTCCACTTCTTATTGTTTTTCCTCTTTCTCTATTTCTCTTATGGTTCTACTTGCTTGTGAGCACTTGCTTGTTTCTTTCTCTTATCTCCCTCAATGTATTTTTCTTGAATATTGGCCTTGTCAATTTTCTTCAGTCTAAATAACATCAATTTCCTACGAATATGAGGTAAAAATTCCACCAAATACTTGACCAACATTTCTGGACTTTTGAGAGATACTCCCATCTGAATTTCTTTCTTCCTGAACTCTGTCGTGAACTCCTGCATTGCTTTTCCTTGCCTCAACCTGAAGTAATTCCATATTGTTTGTTGGTGTTCCTCATATCCTATTGGATAAAAATGAGATTTGATCATGTCCTTGAACACTTCCCATTCAGTCACTGGTGGCTCATTTCCTAGTGCTCTACTTACTGCATCACTCTCCCACCATGTCAAAGCATGGACTTCAAGCTTCAACCGAGCAAAAGAAATATTTTGTTTTGCAGTTACCTCATGCACGTTGAAGTATACTTCCATATGGTGTATACATTGGTTCATCCTGATAGCATCCAATTCCCTAGTATATGGCTTGATGTCCACCTTTTCCTCCACACAAAAATGTACATGTGTCTTGTTGTAGTTGCACTCTCCATATCTAGCTCAGTCTTGCACTCTGTCTTTGGCTTCTTTTCTTTCTTCTTGGGACCTTCATGACAAGTCTCTATTTAGGAAATTGCCTTGCTCTTCACTACCAATAACTGTGACACCATTGATGTCAACATGGCCAAAATATTCTCAAATCGATCCAACCTGACCCATATTATTCCTCTTCTCCTTCATAATGTTCCCTTGACATTCTTGATGCTCTACTTT
This sequence comes from Picea engelmannii, assembly GCA_009831015.1. NCBI lineage: Eukaryota > Viridiplantae > Streptophyta > Pinopsida > Pinales > Pinaceae > Picea > Picea engelmannii. Next base: position 143,100 of record ML777036.1, on the reverse strand, counting down.
TCTCTAGCCCCCAAAAAAACTATTTTCCACTTATTTTGTAATCACTGTGGGTACTTACTATATAGGTCTCACTAAATGCATTCAAAAGTTTTCTTTGATACCATATGATCTGTAAGTGGGAGGCTTATAGCCTACCCGTCTCACCAACACAGAGTCCTCTTCGAAACAACTACACTCATAGTTCTCATCAGATTATAAAAAAATCGATTGTAAGATAAGGTGAAGTCGAGCATGAAACAAAACCAGTCAACCACTCGAGGTCGAATATTCCAATTGAACAGACATCGAACTCCTGGAAGTTGAGTTGGAAGTAATGCAAGTCGACCAAGTTGAGTCGGTGTTACACACTTAAGTGAGGGAGTGTTTTTCATGATCCCTAGACATGTTGAGGGAGAAATTTATCATATGAAGGTCAAAATACCATGTGCACATGTATTATTCTTTTTTATTTAAAAAAGAAAATTAATTTAGTGTGAGAATCCACCTCACATTTAGTTTCCTAATCTCAATGAGAAGTTGAGAGTCTCATGGATGGTTGAGAAATTTTCTCAAACCAATATCCTAATTTGATGAATCTTGAGAGATATTTCTTCCCTAAAATCCTTGAGATATATTTTCTACCTAAAAATCCTTGAGAGATATTTTCTCCCTAAAAATATTGGAGATCCCAATTTAGGGGATCTAGTGAGTGATCATCTCCTTGGATTGTTGAGTTAGTTTTCAAATGGAAAATTATTTAAATTCCTTATGGGAGAGCTTAGGAGGAGATAATTTCAGAGTATCATACTTTTGATCATGTGAGATCTAAGGGGATGGAACAAAGAGCTTGGAGGAGATGCTACAACATCATTATTGAGATTCTAAGTGCTTCCATTTTGTTGGCTTTCCATTAATACATAACTTGGCATATTCCTCTCATGTCTATGCGTTCAAGCATATGCATGTACATTTTTGTTAAATTAATCATATATAGATCTATTTTCACTTAACAATATAGTGTGGAAGAAGGAGGTTTCTCTTTTTTCTTTGCAGGTCTTTTCTTGCACCTAGGAGCTTGGAAATCAAGATTGAAGGTTGGAGTAGCGAGGACAACCGTTGTAAAAGGTAATTCATCTATCTCTTCATTTTCATTCTAATTGTCGAAATAGGTATAAGAGGAAAGTAGTTAACCATTTGTTTTCTTCTATCTTGGATCAAGAGGGTTCTTGATCCAAGGGGGTTTCACCTGTCCGCAGGGGGAAATTTACCACAACAAAAAATTGGCAACTTCGTTGGGGAAAATTGAGAGATTTCTTTCATTTGAGTTCTTTTGAAGCTTGTCGATATAATTGATTGAATTTTTTAGTTTGCATTATTTTGTTGTGCAATCCTTTTCATTTTCATTTAGTTCTTTTCATCTCATTTGAAAGAAATAAATAAAACAAGTTGCATTAAAAAATTTCATTGCATTTGAAAGCATTGGAAAACCAAAAAGTGATTGCATTCTAGTTAGTGGTTGGAGCATGTTTGAGCTTGCATTTTAAAGAATCGTCTATCTTAGAATCAAACGCATTTTGTATTCAAAGAGTAGTTCATGTTTCTTGCATTGAATGTTACACTTGTTTCTTTGCTTGAGAGCTCTTGCTCCTTTCTGTAGATAGGCTTCATCAAAACTAAATATTGCATTGCATTCATTTTTTCTTTTGAAGTCTTCTTGGAGTCAGAGTGATAACACCATATAGTCTACTTCCATTTACCCTTTTGAGTAACAACAACCATAAAAGGAATAAGTTACCTAATCTAAAATCAACTAGAATTTTTCTTTACTAGAAAACAATCACAAGTCTAGGTTGTAGGGCCTTGGTTGTAGGGTGGAGAGTAAATTATCCGAGGTCACTAAAAAAAACCTAGGAACACTAATGAGAAGAAATCCATTAGTAACATGAATTTTTTGTTGTAAAATCTCCTCTTACACAAGATTCAAGCGGTAGGAGAAGTCGAGAAGAGTTCTCGACTAGTCCCCAACACTCTCTCTCGGTGGGGTTATGCGAGTCAAGGGGGGAATATTAGTAGTGACAATTCCTAGAGGTGACACCACTATATAAGTTTCTTTAGTTCTAAGAAATTTATATTACTTTACCTTCCCATTCATAGAATCCCTCTCCCACGATCGTTCTGCCCAACCACCAAGCACGAAGTGGTAGTCCTAATTTATTTTCCTAGGTTACCTTCCAAGGTAACTGTAGTGGTGGTATTTTCAGTACTCGAGATAGATGTACAACTCACAATTTTGTCTCCTTAGGAGGGTACATGGTTGCATCTAGTATGTTCACCTCTAGAAGTCCATTATGGAGTAGTTTTGGGTAACTGTCTCTCGTTTCTTCATTGACAGACTCATCTCCCATCTCTGAAAGAACCTTACTTCCTTTCTCTTTGTTACAAGAGGATTGTTTGTTTTATCTTATATTATAGGGACTTTGGTAGTCTGTGCTCTTTGATTTATCATACCCTAGGTTTATTATGTGTCTATGGAAACAATTTCATATCCTTCCAATCAAGGAACCCATTTGCACAAGGATACTTTTCCTTTTCCTTGTTTTGGAAATATTGGTCCTCCTTACATTGCTACATTGAGTCTTCCTAGATTCACTATAGGGTTACTTGTATGGTTTTTTTCCACTTTGGTGATGACAAATGATCTTGGTTCCTTGAATACAATCCCTCCACCTTAGGAACAAAAACCTCTTGTTGACCCTTTGCATTATTTACCTGCTGGGTATTCTTCCCTTTCTTCATCCATGTCTGGTGAAAGTCGTGATGCTAGTAACCAGGAGGATAAAAAGGAGAAGAAAAGGAAGAAAAAGAAGAATCAAATAAGCAAAGGTGAAATCAAACAACCATTGTTAATCATTTTGTGAGTGTTGATAATGTTGAGAAGCCTAAAAACATAGGTCAAAAATCCAAGTTCCCTTGCAGGATTTGTAAGGGTGATTGCCTTCTTAACCATTGTCCTGGTATTCCGAAGGTTTTAGAAGTGTGGTATTAGGGTTCCCAACAACCTATGTCACTAGCCTCTGTAGGTAATTCTAGTGACAATCCGTCGACCAATGATAATAAGGTTGGGGGTAAAAAAGGTAAAGTCAAGTTTTCATGTAAGTTATGCAATGGAAACCATCGTACTTACCATTTCCCTCACATAGAGGAGGATTCACAATTGTTGGAAGACAGTTTCGTTTCCCAACAAAAACCTTCAGTTTCTTCCCAAGAGTCCTCCCCTATTGAACCTCTGATTAATGAAGTGGTCAATACGATTCAATCTTCGATTGAACCCAATATTCCCTCGAAGAGTGACTTGAATACTGTTATTTTTTTATTTTTTAGTTTAGAGTGTTCTGAATGAGGGGACATCCCCTCTGTTTCAACAGAACCCCCTCCAAGTACTGAGTTCATTTTGATTCGGATTATTTTCGGCACAAAATGAGAGCGGAGATATAATAAATAAATTTACAAATATATATCGGATATCCAATATTATAACGAAGATATAGAATAGATATAGCAATAAACACAAAGAAAAAGTAACACACAATTTCTATTAATGAGTGAAATGTACAAAACAATAGAAATGCAGAGTGAAAGACTCTCTAGAAAGGTGGCAGCTTATATCTGAGAAGAGATGTTACAACTACTCACATTCACAAGAAGATGATTTTTACAATGAGGTTCCAAAGGAATTTTTAACATAAAGAAAATCCAAAACCCTAACCCCGGAAGATGAAAAGCCAACAATTTTGTGGACTCTGTTTTGGGTAGATTGGTGTATCAACTTCCCTGGGGCATAAATTTGGAATACGATCTTCGTTTGGGGCTCACGATAGATCCTTGGAAATGTATCATCGAGGAGATTCATTTTGGGGGCTCAATCAGAGCCTTCGGCTATCATTGAGGTGCTCGATCCCGAAAAGTGAAAATAAGTGAACAAAAAAGAATCAATCCCTATATATGTGAATTTAAGTCCTTAAAAGATGGAGCCACTCCTAATGTATTCTCCACTAATGCAAATGATGTGCAAAAACTTCCTAGAAGTCATTGTAGGTCAATGCCCATAAATTTTAGTTCTAGGTGGAGTTTTTTAAGGTAAGGTGGAGCATACATCCAACATATCACATATGAAATTCATTGGATCATGATCAATTATGTAACAACCCCTTTTGTTAAGACATAATATAAGTGGGTAAATAATTTTTTTTAAATTTAAACCTTAATTAGGACATGTGTTATGAAAAATTGGCATACATCAATACTAAAACATTCTAATATCATCCTTATTGATACTTATAAAGAAATCATATACAACATCACTTATTCATCATAGAACAACTATATCACATAAAATAACAAGGAAGACACCCGCCCAACCTACCCTGCAAGGTCATGACCTCCAAGACACATAATCAATGCTCAAGTCTAGGATTCATCTGATTGATTTTGACCATTTAAAGTCTCAGGACTGACGATTATTCTGAGGAATAAGGAGATATCTAGTTCACACTACTTAACCAAATCCAAATCCAAGACATTCACAAGGACAATATTAAAACATAAATTTTCAAGGCACAACAAAATAATATACTATGAATTTAGCGATACTCCAATGTAATTTTGAAAGAACATAACATAACAATTTATTATGAGGGTGAAATCATGAAGGTGGGTTACACTTTTGCTTGTTTTATGACAAAAAAAACTGTATTTTCACAAGTTATTCAACTTCCGACATATAAAAGTATTTTTTTTATTTAGAATTTCACTTTACAGTAAAAACAAAACTT
>ML777036.1:104905-115127 GCA_009831015.1 Picea engelmannii | reverse complement strand
AGACATTTTCATTTTGAATCATCTTGTACTTGAAAATTTAAGTGGGGTAAAAGGAGGTTGCCCCCTCGAAGAGGCTTATTGTCTGAAATTATCTCTTTTTCAAGGCGTTGAGTACTTTTCCTGAGGTTTTTCTATGCTATATTGATGTTTGGTTCTTAACAACATGTTTAAAGAGTTTAAGGCTCTTGCTGAGAATCAAGAAGAGAAAAGAATAAGGTGTTGAGGACAGATAATGGTAGAGAGTTATACAAGAATGAATTTGAAGAATTTTGTAAGAAGTGAGGTATAGAAAGGCATAAGACTGCTCCATGCACACCTCAATAGAATGGAGTTTTAGAAATGATGAACAAGATGCTGATGGAAAAAGAAAGGTGCATGCTCAGTGGTGTCGATTTAGGGCAAGAATTTTGGGCAGAGGCAGTGGGTACTACATGTTACCTGGTCAAATGATCACCCTCATCAGCATTGGATGACAAGACCCCACAAGAGGTATGGACTGGTAAGGAACCTTCTCTCACACATCTCAAAGTATTTGGCTATGATGCATATGTTCATGTTCCAAAGGAAAACAAGAGTAAGCTAGATAAGAAGGCTGAAAAGTGTATATTTATTGGATATAAAGATGGTCTCAAATGTTATAAGCTTTAGAACCCAGAAACTAAGAAGGTAGTGTATAGCCGATATGTGGTATTTAGAGAAATGAAGGATGTTTTTAAACAATAAGTCCTACCAAGTAAGGAAGAATCATAGAAAATAGAGTTTGATTTAAAGGATGATGAATCAGACTCTACAGAAGAACAAGAATCGGAAGAAGAAGATCCCCATACTCTAGTATTGAGGAGATCGATTCGAGAAAGAAGGATACTGGAAAGGTATACTCCATCTGATTTCCATTCAAGTTTTTCTTTATCTATTACTGATGATGATCCTAGAACTATCAGGGAGGCAGTGGATTCAGAGGATGGAAATCTCTAGAAAAGGGCCATGGACGAAGAAATGGAATATTTGGATAAAAATGAGGCTTGGGATATAATGGAGTTGTCAACTGGAAGAAATCCCATTGGAAACAAATGAGTATTTAAAAAGAAGCTGAATGCATAAGGAAAAGTGGAGAAATACAAAGCTCGGTTAGTAGCAAAGGGTTATTCCCAGGTTGAGGGAACTGATTTTGGTGAGATTTTTTCTCATGTTGCCAAGTTAACTTCTATAATATTTTTGTTATTTGTTGATGTTGCATTTGATTTTGAAGTAGAACAGATGGACGTGAAGAAAACTTTCCTACATGGGGATTTGGAAGAAGAAATCTATATGAAGCAACCATAAGGTTATGCTATGAAGGGAAAGAAGGAGCTGGTATACAAGCTGAAAAAGTCCATGTATGGTTTAAAACAATCAACAAGGATTTGGTATCAAAATTTTGATACTTATATGTTGGGATTTGGCTTCACAAGAAGCAAAGAGGATCACTATGTGTATTTTAAATTAATTGGCAATCATTTGATTTATTTGGTCTTGTATGTGGATGACATGCTGCTGATAGGAAACAACAAGGAGATTATCCAATATGTGAAAACTTAGTTTTCCTCTAAATTTGACATGAAGGATCTCGATGCTTCAAATTTCATTTTGGGCATGGAAATTAAAAGAGATCGGAAAAGGAGGAAACTCTGGTTAAATCAGAGAAAATATGTCGTGACAATATTGCAGAGGTTTAATATGTAGGAATGTAAACCGGTCAAGGTTCCTATTCATGTTGGTGTAAATTTATCTGTGGATCAGTGTCCCAAGACACATGAAGAGGAGGAGGACATGTCCCATGTTCCATATGTGAGTGCAGTTGGCAGTTTGATGTATGAAATGGTTTGTACTAGACCGAACATTGCACATACAGTGGGAGTTTTGAGCAGGTATATGTCAAAACCAGTGAAGGAGCATTGGACAATAATAAAAAGGGGTTTCAGGTATTTGTGTGGCACTGCTAGCTATGGATTTTTCTATGAAGGAAGACCAGGATTAAACAAAGTGGTGGATATACATGGCTTTGTGGATGCATATTGGGTTGGAGATATGGATCATAGGAGATCTACAAGTGGGTACGTGTTTAACCTATTTGGAGGAGCAATAATTTTGATGAGAAAAAAACAGGTTGTAGTGGCACTTTCAACTACAGAAGCTTAATACATGGCATCCACTCATGCAAGTAAAGAATCAATATGGTTACAAAGATTGTGTTCAGGTATTAGGTTGGTACAACAAGCTGTAAGAATAGAGTGTGACAGTCAGAGTGCAATTTTTCTAGCGAAGAACCTGACTTATCATTCAAAGAAAAAGCATATTGATATTCAATATCACTTTGTGAGAGACATGATTGAATAAAATAAAGTATCACCGATGAAGGTGGACACTTTGAAGAATGTTGCAGACTCACTAACAAAATTTGTGAGCACTGATAAGTTCTCTTGGTGTAGAGGATCCATGGGCATTGTTGCCCTGGATTGTTGACTATGTAACCCTGTAACCCCCTATATGAAAATAAAACAACAAGTGGGAGAATTTTGGGTATGTGTTATATTCTTTGCCTAAGTAGTAGCTATATTATGCCTCGGGAAACATGTCACATATTTAGGTGGTTTTTCGAAACATGGTTTTTTGTCGATGGTTTTCTATTTCTGGTTAAGGAATGAGGGTTGTTGACTGATCCAAGTCATTGGGTTAGGGTTTTTGATTTAGCTGAATACTATATGTATATTGTATTGTAAACAATGTAACACGATGAATGAATATAGAATATGTTTGTTTTCCCAGTTTGGGTTTCCAGGGGAAAATATTTGTGTAATGTTTGTATTTTCCATTGTATCTTTTTTGTTCTTTTACTGAAAATATGTTTGCAGTAAATGTTTTACAAGGTTCAAATATACACTCATCTCCTCGAGTTTTAGATACCTCTGGCATGGATACTATCGGAGGAGGAACACCTCTTTCTCCTGCACCACAATGTCTACTTCCCCTGCATCTTCTAACCATGATTACGTGCATGGACAATTTTCAAAATTTATTAGTGATACAATTCTAATCATTTTATTTAACACAATGGAAGGTGTAATGATCCAATGTCGTAGGGTTGATCCTGCTCTTATACCATATGTAATTACCCCTTTGGTTAAGACATAATATAAGTGGGTAATATATTTTTTTTAATTTAAACCTTAATTAGGACATGTGTTATGCAAAACTGGCATGCTTCAATACTAAAATATTATAATATCATCCTTATCGATACTTAGCAATAAGTTAGATACAACATCACAGGAATAACAAGGAATGCATCTGCCCAGCCTATCCTGCAAGGTCAATACCTCCAAGACACATAATCAACACTCAAGTCCAAGATTCATCCGATTGATTTTGACCATTTAAAGTCTCAGGACTGGAGACTGTTCTAAGGAACAAGGATATATCTAATTCCCACTACTTAACCAAATCTAAATCCAATACTTTCCCAATGACAATATTAAACCACAAATTTTCAAGGCACAACAGAATAATATACTATGTTTCAACATTCATTTAGCGATACTCCAATGTAATTGTGCAAGAAAATAACATAACAAATTATTATGGTGAATAACAAAATATCTACTTAAAGAGAAGGTAGGGAGTCGATACAATTAATCCTCTAGCCATTTAGTACTAGATGATATACGCTAATTAATTAATCCTTAATTATCGATAGATAAACCATTTATATAGAACTCATCAGTACACAAGTATTGTTACAATCATGATCTAAAATAATGAATCCACATCCCTTAATAATATCGGTACATTAACATCATGGATTAATCCAATTCTAACTTGCTCGCTAAATGTGATAATAGAGAATGGTAATTACTCCCTATCTTAATATTTTTACTTCAATTCTCTTATGGACTTCTATAACATATACATTGCAATCATAGAAATAGTTACTTTAATCATATAAATAATATTTTTAATCTCATATGAAACAACATACAATAGGTTCTCTTATTGCTAACTCTATTTATATCCCTGGAGTAGAATTCCTTGATAAATGCCTCACCTATCAAATGACATCATCAGTCATTGATAATGTAAATAACTACTAGAAACTTATAAAATTTTATTTGAAGTCAAATTATTAATATCACTCAATAGCATACATATGATTTTTAGTAGATTAAATTATTAGTTTAGTAGAATATATATATATATATATATATATATATATATATATATATATATATATATATATATATATATATATATATATATATATATAAANATATATATATATATATATATATATATATATATATATATATATATATATATATATATATATATATATATATATATATATATCAACAATAGCATTTAAAGGTATATTTATTATAATCCTAAGGACTGTAACTCCATAATGGAAATCCGATCACTACTAATGGATTGATCGAATACTCCTTAATTAAATCATAGCTTATGGTATTCAAATAGGGGAACTATATGTAGTAAAAATGGATGACAAGTTAACGATCCTCCATCACTCACTTTAGCTCATTCCTTTTACTCCCACTTGCATGAATATGTTTATTATGATGGGAGAGCTATTTTACTTTTGTGGGTTTATTAAAAATGGATATATGGTTTGGTTCAATGTTATTCTCTCCATATCTACTCTTTGCTCAAGTTGCGAAAAAGTGTTGGATGTAGGTTGGGGTGCTATGAATTTGGAAGGCTTTGCCTAGACTTTAGGTAAAATAGAGGTGATAATGCCACACTTCCATTGCAGAAGAAAATGTCATGTTTTGTGTGAGGTAAAGGAGTTCCAAAGAGGGGTTAAACATTATGAGCATGAGGTAGAAAAGATAAAATGCAGCGTGATGAGATCCACCATTTGCTCGAATCATTAGTGAGAAGAATTGGATATGAATCTTAGAGAAAAAAATCATGTCAGGGATCAATGTGCATTGGAATTATTGGAACCTATATTCCATTTGCTTACATAAATGGATATGGAGGCCAACACATTCATGAAAATTGATTGTCAAAAACATATGGACTTAGCATCCAAGATGGTTTCTCTACAATATCTAGTTGGATGTATTTAGACACCACCTTAACCTCCCCCAAGAGGTTGTCTTGTGTCCTCCCCTAGTGGATTTTGTGTCCTCTAGGGACTTATCCCTCTATGGTTTTCATATTACTAAATAAGAGGATATGGACATCTTGTGCTCCCTAAATTGACAACTAGTGGACACTATAGGCAAAGTTAATAATGTAGCTCATTTTAAAGTGGCGATGTGCTCTGAGGATGCCGCAATGTAGACTTAGGTGGCCCTGATAGTTGAATCCCTCCAAGGGAATAATTTCTAGTTTTTTCATTACATTTGGTATGTTTCATTGAATAGTTTTTTTACTATTTCAATATGTAATGTATTATACTTTCCAGGCCTTTAAAGGATATAATTGGAAAGTTAGGAATAATAAGTCAAGGCTTGTCTCCTTAATTTTGTATTACAATGCTATAAGGTTCAACCACAACTTTTTCTAATATAAAATATACCTATTATTGTGGGAAAAAAGAAAACATAATTTTAGAAACTAATTTTATGTTAGGCATCATTGTAGAAGCATGACCATTTAGGACCATTAATCATGAACTTCTCCAAATATGTATGCAATTAAGAATAACATTAATATGTCTATGCTAGGTTAGAATGTATTTATGCCTAACACTATTGTTACTGCTCCAATTTAACCTGAGTTTTCGCATCAAAAAATCATATTTGATCTACTTGTGAATCCAACTAGACGTTTTAATATTGCATTTTCTTGAAAACATCCTAAATATGACCAAATTGAATAAATATCATTTCCAAATCGAATGTTTCATGACACTAAATGAATTAAGATAAGAAATAAGAATAAGGAATGTTAATGACAAGTGTGTTGGTGGTATATAATCAATGTGCTTTAAAATATGTCAATTTTATCGGTGGGTGTATGTGGTGACAATGAGTGACAACCTCCACGATGGGAATGTCTTGTTGGACATATTTTCATTGATGTGTTGTCATTGATGTCAAACAACTGATGTCATTATGATACGATGATGAGTTGTTATGAACAACTTCCAAAGGAATCTACCTAAAGATCAGGAGAAGGAACGTATTAGATTTCATGAAATTAGCACAAATACATAAACACCATCAGGATAAAATTAGCAACATATCAATGATATCGATCAATTAGAATCCAAGTACAAAACCAAAAAGCTCAATAGGAAAAGTGCATTGAAGAAATGCGATCAGGATTGAAAATCCCCTTAGTAAAACTACAAAATAATCGAGGGAGAATCTTGTCCACTAGTGAAGATTTCGGGACAAACCAAGACCATCAGATCTGGAAGTTACTTGAAGTTTAGTCGGCGAATCTCACTTCAGGAAATTTGAGAATTGGGAACAAATAACCCAAAGTACCAAATGTCGAAATGAATCTAGACCATTGATTTAGAACTGATCACAACCGTTGGGTCAAGGATTCACGAGATCCAGAAATAGTTGAAATCCCAACAATCATTGGATCATGTTAGGTTGTTCGTGTCAAAAAGGTATCATTAGATAACGTCAATATGATCGAGTTTTAGTCGATGAATCTCACTTTGGAAGATTTGAGAATTGGGAATCTCACTTCGGGAGATTTGAGATTTGAGAAGGAATGTCTAACAACAAAGCACCATTGTTCAATGGAGGTGGCTATGATCTATGGAAAATAAGAATGAAAAACTTCATATTGGCTCTTGGTTTTGATATCTAGCAATATGTTGTAGATGGTTATAGTTTGCCAACTAATCCACCCAAAGATGTTGCAAGAAACAAAATCTGCAATGAAAACTCAAGAGCAGTTAATGCAATTCTAGGAGGGTTGACAGATTCTATATGTATGAAGGTTATGCATTGTAAGTCAGCGAAAGAAATATGGGAAAAATTGTAGGTTGTATATGAAGGATATAGAAAAGTCATGGAAGCCAAACTATAGACCTATAGAACTCAATTCGAAAATATGAAAAATGAAAGAAGAAGAGAACATTGTTGAATACCTTCATAGAGTAGATGAAGTGGTTAATTCAATCAGAGTAGCAGGAGAAGAACTTACAGATAAACCCATTGTGAAAAATATACTAAGGTCATTACCTATGAGATATGATGCCAATATTTCTACAATTGAAGATATGTTTTATCTTGACACACTCACAGTTGATCATCTTCATGGAATTTTTATTGCATATGAAATGAGAACAGGGAATGATAAATCATCAAAAAGAGAAACATCCTTTACAACATCTAAAACAAATATGAGGCAGGATTAAAATAGAAATGATGAGTTATCAGATATATCCGATGAGGAAAATTCCAAATTCATAAAGAAACTCAAAAAAGGGATAGGGAAATACAAAGGAAAAATTCCTCTAATATGTTTCAACTATGGAAAAATTTGACACTTTTCCAATAAATGTCCCCATCCTAAGTAGGATAAAAGTGATGACGAAAGAACCTTAAAAAATTAGAAGAAAAGAAACACTAATAATAAAAATAAGTTCTATAAGAAAAATAAAACGTTCTTTACCCAAGAAGACAATAGCTCATTAGAAGAAAATGAAGAAGACGAACCAAAGCTTCTATTTATGGGAATAAAAACTCAAGATGATAAACATTCAGAAGATGAAGAAGAATTAAACTTCGAAGAATAAATCCTTAGTGTAATTAAAGAACTAAGAAAAACTAAAAAACAAAACAGGGTACTAAGGGAAGAGCTTCTTGAGATTAAAAAAGATACTAAATCAAGAGAGAGGGAAGTTTCCAAAACCCTCAAAGAGTCAGAACAAACCATCAGTGATTTTAAGTCTCAGCTCCTGGAAGCTAATAAAATTGAAGAAGTCATTTTAAAACAACTTAATTATAAAAAACAAGTATGTGAGAAAATAGAAGCTGAGATTGATAAGAAAAATACTATCATCAGAAGGAACCCCCCTAAATATCTATTTATTGGATATTGTTACTCTTGCAATAATTTTGGGCATAAGGAAGTACATGTTGACGCTTAAAAGAGCAATGATGAATACTATGCTCGCAAATGATTTCCAATATCTATTAATTATTTATATTAATAATAAACTAGTAGGCGGGACCCCCTTGTAGACTTGTGGAACTATGATGGATATGTTGTTCTTATATATTGTTTGTTATCGTAATGGTACCAACACAGTCTTCTACAATTCGATGTTTCGAATCATGGTTAAAATGTTATGGTGACATGATATGGTTGGTTGATTGATGCATGGTACTGGATGGCTTTGATGACCACTCACATATTGTATTAAGGATACCTTGTAGATGAAAGGATTATTATCAGTTTTGGTTTGACATTGCATTAAACATGGTATTAATTAGTTTAAATGGTCTTGATAAGGGATGATATTGGAGCTCTTTTGAATTAAAGAACTATACCCAAACTCTAATGTTATGAATTATTGTGACAAGAGAAGGGAGCACTAAACCCTTGCTACTATGGTTATGTGCCTTGTTGAATGTTATGTGTGGATGCACATGGGGTAACGTTATAGCACATTGTTATTTTTAAAAAAGGTTTGACATTACCAAGGGTGGAACACTATGGAAATGGGATATGGAAATGGATATGTGGTTGATTAATTGCTTAGTTCTATGGTGAATTGGTTGGCTCGTACGTTGAATTGAATGAGGTTGGAAGGGAGAAGCGACGTGAATTTAATACATGTCACTCAAACACCCCTTGATCATGTCACCCTAGTTATACTTGCATTTTGTTTTTTGGCTCTGGTGGTTGTTGATGCTTCACATTGTTCGGTCGTGAGGGAGGCATACATTCTATCTTTCTTCCTCGAAAAGTCTTTTCCAAGTATGGGTTCCTTAATATTCCATCCATGATGGTTACTCTTCCCTATGAATCAATTTTTGGCTCAGGATTGCTTGTGGTCTGTGTTTTTCTTAAGCTCTTATGGGATTTTGAACTGTGTATTAGTGTTATGTTTGTGGTTTCTTATGGACTATTGGCATGTAAATAAAACAAAAATGAATGGTTATGGTCTCCTTGATGTGTGTAATATTTGCATGGGTTTATTGATAAAATGAAAATGAAGCATGCTCGGTCAGCTTGGGTTTTGGTTCTGGTTCTCTGTGGAAATTTATTATTATGTTTGACAAGCTCTCAAATTTGCACATGGGTGTTACAACGAGTCTCTTTATTTAAGATTTTCCACTCCATTTTTGTCTCTGTGGTTGATATTTTTCGATCCTCTGGGTTGCAATCTGAACTTTTGAAAGTTTAAATATTTTCTTTCCTTGACTTGGAAAAACCCCGAACTGTTAGCTACCATTGTGTTTCCCTCATTAACATTGTTTCTTGGAAAGCAGTGCACAGTCTAAACTTAACGCTCCAAGAAATTTAATGGAAGCATTATACATACTTTCGGTCAGGCACGGGTTGTGCTTGGACGCTCATATTACCATGTTGTTAAAATATTCTCTTCTTTTCTTTCCCTATTAGAGGTGGCTGACTGTCATTTTGATAACCCTCACAGTCAAGAGTATTGTTACATGTTATATGTCTGTGGTAATTTTTGAAAGGCACTAACTATTTTCAATTTTCGAGGATTTAATCCTCTGATTGAACCACCTGTTCTTAATCTCCATTTGTTTTTTTTAAACCCTAAACATGATCTTGATATTGTTTTACTCTATTTGAGGGTAAATAAGCATTGTGTGTGCTTGTTTGATTGGGAACGATTTGATTATGTTCCTCGTTGATCATTTTTAAAAGAAGTTTGTACATGTTGATTTATGTGAATCTTGGGCTCAAGAGCTGCATGTTATTTCATTTGAATGTTATTCAAATCAATCCTTATGTTGATTATATTTAAAAGAGACCTGTGTGTGAATGGATTGGGGCCCTGTTATCCCCAATATCTAGGGATAACTAGGAGATCATGTCTCGAGGCCCACATGGTCCTAGACATGGAGTACCGAGAGTAGGAGCGACCTGAGCATGGTCCTGGAGGACCCATCTTCTTCTTCTCGGCCAGTTGTCCTGCCAGCAGTACCAGCCTCCATCACTACCGGCTTGGGCTTGCATCAGAAAAGGCTCTTGCTCCAGGAGGTAATTGGTC
>ML777036.1:78918-98714 GCA_009831015.1 Picea engelmannii | reverse complement strand
GCTTTTATGAAGTACTAATCCACTGCAAGCAAGTTCTAGTTTTCTTTGTCTTTGTCTCGCTAACAGGTGCATCGTCAGTGGAATTCATCCTTTGACCATCTCTTCTTGGGCAGCAATCTGTGAAAGGGGTACTCTTGACTACAACCTTTTATCCTTCAAGCCCTTCTCTAATCCCAGATTGCCTTAGGGACGTCTCCCTTGGACTTGCCCTCCTAAATAGAAAGAGCTCCCCATCGAGGTGACAGTGGGTGGGGAAGCTCCTGTTACGCCGGTTCAAGCCTTGACTCAAGCTCTCTAGACCTTTCCTACAAACCGTGCGATAACAGGCCCGATTAATATTTTTAATGCCCAGTTTGATTGTGTCAAACATTGTTTGAATAATGGACAAATGGTGGTAAATATTGTGCATATTCTTATTGATTTTAAAGAATAAATATTGGATATAAATGGCTAGAATCACTGTGCGTATTATGTTGGTTTTAAAAAGGAAAAAAATAATTATTTAGCATTGGAGTATAAATGTTTGTGGCTCAAAGAGTTATTGTGGTTCATCATATCGATTGCAATGTTGTTGTCATGACTCTTATATAAATTTTATATGGGTGTGAAGGATGTTGTAATTGAGTATTTCTGTGCATATGAATTATTGTTTGGAATCCATCAAGCAATCAATAAAGGAAGTAACAATTTAGATCGTGGTTTTGAGAGGTGAATATTGATTGAATTGTGGAGGTCTAAATAGAGATATGTTTGATTGTTTCTTTTGATTTATTTTTATATGAACAATATCCATATTCTATCCCTGTCATTCTACCACTTTCCATTCATTATATTCCCCTCATAATCCCAATTTCATTTTGACATCAATGTTTTGTAAAATAAATGAAAAGGGTTTGTGAAACTGCGACAAAAGATATAGCACATCAATGGTTGGCAACTGATATTTTGGTATTTTATTACACAACTAAATTATTAATTAATTGATGAGCAATATTCATGTATTTATCCCCTCTCATTATACCACCTTTCTCTCATTACACTCCCTTGATATGTCCCATGAACCCTATCACCCCCTTCTCACTTGGTGATTATTAAATGGTTTGTTATGGATGGATTCACATGTATCTCGTGTCAATTTCAGAGCCAATTTTTTATTCATGCAAGAAGAATTTCATGTATGGTTTATTAAGGGCTTAGTTACTGACAAATTGCAGTTACATGATTAGTTTCTTCAATAAGGGAGACCATGGAATAAATAACAGAGGCAAAAGAAACTGGAATAGACTTCCTAGAAGGCATAGATTTTACATTCATTTTGAAGTTGATCCCCAGGAATTGAATGAACTGTTCCAAGCCGGGTTCTTTAATTGGATTGGGAAAGGAATAGTACAAAATCGACCAGAGAGACCACCCTTCCAGCCTTAGAACATCCCTGTAATTCCTATTCCTCCTCATGTTTCCTTGCAACCATAAGTCTCTACAAATGATGGATGGCAAGAGATTGTCAACCCGAATGTCTCTCACCATCGTGGCTGGACCAATATGTCATTACCTCCTCCACCACCTGTCAATCCTAATGTTCATATTGCCCCTATTGATTCACCTATCCAATCTTCACATGCTAGTAAAATATTTAAAACTAATAGTCCCCCCTATGTAAGATAAAGGCAAAGTTGTTGCATCCCCTTCCTCTCCCTTAAATGATTCCTCAAAATCCATATCCTCCCTCATGCATTTGAAGGATGATTGTTCTCATGTAATCAGTGAAATATAGCCTCAAGGTTCAAATCAACCACAAACTACTTTTGAGAAATCAAAGGGGGACAACAGTGATAAAAAAAACATTGTCTCTCAGAGTGGCAAGTATGGTTTTTAGTTTATGTGTCAAGCTCTTTTTTGGATAATGTGGATTATGTGGATATTCATATA
This sequence comes from Picea engelmannii, assembly GCA_009831015.1. Lineage (NCBI taxonomy): Eukaryota > Viridiplantae > Streptophyta > Pinopsida > Pinales > Pinaceae > Picea > Picea engelmannii. Next base: position 96,785 of record ML777036.1, on the reverse strand, counting down.
TTTTTGGATATGATTTAAATTATTTTTGATATTTAAATATTCAATTTTGAAGGTATCTAAGGGAGTTACAAGGGTGGCATGTGTTGAAATTATTATCCATTTGTGTTGTATTTTATAATTTGCAAATAAGAAAAGACGGGAGTCACAAGGGGTCCCACCTACCTAGTTATTATTAATTAAAGACCCTTAACTATTATTATTATTATTATTTATTTCTCCTAAATTAAATTAGTTAAGTCAAACTAACTTAACTAAAGAAAGTAGTTGAACTACTTCAACTTATTTGGAAAGAATAAAAGCTAAATGAGAAGAAGAAACAAGGGAGAATAGAAGGAGAAATCAAGACTAAGGTTTTCTCTTTTGATTTCATGAGATAGTTTCAGTTTTCATTCATTTTTGAGTTTATTCAAATCCTGATTCTCGTTTTGACAGCAAGGTCTTATTGTAGACAACAAGGTTCAAAACTGAACCAAACCATTCAGATGTTTGTTTTAGAGGTGTTTATCCATCCTTGATAGTTTGTGTATTCTTGTATGTTTGTGGATTAAGTTTCATAGTTGATAAATAATATTTTGCAGGGTCAATTGGCAGCAGTCTGTGGCAAGCTGATCCAGATTATAAATTTCTATTTTTACTTATTTCCAGAGTCCTTTTGCATGGTGTTCATCGGGGATATCTAAATTAGACTTTGGTCCATGCCCTCACAGGGGTTTTGTAAAGATAAAAACACTTTTGATATCTCGGAATGGAATAAATCAGATTGCTATTCTGTCTCATTTGTGTGTACTTATGACTTGGTTACTTTTTTTTTTTTTATCTCCATATTTACTTTCTGTAATCTGCATACATTTCAGAAACTAAAATTTTATTTTATTTTATTTTGCAACATTATTTTCATTAATAAATTAGCCTAAACCCTTGTAATTAATATTTGCGGATTGGAAAAATATTTTTGAGTCTATAAAACACATGGTGATATTCCCTACTATCTTGTACTATCCAGGAAAGATTTGAAAATGGTTGAGTAAGGTAATTCATACCTTTTCCTCAACATTTTGTTTGGAAACCATACTGGGGAGATCTTCCATATCTCTCTAGTTGATTGTATTCATGATTATCATTGAATATTCTACTTGTGTTTTGATTCTTTGATTGTTCTCTTTTCTTCATGAAAGTACCTGTTACAAGGCAACCCAATATTGAGCCCGATCTTAAAGACCAAACCAAAATTGATTTAAATTTATTCAATACCATCTTAGAAATCGCTAACATCGAGGATGAGCTTGAACGATCATGGGCGGTAATTGAATAAGATATAAGTGTTCGAGAATGTTGGGAGGCCAGGCAAAGGCTGCCTAGGAATCAACTATAGCTTTCTTTATCCTAAATTTTTGATCTTCTTTTTCATGTCCTTAAACCCTCACATCTATATGAGAAGAAGAGGTTGTTTCCCTGAAAACACTCCGATCGTTGAAATAGGAAGAAGAAACGTTGTTTTTTCAACCCAAAAAGGTACTCTGAGGAGAACTTTGTCTGATCCAACTAGTTCGTCTTTCTCACCCTTACCCTTGTATGATTCAGATACTTCATCAATGGGTGGCTATTGTGGCATTAGAGGTGCTTCTTCATCTTTAACTTCAGCCTCATCAGTGATTGGTAGATTGTATAGCCATCAAGTCCCTAATAAATCTACTACCAACCCCACCAAGGTCATAAAGAAATATGGACTTTTTCAGTTCAAAGAGGATGTGAATACTACCCCATGGCATGTATCCTCCCCTCTGAACCTAACACCTGCTACTCATCCACTTCCAAAATTCAAAGATCATCTTTCTAGGTTTTCAGGAAATAACACAGTCACTAGAAATGAACACTTGGTGGTATTCTCTAATGCTTGTCACAATATATGAGATAATGACAATGATACTTGTATGCCCTTATTTGTTAACTCCCTTAAAGGGAAAGTAGCAACATATTTATTCGATATCCCCTCGAAGATTCTTTCCACTTGGAAAGAGTTAGTTTACTGGTTCAAATATACTTATGGGCAGTCTAAGAGCCCAACTAAACAATTACGGGAATACAATAACATTGTCTACAAAGACAGTGAAACTATCAAGTCTTTGAACCTACGTTTCACCAAGTTGTATAATCAAATTCCTAAACTTATTCTCCCTCAGAACCAAGCCGCTTTTATGCATTACTATAATGCTTTATCTTCCCCTTATCGTCATAGGATTGAAGAAAAATCTATTGACAAACTTGGTTCCACTCTGCATACTTGTCTAGAGTATGAAAAACAGCTAGAAAGAACAGGTCTTCCCAAGGGAGATACAATTAAACAAACATACATGTCTTCCCTCTTACAACTTGTACAAGATATGAATAACCAAATGATATCATATGAGCAAAAGGGAAATTTCCTTTCACTTACTCCTAGGGCCTCATCTTCTTCTTCACCACCTTTTAGGAATCCCAATGAAAACAACTTTCATCCCAAATCCATCATGCCTCGCAATTGGTGTAACTTTTTTGAGGAACATCACGAGGAAAGTACTTCTGAGGTAAAGAAGAGTGCCATAGATAAAATATTTGGAAAAAAGCATGAAACTACCATTTTTGTTCTATATTTCGCAGAACCAGAGGATGTCATGATCATAAACACTAGGAATAAATCCTATGCTTCAAAAGGAAAATATGATCCCTCCCATACTTATTATATCCCAAGCTCATCTTCGCAATATTTTGTTGAAAAAGATACCGAGACTCTTGACAGTCAAAGACCTCCCTCCCTCTTCCCTCTTCCAAATACAAAATTCTCAACCAATTGTCTAATATCAAGGCCAATGCTACTCTTCTAGACATGGTTGTCGTCCCTGACCAACAAAAGCATCTGAAAAATTTTATGGAAGGAAAAGCTTCCATCATAGCCAATATCTTTGAAGAGGTAAAAGAAGAGGATTTTAGTGTAAATAAAGTAATTGTAAATAACTTTAGACACCCTGTAAAAAATCCCCCATTTTTCATTTCTATAAAGATTATGGAGAAAATAGCCCATTGTTTCCTAATTGACGACAATTCAGGCCCAAGCGTAATGTTGAAAACTATTATGGAAGAGCTAGGCTTGTCTTGTACCAATGAAAATGCTAGAAGCATGATCTCGTATAATAGTCTACAAACCATAAGTGAAATCAAAGATGTGACTTTGGTTTGGTGCGCACATCCTGAAATAAGGACAACCCTTAATATTCAGGTAATTGACATGCCAGTAAGTAATTATTCAATCATCTTAAGAATGGACTGGCAGGCCTTGACAGGTGGATATATTTTACTTGACGAGACACACTTATCCATTCCTCAGAATGGAAAGAACATCATAGTCCTATAGAAGAGAATAATTTTACCATATATAGAAATCATTCCAAAGCCTAATGTAAACTATGTTAAGGAGAAATTAGGAGTGTACTCCATCTTTGCTGATGAGGATAACACTACCTTGGAACAAATTGACCTGGAGAATGGGATGTGGCATATGCACTTTGATGGTTCATACTCCAACAAAGGTAATGAAGTTAACATTATCTTGTACTCACCTGTAGGTAAAATTCATAACTTTTCCTATAGGTTAGAGTTTTCTTGCATAAACAACGTCACCGAATTCGAAGCATTACTGCTAGGCATTGAAAATGCCTATAATTTAGTTTGTGGTCACCTTAAAGTTTTTGGAGACTCTGAACTTGTTGTAAACCTTGTACGTAAGATATATTTTTCTAGAAACAAGTTGATGAAATGTTACACCCAAGATGTTTGGGCACTTATCTTGAACTTATTATCTTTTAACATCACTCATGTCAAAAGGGAACTGAATTTGATGGCTGACAGATTAGTTGTTTTTACAGCCTCTCCTACTCAACAACTTCTACCACAAAGACCTGATTGCACTTTTCAATCCTTATATCATACTCATATCCCTGGCAATGTAGAGTCATGGCAGGTCTTCCCTAGTGATTAAAGCATCCGTTCTTTCATACAAAATGAACCATATAAGCCCAAGGAGATTATATTCATGGAAAATAACAAAATTCTGAAGGGCTTGACTCCTCTAGAAAGTTCATTTTTATTGAGTGATGTAGGCAACAAAGAAATACATAAAGAAGAGGAGTCGAAAAGGAAAATGGGTGAAATAATTTCCTTGAACATTGGGACACCCAATTCCCCAAAGAATGTTAAGACAGGTGCCCAATGTACTGATGAAGAAAAGTTGAAATTCACCGAGTTGCTTCGTGAATTTAAATATTTTTTTTCTTGGTCTTATGAGGATATTTGTGGTTTTGATCCTGATCTTATACAACATGCCATTCCTATCAAGGAGGGTATAAAACCAGTTAGGAAAAAACAAAGACTCATTAACCTCGCACTGGAAACGACTATTATGAAGGAGTTGGAAAAACTTTTGAAGGCTGGGAAAATTTTCCATGTTAAGTATTATGAGTGGGTTTCCAATTTGGTTCTCATTCAGAAAAAAATCGGTCAGATCCCAACTATTTGTTGATTTCCACGCATTAAATAGAGTGAGCATAAAAGACCATTTTCCTCTTCGTAATATGGAAATGATTTTGTAGCAAGTTGCAGGGTCACAAATGATGTCCTTACTTGATGGTTTATCTTATTATAATCAAATCAAGGTAAAAATGACAGATAAATACAAAACCACTTTCATTACACGTTGGGGCACATTTGCTTATGAACGCATGCCTTTTGGCTTATCTAATGCACGTGCCACTTTCCAAATAGCTATGCAGATAGATTTTGACGATATTATCAGTAAGATTATTCATATTTATCTTGATGACTTGAATGTATATTCAAAGAACCGATTGGATTATTTTGGTCATCTTAGAAAGGTTCTCATGCGATGCAGGAAAGTTGACATTTCTTTAAATCCTTCTAAATCTATTTTCAGTGTTACCAAGGGAAATCTCCTTGGGCATATTGTCTCTGATTCAGGAATAAGCACATATCCATAAAGGATTGTTGTTATTCTAAACCTTCTTGCCCTGACTTCCAAAAAGGAGGTTCAAGCCTTTATGGGAATTATCAATTTTTTGTGTAGGTTTGTTCCTGATTTTGTTGTAATGGTCAAGCCAATTCACAATATTCTCAAGAAATATCGCTCCTTTTCTTGGATTAATGATGTCAAGAATGATTTCGTAAGGATTAAGAAGGCAATTAGTTCCACACTGGTTTTAGCAAAGCCGGATTTTGAGAAAGAGTTTATTATATACACTAATTCCATAAAGGAAGTAGTCTCTGTTATCCTCATACAATGTGATGACCAAAATAATGAAAAACTAGTAGCTTACATGAGTCAAATATTATCAGATGATGAATTCAAATATTCTTATATTGAAAAACATGCTTTCACTCTTGTTAAAGTTGTGGATAATTTTTTCCAATTTATCTTAGGCAAGAACGCACTGGTAAAAGTCCCTTTATCCACTGTCAAGTTTTTTCTCTCACAGACTTATCTTTCAGGGAAGCTCGCACATTGCCTTGCCAAGATCTAGGAGCATGATTTAACCATCATGACTTCAAAAACCATTAAGGGACATGACTTATCCCTTCACTTGGATCAACATGCTAAGGAAAGTGAAGAAATTGATGAACAAGATAACCATCTTTCAACACTATTTTACATTGATAGTCAAATCCTTCCTGTAGTTGAACATCCTTGGTATAAAGATATGGTGTATTGCTTGCAAAATAAGAGATGAACAGATAGCTTAGATACTCATCAAAGGAGAAGGCTCCATATTGAATCTTCTAGATATGTCATTTTAGGAGACTTCTTGTTTAGGAGATCTATCAATGGTATATTACTTCACTGTGTAAATAATGAGGAAGAAAAAAAAATGTTACAAGAAACCCATGAATCTTCAAATTCAGTCATTCATGTGGGTGGCCAATTTTATTTTAAAATCATTAGAAAAGGGTATTATTGGCCAAACTACCGCTTTTAAAATCATTAGAAAAGGGTATTATTGGCCTTCAATTTTTTGAGATTCTTATAACTTTTCAAGATCTTGTGACAAGTGATAGAAGTTTGTTGGGAAAGAACGTATTTCTTCCATGCCTATACAAATAGTCCTCCTTGAATTTCCTTTTTAAAAATGGGGTATGACCTTTATCGATCCTATTAATCCTCCATCTTTAGCAGGGAAATTTTTCATCTTGATAGCCACAGATTATTTTACGAAATGGACTTAAGTTGTCCCACTTAAGCATTTGCGGGATGAGCAAGTTATTTCTTTCCTTGAAAATAATATTTTCTCCAAATTTGGCCTTCATTTAGAGATTATTATAGACAATGGTCCCACTTTTATTTATGCTAAGTTGACTCAGTTTCTAGCTAAACTAGGAGTTAAAAATTTTACCTCATCAACTTATTACCCTCAAGGAAATGGGCAAGTTGAGTCTACTAACAAAAATCTGGTTAGAATTATCAAGAGACTCATTGAAGATAAGCCTCGCCAATGGCATACCCTCCTCACTTATTCCCTTTGGGCATATCACACTACTACCAAAGTGAGCACTTGTTGCACTCCCTTTTAGATTTTCTATGGTCAAGAAGCTATCTTTCCTACCGAGATGGAACTTTATTCTCTACAGTTGATGCTACAAGTTGAAGAATTAAATTCTTCTAATATTCCTCAAAGGATAAATGCATTGTTGGATTTAGAGGAACAAATGATGTTTTCCTTGGAGAACATAAAGAGAAGACAAGAAATTGTAAAGAAATATTTCTATAAAAGTGAAAAAGTTGTCATCTTTAAGGTAAATGAGAAAGTCTTGCTTTGGGATTCAGCTCATGTTGATAGAGGAAGGCATTCAAAGTTTCAAAAGTTATGGATGGGTCCTTTTAAAATCACTTTTGTCCTGGGCCCAACTTTTTATCTTCTAAAGGACTTGGAAGAGAGATTATTTTCCTATAGCACAAATGGTTCCCACTTGAAACACTATGTGAAACCAATTTGAAAGTTAAAATGTTGTATGGAATTACTTTTGTATTATAGTTTTTTGTTTCACTGCTTTGATTTTGCTTTGTTGTTTTATTTTTCTGTTGTTTTTCTTTTATTAATTTCTTTTAGTTTTAGAAATAAAATTCTAGATCAGTTTTGCCACAATGATGCTACTCTGCAAGTATTGTTAATCAATAACAATGAGGTTACACAGTTGTCATGATGTCCCTCCTTGAAGACATCACTAAAATTTCTATCTACTTCTAGTACTGTTGTTAGATAAGATAATTGGTTTTTCATCCCTATTTTCTTCTTTCCTTTTCCTTCCCTCCACCCGAGATTCAAAAATAGCACACCAGAAATGATTATCCTTAAATCAAAGAATGATTTCACTATGATTAATTGAATGTTATGCATACAGGAATAATGCCCTCATACGTAACACTTTCCATGAGTTATTCCCAAAATTTCAAATCATTTTTTCCCTTAAAACGCCTCACTTCCCCTATTGCATAATCATTCTAATGTATAATTCCTTGATATAATGTTTCACCTTGTCTACGAAACCAGACATTATAAATTCTTAATCTATTGGAAACAAATTTCCCTTTGGATTTTCTAGTTTGTTGATGCTTAAAAATGCAACAATGAATACTATGCTCGCAAATGATTGGCAAGCTCTATTAATTATTTATATTAATAATAAACTAGTAGGTGGGACCCCCTTGCAGACTTGTGGCACTATGATGGATATGATGCGCATGTATTTTTTTTTCTATTGTGATGGTACTAGCACAGTCTTCTACAATTCGATATTTCAAATCATGGTTAAAATGTTATGGTGACATGAGATGGTTAGTTAATTGATGCATGGAATTGGATGGATTTGATGACCACTCGCAGATTATATTAAGCTACCCTGTGGATGAAAGGATTATTATCAATTTTGGTTTGACATTTCATTAAACATGGTATTAATTGGTTTAAATGGTCTTGATTAGGGATGATATTTGAGATCTTTTGAATTAAAGAACTATACCCAAAATCTAATGTTATGAATTATTGTGACAAGAGAAGGGCGCATTAAACCCCTGCTACATGGGGTAACATTATAGCACATTGTTATAGGTTACACAGTGCTATGGTGAATTGGATGGCTCATACATTGAATTGAATGAGGTTGGAAGGGATAAGCGATGTGAATTTACTGAATATCACTCAAACACCCCTCGAGCCCGTCACCCTAGTCATACTTGCATTTTGTTTTTTGGCTCTGGTGGTTATTGATGCTCTGCATTGTTCGGTCGTGGGGGAGGCATATAGTCTATATCTCTTCCTCGCGCTGGATTTTCCAGGTATGGGTTCCTTACTCTTCCATCCATGATGGTTACTTGGCCCTATCAATCAATTTTTGTCTTAGGATTACTCGCAGTCTGTGTTTTTCTTAAGCTCTTATGGGATTTTTGAACTGTGTATTGGTGTTGTGTCTGCAGTTTCTTCTGATGATTATTCTGGACTGTTGGAATTTAAAAAAAAAATGAATGGTTATGCTCTCCTTGTTGTGTGTAATCTTTGCACGGGTTTATTGATAAAATGGTAGTGACGCATGCTCAGTTGGCTTGGGTTTTGGGTTTGGTTCTTTGTGGAAATTTATTATTATGTTTGACAAGCTCTCGACTTTGCGCATGGCTGTTACAACCAATCTCTATATTTAATATTTGCCACTCCATTTTCATCTCTATGGTTGATATTTTTTGATCTTATGGGTTGCAATGTGAACTGTTGAAAGTTTAAAGTTTTTCTTTCCTTGACTTGGAAAAACCCCGAACTGTTAGCTACCATTGCATTTCCATCATTAACGTTGTTTCTTGGAAAGAAGTGCACAGTTTGAACTTAACACTCCAAAGAAGTTACTGGAAGCATTATACATGTTTTTGTTCGGGAATGGGTTGTGCTTGGCGCTCATATTACAGTGTTGTTAAAATATGTTCTTCTTTTTGTTCCCTATTGGAGGTGGATGATTGTTGTTTTGATAACCCTCACAATCAAGAGTATTGTTGCATGTTATATGTCTGTGGTAATTTTTGAAAGGCACTAGCTATCTACAATTTTCAAGGATTTAATCCTCTGATCGAACCACCTGTTCTTAATCTCCATTTGTTGTGTTTAAACCCTAAACACGATCTTGATATTGTTTTACTCCAATAGAGGATAAACACGCATTGTGTGTGCTTGGTTGATTGGGAACGATTTAGTTATGTTCCTCATTGAGTATTTTTAGAATAAGTTTGTACATGTTGATTTATGTGAAGCTTGGGATAAAGAGTTGCATGTTATTTGATTCAAATGTTATTTGAATAAATTCTTATGTTGATTATATTTAAAATATACATATGTGTGAATGGATTGGGGCCCGATTAAGAGTTTTAATTGTTGATTATTTGGGTTGGTTGTCATTGATTTCAACCCTTGAAGAAAGTACGGTAGAGAATTTCGGTAGCACAAAGGTTTGGATAAGGGACCCAAGTTTGTTTGATGTATAATGGTATGAGTTTTAATATATTTGAAGGTAAGACTATTCTTTATGGATAGTACATGTCATGCCATTTCTGGTGGTATGTGGAACGTCACATAAATCCTCACGGTTAGAGAGTTATGGCCATGTGAAGTTGGAGAACCCTCATGAGTCATCTAGAAGCCCCAAAAGGTCAAAGTAATCAAAGTGGTTGCAAAGAATAAATTATTCAAATAATAAAGTGAAGTGATAAGTGTACTATAAGTCAAAGTGGATACAAAAGAAATTATTTAAATAATAAAGTTAATGGAGAAATTACTAAGTGGACAAGCGGTTAGAAGTGGGTTAGCCCTAAAATAATGAAAGTGGTTTAAGAGATTTTAGAAGGTAAATAATAAAGTGAAGTGATGAATGTACTATAAGTCAAAGTGGATACAAAAGAATTTTTTTAAATAATAAAGTTAATGGATAAATTACTAAGTGGACAAGTGGTTAGAAGTGGGTTAGCCCTTGGTTGATGCACTCGTTGATGGTACAGGTTGAGGTATAGGTTGGTTGGTGCATGGTTGATGCACTTGTTTATGGTACAGGTTGTTTGGACAGGTTATTTGTATAGGTTTGGTGCATGGTTGATTCATTTGTTTATGTTACAGGTTGATGTATGGTACATGTTGGCATATGTTATTAGTACAGGTTGTTACAGGTTGATTACAGATTGATTGGTACATTTTTACAATAGTATATCTCGCAGTGTGGTTCCATCATTCTACTTCTACACTAGGGCAGTTGGACGGGGCAAGGACAGGTGGTTGTAGTCACATTCTGGTTGTAGCTGGAGAACATAGGGGGTTGTAGCCTCCTTCTATTTGTAGACAGATAATTGGGGAGTTGGAGCTTCCCTCAGGTTTTAGCCTGAGAAACTAGGGGGTTGTAGCCTCCTTCTAGTTGTAGCCAGATAATTGAGGAGTTGAAGCTTCCTTTAGGTTGTAGCCTGCGAAACTAGGGGGTTGGAGCCTCCTTCCAGTTGCAACTGGAAAACAAAGGAAGTTGGTGCTTCCAATGAATTTAATTCTTAAATACATATAAGAAAAATCATTCCATGGTTTTCTCTCGCTTTGGGTTTCCACATAAAAACACTGGTGTACTGTGTATGTGTAAGATTTCTCATTTGTTCATTGTTTATTTACTCTGCAAATATTGGATGATAATGCTACATTGATATAACACTTGTATTTTATGGTTAAAAAGGATTATTGCTCTATTAATGATTCACCCCCCCTCTCAGTAATCCAACAATTGGTATCAGAGTCAATTCCTTCAAGAATCAGTTTAACCACTGAAAGGTAGATCATGGAGAGAAACAACATGTATAAAAATGGAATATCATAGTTTGATGGGAATAAGTATGCATTATGGAGTAGAAGGATGAAAACATATATACAGACACAGGGATTTGAAATTTGGAAATCTGTAGTACATGGATACAAAGAACCAAAAGTTCTTCCAACAAGTGAAAGAGCAATAAAACTCGATCAAAATAATTTCAAAGCCACAAATGCACTTCTAAATGGTCTTGGTGAATCAATATATACCAAAGTTATACATTGTAAATCTGCTAAAGATATTTGGGAAAAACTTCAAAATATTTATGAAGGAGATTCAAAAGTCAAAGCAACAAAGCTTCAAACTTACAGAGGTCAATTCGAACAACTAAAGATGAAGGAAGATGATAATATTGCAGCTTACTTCTTACAGGTCGATGAAATTGTCAATGCAATCACAATATTGGGAGAAGAAATTGAAGAATCTATAATTGTTCAAAAAGTAATAAGATCTCTTCCTATGAGATTTGATCCTAAGATATCAACACTAGAAGAAAGAGCAGATCAAGACTCAATAAGCATAGATGAACTAGATGGAATCATCATAGCATATGAAATGAGAGATGAACAGGAAAATCCAGATATAAAAGAAGAAACTTTCAAAGCATCCAAAAGGTAAAAGAAAAAGGGAAAGAAAAAGGAACATAGAAACAACAGTGATTTCTTAGAAGATGATGAAGAAGAAGTGGCCAACTTTGTCAGAATATTGAACAAGGGAACCAAGGACAGATATAAAGGTAAGCTTCCATTGATTTGTTTTAATTGTGATGGTATTGGTCATTTTTCTAACAAATGTCCTCATAATAAAAATAAGAGGAATGACGAAGATTACTCAAATAGAAAACAAACATATAAAGGCAAAATAACCAAAGAGAAAGCTTTCAAAAAAAACTTATGCACCAAAGAAAACATCTCCTCATCAAATGAAGATGAAGTCAGTGACAGTGAGACATAAAGAGTTATATTCATGGAAATATAAGACTCTGATAAAAAATACACTGAAGAAGAATATGAAGAGGCAGAAGTTGACTATCGAGAAGAATTGTTGAGTGCCATAGAAGTTATAATAAGAGAAAAGAAGAAAAACAAGAAGCTACAAGCAGAGCTAGACAAGAAAAAAGATACTCGGGAACTAGAACAAATGATCATGAAATTGAAGGTTAAATAGAATAAAATAAAAGAATTGAAGGAGCACTCAAAGAATAATTAGAAGAAAGAGACGGGATCATTGGAAATTTGGAAGCAAAGATTGCCACATTGAGAAAGGATCTTCAAAAGAAAAATATGCAGAAAAACTCAAAAGTTCTGGATGACATTATTAATAGTCAAAATCCTTATCATGAAAAGTCTGAACTTGGATACAATCAGATAGAAAAGGGATCAATATCCAAAGCAACATAACAAGAAACCAACCCAAAAATTTATGCAGAAACAATCAAAGAGAATAGGAAGACTTACAAGGAAGATTATAGGGACACTCCTCCACTGAGAAGATTCATATTTCAGAATCAATGACCGACATAAACAAACAGGCCTTAGGAAGAAGAATGATTCATAAAAGTGACTTTCTTCAGAAGATATTCAACTCCCAGGTATCAAACTATCTTTTTTGGTTTATGTTATGCATGGAATAATTTTGCACATAAAGTTGTAAATTGTAGAGATAATAGGAATAACATAAACAACTTTGAAAGTGATACACAAAATGGTTATCCAAGAAGGCCTATTGAAACACAGAGAAGAAGCTACAACATGTTTGAATAATTGAGCACTGAAGTGGAATGATACAAGTGCAACAACTGGATAATGATTTGCACCATAAATAGGTGATGGGTGGCTGTAAGGGTTAAGGTGTGTCATAGAATCAATCAACCCATCATCAGCATGAGAAACCCCAGGTTTGTCCTGTCCAAATGGTAGTGGTCTGCGTGCATCAAGAAATACTATGTACAAGTAACCTGATTGGGCATATATGAGGTCGAATTGTCGGGCCTTGCTGATGGATTCCTCTTCTGATTGAAGAAAAGTGTATGCTACATCCTTGGAAATCACAGTGCCGAGTGATTTAAGAAACCAATCAAGACGTTGTTCTTTGGTGATTTCTTCTTTACACAAACTACGTCGCCAACACCATTCATGGATGTGGTTGGCGATATGGATAGTAGTGGTTTGTTTGAACTCAGAGAGAAGTTCTAATCCAGTGTCATGACGAACTGGTGATTGAAAAAAGAACAAAAAGGCCTTGTCCAATGATTCAAAGGTCACATGGGACCCTGATTTTTCATCCACATACTATTTGGCTGATGAACCAATGAGGGTTTGTTGAAATAACCTTAAGAGAATGGAATCATACATGATGGTGTTTGAAGATAACCACAATTGGAAGGTCATAACATGGTTGGCGGGGTCTTCCCCTGGTTTTCTTTCAAACTTCGAAATGTTAGAAGACAATTTGGTAGGCATATTGGGTCAAGTGGCATCATGTAAAATGGGGTCATTCGTGAGTTTGGTTAAATCAGGAATGTTAAGGGATGCCAAGTATGGAAAAGGGGGATTTGGAGAAGGATTAGTTCCATCCATTGTGTGTCTAGGTAGTGGACGTGTACCTTGAGAGGGATTTGGTGAGTTTGTACTTCTTCCTTGAGAAGAAGTTTGACCCCCGCTCCTTGTGAAGGAGAACTAATAGATGGATTGCCTTGGGTATTTGACCCAAGCAAAGTGGAACCAAGTAAAGTCGATTTTAAAACAGTAGCACTCACTGGGGTGTGAGATGGTGGAGTCGGTGAGTTGGCAAGACTAGGGACTCCTCCTAAAATAGGTGGGAGATTTTGCAAGCATCTATAATGATGGGGATTATGTTGTTCCCCTATGGTTCTGACTAGCAAAGTGAATGTGTGGAAATGGTGACAAGAGAGAAATAAATGAACAAGTGTTTTTAATATTTTTGACCTTCACACAAAATAGTATCATTCACAATTGCATGTAATCAAATGAAAATCATATATAAATCAACTGTAAAATAAACAAGCATGTGGATAGGTTGATTTTGTATGCATGGGGGAAAAAAAAATGCTTGTGTCCTAAAAGTCCTATTGTCCTTCCTCTCAATTTAGCACTGGGCCTTCCAATAACACTTGATAGTGGGGTCTGAATCCATCAGAAGAGGAACTAGTGAAGGTTGAAGTAGTCAGTTATAATGAGGGGTAGAGGGTGCATATCCCGGAAGAGCTGATGATATTTCCCAATAGCCACACAAAATCTGACCAAGGTGCGATTGCAGTCCACAACTGCCACCTAGGTAGATATCCTATGTTTGGTCACTAAGTACCTCGGTCAAAGTGCGACATTTAGATTTCCGGCCTAAAAAATGGGTCATGGGTTGGATACCCTTACAAGAGTTGGGTGACTCAAGAAAGGATGCACAAAACAACTAGACCTCGGCCTTCAACCCTTCACGGGTATGTCCCTGTCTTATGGTATAGGAACACTTAACTTGGAGGATTTGAAGGATCTCTATTCTCAACTTATATTGTTTCAAAATGTGAGATCCCGATAACGAGCGTTTATTTGGATACCTACCCCCGAGATCCTACTTGACTAAAAAACTTCTTTTAGGCACCTCCTGTGGGGGAAAATTTAGTGTGTTCTTAAAAAAATTTTAAATGGAGTAGGCTGAGAGATTAGGGTCATGGACCAACCTCATTTGAATTTAATTGGTGTGGATAATTTCTAAAGAAGTAGTTGGATCTTTCGGAGTTCCTTTGAAGTACTTTGTGGGTACTTAAAAATAAATCTTACTTCGATATCCACTATTCTACATAGAAATATGTGTGTGATGAGTAGCTTTGTGTGCAAGAAAGTGAAAATTGTGCAAACGATTTTTAATAATTTAAGTGTAAGATTGTAGCATGTGGACTTCCTGTGGTCCTTACAAATCTTCGTACCTAGCTTAGTAAGTTCTTTGGTACAACTTTGTGGAATATTTAAAGCCTTAAAGAACTATCAATGTGGACATATGGGTCCTTACTTGATCCTTTAAACTCCCTAGAATGTTGTCTATACTAGAAAATATTTTGAAACTATCATAGGATTGTAGACATGTGGGCATATATGGGCCCATTACTTGATCTTTTAAACTTTTCTAGAGTGTTGTCTAGACTAAGAAATCTTTTTGAAACTATCCTAAGATTGTAAACATCTGGGCATGTATGGGCCCTTACAAAGCTTTAAGATAATTTTCAAAACAAAAAGGTACCCAAAGGGGGTTTTGTCCTCTCCTAATGATTTAAGGGAGATGAAATTTATTTTTAATCACCTTTTTTTATTCCCGAGATCACACTTGGGTGCGGGGGAAGAGCATACTTAGGGGTTAAAATTGATTTCTAGTCCCAAATTATTTGATTGTGTTTGAAAAAGAAATAACCTTAACTCAAAGTTTTAAATGCCAAATGATCTATCCATGTGGCAAAAAAGAAAAGAGAAGAATTGTGATTCTTTTTACCCCTATGTACTTATGTTAGCTAACATTTCTTGTAAGAAAGGACTCTAAGTGAAGTGTGATTTCTTTACAAAGTGCAGGAAATTAAAATATGAAGACAAGGGGCCCTCAAACCACTCAGAAAACCCATACAATTTGCAAAAAACTGAACTTGTGCATGGGATGTAGCTCTGTCAATCGCACTAAGCATGCATAATGCGTGGGTTTATGAAGGCTCTTATGTGTAGAGTGCGCAAAATGTGTGTCTGTGTGTTTCGAAATCCATGCACTTCCTGTCACTCATCGAAAAAGAAATTTCGAGATGAAATTCTCTTTCCTTAGCTCTGAATTCTGGATTTGGAAGACTGGACTAGGCTGGTTTTGGTACCTTCATAGCCAAACAATTAGAAAGAAGTTCTCTCACAACTTAAGTGGGGAGGAATTTGATCTGCATCCTTAGTATGGTCACCAATCTGTTGTGTTGGTTTTGTCACATGCCTAGTTAACTCAGTTAAACAAGACAAAGAGTTGTGAGTTGATTAGATAATCAAAACATGCATGAAACAAGGAAATAAAAATAAAACTAAAGGGAAACAAATGTTAGAAACACTTGCAAGAACTAGAACCATGAAAAATGAAAATGACAATCATATAGCTACCAATGGATCAATGTATTGATATGCTAGCACCGTAGAGAAAGGAAGGGACTTATGAATCCCCTCTTCCTCATTGAGAGGGATCTTGAGTTCCTTAATAGAGAGCTCTTCTCTTCATACAATGGAAAGAAACAATAGTGAAGAAATATAATGCCAACCCTCTCAAGAGGTGAGTGGAATGGCCCTTGCTATAGTGCTTGAATGATTCAAAGATAAATGAATATTCTCCAAGAAGAATTCTTACAACATAACAATGCCTTGAAAATCTTATTTTTCTAGCACACCTATGGCACATATTTATAGTGTCCATTCATGGCAAGATATAGTTGGTTCATAATGTGAACAAGGAGCCTTTTAGGGTACTTTTTAGCCCTTGACCAACCTCCAATCTAGATTTCGCTTAGATTTGAGTGTCAAATCGTGTTGGGGGTCGGACTAGAAGTGGTTGAGAGGCAAACAAGATTCATAAATGTGTCATTCATGAGAAGTGTGCAGGTTTTCTCATAGATATTCATGCATCTTGCGCATTATGCACACAGTGTGCAATTAGGGTTGTGTTAGTCTGCGCATTTCGAGCACAGTGCGTGCGCTTGCTTTGGTGAATTTACGTACTTTGATTTATGAACAAAGTATATAGTTTTATGCATTTTTGATGGATTTTGATGTTGTAGGTGCACTAATTGTTGTTGGAACTGATGTCTTTGTTCAACCGTTGTTTGTAATGTTGTGGATGATTTTTCAATGATAACAAACAAAAATGTAGATTTTTCTTACTTGCACCAAGAATAATCATGAGAATACCATGCAAGATCACCACAAAACTTCCAAGATTCATCCAAGTTGCAAAAAATAGCCTTAAACAACAATGGAACCTCACAATTTCAGCCAATAACCCTCACTAGGTCACAAATTTCAGACCTCTTGTCTTGTATGACAAGTTGTGATGAAAATGAATGTCACTTTCTACTTATTTATACAAAATTTAACCTAAAATTAATTTCAGTTCATAATTACTGGGCTGACCTGGCCAGTTTTTTACACATTAAATCTGAACAAAATAAAATTAATTTGCATCTAAGAATCATTCCAGGGGTGATGGCATGCCCCTCTAGGGTGACGTTGATCCCCACATGTGGAACAATGAGAAGGAAAAGTGGAACGCTTGGCCTCCAAAGGCCTAAAATGATTCCCACACATGCCACCAGGCTCACAAATGCCTCCAAATATGAAACCATATCTCTAGATGACATCTAGGGCTATCACAGTGAAGTCCAAGGCCCTCAAGGGCTAACATCCATGTGGGAAGAGTAAGGTCTCCTGGGTCTAGGTCTGCTAGGGTGCCTCCAAAGGCAACATCCTTCTTTTTCCCTGTGCAAGTCTTCAATCTCTTCTTACCCCTGGCTGGGGTTTCAACATCCATATATGGGCTTTAAGCCCCCATGAAGGTTTGAGATAATCATACCCTCATTTGTACCTGTGCACGGGGAAAGATCCTGCAACAATAATAAGTACACCCTCCAGGGGTTCATATCATGTAAATCACATCCAATAATTAAATTACCTAAATATGTGCATCAAACCCCCTTTAACCCAGACAAATGATAAAAGACGTTATGCAATTTGACAATTTAGGTTTGGAGAATGATGGAAATACTAAAACAACTGAGAGGGGGGCTGAATCAGTTGTTTATGAGCTTAAACAATTTTATACCTTTTAAAAAATTATTAATCTTCCTTCAAGTGATCATCAACAACATGCAGCATATGTACAGTAAAAGTAAAAACCATCAGTCACACATAAAGTACACACAGAGACAG
>ML777035.1:1414695-1440328 GCA_009831015.1 Picea engelmannii | reverse complement strand
CAATGACATCAAGGATGTCCTGTCCCATCAGGTCAAAAAAGTGAAGGAAGAGCTCGACCGACCAGCCATCTGGTCCTGGGCTTTTCTCCCTTTTAAAACTTTTGATAACCTCCAATAGTTCTTCCATTGTGCAGGGAGCATGTAATATGATTGCCTCTTCAGGAGAAATCAGTTTTGGGAATAAACTGGCAATGGCAGTCTGCGCATCCAGTGAAGGAGCTGGTGGAGCTTGGTAAAAAGATTTAAAGTGTGAGTAAGCTGCCGCTTTAATCTCAGCCTGTGAGTGATGTAAAGTGCCAGCTGCGTCTTCAATTTCCCAGATTTGTTTTTTTGATCTACGAGAGCAAGCCACTCTATGAAAATAAGCAGTATTTTTGTCACCTACCGCCAACCACAGCATCCGACTCTTCAAACGCCATCGCTCCTCCTCATCCCGAAGTAGATTATTGCGGGCAGCCTCTAGTCCACGGATCTTGTGCTCAATATCCACGTTGTTATGCAGCAGGTGCTTTTGTATTATGAGTGATTCTAGCTCCATTTCAATTCTGTTGAGTTCGGCCTGTTCACTGTGGTTTTTATCCTTCAGCCAAAGAATCGATTGTGATTTTAGAGAATTGAGTTTCCTGGACAGGTTCCCTTGGGCGTCTCCAGGTATGTCACGCGTGTATTTCGTCCACACGGATGTAACCAGATTTATGTATGTGGGATCCTTCAACCACATTGCATTGAATTTGAAGGGATGTCCCTTTCCACCGCTGCCTTCCCCTATTTGGAGACAGATCGGCGCATGATCTGACAGGAAAGGCAAATTAACCCAAGCTCGACTATTATATGAAGGTTGTAGAAGACTCTCCACTACCAGAAAGCGATCGAGTCTTTTAGCTATATTTGCGGAGCCTTGTCTACCATTCCTCCAGGTTGGCAGAAGGTCTGGAGGTTTAATATCAATCAGAGCATTTTTGTAAAAAGTCTGTTGGAAAAAATTTGCAAGAGGATCAGTCAACGCCGAATCACCCCAAATTTCCAATGGGTTGGTTGTTAAATTGAGGTCACCGGCCAGTATAAGATTTTCTGCCGCCAGTAAGCCTAGATCGTGTAATCGTTGCCAAAATTCTTTGCGACCAGTGCAAGGCCCATAAACATTCAGGAAGTTGATAGAACGTTTAAGTTCAAGACAAGTCCCAGTAAGCAAGATTCCCCCCGGACTGAGCATCGGGGAGAGATTGAAGAAAGTGGGGTCCCAAGTGACCAGCAAACCTCCCGAAGTTCCAACGGAACTTGCCGCACAGGACAGCCAGCTCGGGCGAAGGAGATGCATGAAGTCTCTTGCTACAGATGCAACAGCCAAAGTTTCTTGTAGGAAGATGATAGCAGGCTGAGTCTGCTCAATGATTCTTCTCATGGAGGCTTGTTTCAGAGGTCCTCCGACCCCTCTGATGTTGAGAGATAACAAGATCATGGTTTCCCCCTTGCAAGGGATTTAAAATCTTTAAGCGCCCCTTGTGTTTTTTCAGGAAGGAAAGTTGTCGCTGAAGTCGAGCCTGTTATCTTCTTTTTTCGTGCACTGCGAGTTTGTAATGGAGAGAGCTCTAGGCCAACACCTCTTGACCAAGTAGGTTCCTGCTCAATGGAAGTTTTAGGTCCAGAGGATGAAGGTCGATCAGAGAGACTCTCTGAGCCTAGAACAGGATTTTTACCATGGTAGGTGTGTAGTGGGAGAGATTCAAATGGAAGAGAGGGTTCGAGGGAAGAAACCTGAATCAGGGAGTCTAGTTGGGATTCCGAGTGTGGGGATTCAGTGTAACCAGCAAGTGGACAAGGATCTGGTGAGACTTCTATAGTAGATAGAGGGTCGGTCTCCGAAAGTGAATGGGAAGTGAGTGGGGCAGGTTCTGTAGTAGGAAAAACATCAACAGGTTGGTTAGCAGTTGGTAGGAGAGGATTAATGGAAACTTCAAGTGAGGAGGACAAATGTTTTGGTGACAAAATAGAAGTGGCATGTTCAGCAATGTAAAGTCTGTCTGAGGCCGAGAAGGAGTTGTACAGAGAAGGGCAGAGTTTTTGTATCTTACTAATCAGAGAGTCCTCCGAAGGTGTGTCATCCTCTTGATAGTATGGAGTTGTTGAAGTCTGATTTGGGGAAGAGATATAGCCACTAAAATTTGCTTCTTCTGCTGGGTCCAAGGTGTCCTCAGGAGGGGGGAACTTATGACAATCTCTTCTCAAGTGTCCAATGCGTCGACAGAAAGTGCAGCGGAACGGAATGCCAATGTAGTCCAGTCTCTGAGAGAAATGTTGTCCTCGCCAGTCTATCTCCAAGACTTCATATGGACCATCCTGTACATCTATTTCCACATAAATCTTCGCTATTCTCCTGTCCGCTGCCTCTAGCAAGCTTGAGTTGACTTTGAGAAAGCGTCCTAAGGAGGCTCCAATGTTTTCGAGAGATTTCAAATTCCAAAATTGGAGTGGGAGACCTGGGAGAAGTACCCAGAGATGTCTCCGACCAAAGAACTCTGTGACAGGGTTAAAGCCCAGTCTCCATCGCTTTAACATGAGACTTCCCCCATCAATGGGCCAAAAAGCTTCCAGGATTAAAGAAGAGTCTTCAGGGGACTTAAAAATAAAGCCCAGCCAGCCATGTTGGAGCAGATGAAACTTGGGAATGTACCCCAGAATCGGTTTCCAAGTTTTAACCAACCAGTCTTCCAGCTTCTGTTTGCAATTTTGTTTGTAGGCAATACGTCCAACTAAAGCACAAAGTGCTAAGTTGCAAGCTTCGGGGAGCCTGATATCCATACCAAGCACGAGTTTGGGGTGCCTCCGTTTGGGTTTCCAAACCTTCTGAGTGCGTTTATGAGAGGACGAGTTATGTATTGACTTATATTCTGTTTGTGAAGAGCACTTCCGAACACCTGTGTTGTAATGAGAAAACCCAGGTTGAGCTGTGACAAATTGTGGCTCTTTCAAATGTGACAGAGGTGGAGCAACTTTTATGGAGGGTGCCGACTGATGAGTCTTTGATGCAGTGTTTTGCGGATTTGTGGGGCTTGAAAGTGTAAGTGGAATATCACCATCAGTTTGGTTTGAATGGAAGTGTTTATTGCAGAGATCGTCAATCGAGGCAAGTATATCAGGGTGGTCCCAAGGGTCCCCTGGGTCCTCAAAAGATGTACCCTCCTCCTTGGTCTCCATATGTATCTACAAGGAAAAATTTAAAGGGATGAGGGCGAGATTCGAAACCGGGAGGCTCAATCTGCGAGGAAGTTCGACCGTTCCAGCGGAAAAGATTGGGGAGCAAACAGAGAAGGATTAGGTGTAGTAGATGGCACACAGCGCTGAACAGTTCTGACGGGGGACATGGAAAAAGACAAAAGACCGCAAGCCGAAATCTGACTCAGAAAGGCAGGCTGACAAAGTGAAAAAGATGGACCCGCGAGTGAAAGAGACAAAAACAGTGAGCAGTGTAACAAGTCCAAGCAGAGCTGTATCTAGAAACCGAAATGGGCCAGGGGCAATGTAAAAATCTTTACCAAAAAGAAATGCGAGAAGGCCAAAACTAAACGGATAATACCACAGATGATGAGGTCCTGTTTTCCAGCCACAGATGATTACTTATGATTACTTGTGTTATAATATATATGAAAATGAATTTCATAATAATTTTAGTACTAAATCTTCACAATTTTAGTATAAAATTTCACTTTATTAACACATAATTTAAAAAATTATATTTTAATATATTATTAAACATGATTTCATGTTAACTTAAATTATGAATAGTGAGCCTTAAAATTTTTATTATTAATTATTTTAATATAAAATCTTTACTATACAATATTAATTTTAGAAAATAAATAATATTTTAATATATTATTACACATAAAACTAATATTAATTAAAATAAAATAAATCAATTAGATATATATTTTAAAAAACAATCTTATTTACTATTACATATAAAATTTAATATTTTTTTTAAACAAAAAAGTATTGTATTACCCTGCGTTAGAAAAAATTACATATGTCTGAGTATACACTAGAGTATGCCACCTGTTCTGCCATAGTAGAAACCAGAACGCGTGAACACTATTGTTAAAAGACCAAAATGGGACATCTGTCAAAAACATGGGGACTTTCCACATGTTTTGCCACAAGCGTGGAAACTAGAATAGGTGGTAGACTGAGTGCCCTGACCAACTAGTGAACCAGAAACAGAGTTTGTAATGCACAAAAGACTTAACACTAAGACCAAAGAAAAAATCTGTAAGGGGACTAGCAATGAGGCGAACCTAAGCGTCCATCCTGGCGAAATTTCAAGGAAAATGGATGGCAGCAAGTCGGGCATCAACTTTTCACAGGCTCGCTTGATAGGGAGTCATACAGGATGTCCAAGTTCTTGCTGAGGGTGCACTGGTTGTGCAACCTGCTCTGCCAAATCCTTGCACATCTCGAAGATAAAGACCACATGGTCTTCCGTGAGCTTGCAAGAGCTGGGAGCTGGGTGAGCATGCTCTTCAACATCATCTTCGTTCCAACATTTGTCCCAGTTTATTCCAAGTTCCTCTTCCATAGTAGCAGCGACAAAATTCTTAGCATCGACAGAATCCTTAGCAACGACAGAAGTTTTACCAAGGTCCTCTTCCATAGTAGTAGCATAATTCTTACCAGAGTTCTCCTCTTGAAGAGGGACTTTCTATTCAACAATGCAGCCTATCTTGGCTGGCTCCAGAAAAATAAAAGGGGTTATAGTGCATGTGGTCAGCCATTGTTCTGAGGTGGTCGCAGACAAAAATGGCAGAATTTCCTCCCAGTTGGGCGAAATCTCCTCTTCCACCGGACAACCTCCATGGAGACCCTCTGGGTCTGATGAAGAGGGATCTGGTTGAGCCGCCTCATGCCAATTCTGATCAGAGGAAGGTGAGTGGTCTGAACTACCGCTAGGGATCAGAGCGAGAGAGGCTAGTCCCGAGCATTTGTGCCTGTCGAACCGACTGTAATAGGCTGGTCCGCGTCGAGAATTACCTCTCTTGCGAGGCATGGCTAAGCAGAGCATAGGGAAAATGGAATCAATAGTGGGATGGCCAGAGGTGCGAGCAAGAGACGGAGGACGAAAATGCAAGGCACAAAGCAAAGAAAGCATAATGAGATAGTGAATTGTGGCCAAATGCCCAAGATAAAACCCCCCGTAGGACAAAAAGAGCAGGAGGACGGAGGCATTGATGGCTCTGGTAGCCATAAGTGTTGGATTAATGGCCATTGTTATATCGTATTGGTGCCAAGGAGCCGAACTCAAGTCTCCATTAAGACTCAGTGCATTGAGCATTGGCGGAAATGAAATCTAGGCATAATGAATGGAGAGGGGAGGAGGGTGGCGGTGAGGGGCCTTAACTACCCTCGTATCCGTCCTAGTTGTTGACAAGTGTGCACCAAGTGTCACCCCATCCGGGGAAGAAATGATAATAATTACCCTACCCCCCTATGAATTTGAACCTGTAACCTTCTAGGAAAAAACACTTATTTTTAACCATTAGACTTGTTCAAATTACTTTACACAAAACTTAATATTAATTAAAATAAAATAAATCAATTAAATATATCTTTTAAAAAACAAAAAACAATCTTATTTAGTTAATAATATATTTTCTTCTCATTTTCTTTCACCATTCTCTATTTCATGCTCGTATCTAGATACCATCATATAAGTTAAGAAGTGCATTTGATACCAATGTATACATTTGACATTAAAACTATATACTTCCCAATGTTTAGTATGTTTCGAAGTATTAATAATAATATTAATAATAATCTATTTTTAAGGTCACGGGCAAGCCACGTATGAGGTCCCCTTGTTTGTGGGACAAGGGACCCCCTCCACCCAATTTAACTGACCCCCTCTAGATATAAACTTGTAACCTCTTATAATCTATATAAAAATTGTAATATGTTTATTGTAGTATCATATTTATTTTAATTTGTTATTAAAAATTTATTATTAATAAAGATAAATTATAAAAAATTATTGAAAATTAAAAAAAAAAAAAATTAATTATATATATTTTTTAAAATTTTAAGCATTTAAAAAACAACAAAAACAAATAAATATATATATATATATTGTTACATAAATATCAGGGCGTATAACCCACCTAGAAGAGCATTCAATACTTGGATATTGACTCATCATATCACCCCGACCCCATTATTCCAACTTGACCACATGGCCGAACTCTGTCGATGTCAAACTGACTGTTGTAGTGACAATAAAGAGAAAAGAGGTTTGACCAGTTGCTAAAAATTATAAAAAACAAAACGTATGCTTGTGCAAATTACAGATACAATTACAAAATCTTATCGAAAGGTAAAAATACAGAGGTCTTTTGACCTGTAATTTTAAAGTTACCCAACTTTTGTTCAATGGTCCTCGAGTCATCATAGTTGAATATTGTTGTACTTGGAATCTTCCCACTTCATAATTGCATTTTGGACCATGATGGTCTCTTTCTTTTAGATTTGATCTTCCCTACCATGCGATTTGGTAGTCATTTTCATAAGATCGTTATGTTATTTTTTAGATTTTTCCAACTGTTATATGATTTAGAGTAATGTTTTCTAGTTATATAATTAGTTTTATTATATAGATTTATTTTAAACTTAGATTTATTAAGTATTTAAAGAGATATAATTTCTTAATGTGTGATTTATTATTTGTTATTATTTCATTTCATGTCGAGTTTTATATGTTGAATATAATTGTTTTTTTAATTGAGAAGATTTTATTTTTTTTATTATTTTTTTCACCCATAATTATTCTACATTACTGTTTAATTTATTTTCACTAATTATATAAAATTCATTAATTTATCATAATCTTAACTAGAACTATAGCATGAGAAAATGACAATTTCAAAATATTTGTTATCATATTGACTTGTCTAACCTTTTAACCATCAAAACTATGGTGATTTAGAAATTCTCTTCTTAAAAAATTTCAAGTAAATCAAGTAATTTACTTACCTTTCTTAACATTTAATAAACCAAATTTAATTTTAATGGATGTTAACCATGATCATCAAAATAATATATAGAAAAATAATTTATACATTAAAAACCATAATTGTATAATTGTATTGAAAAAATCTTTTAAATAACTTTTTCTTATTCAGTTATATATTATTTTTTAAGGATTTAATTATAAAATGAAACAAAATAATTAAGTAATTTAAATTTGATAAAAAATGTAATCATAAATGTTGATCTAAATTTAGTAATTTAAAAATTTGTAAAGATTAAGAAGTTATATATAAAGTCAAATCCAATAATTTAAATGTTCGATTTTTTAGAGTTTTTATGGACATATTTTTATTGAAATTCAGTAAAAAAAATTGTTGAAATTTTAAATTTAAGTAAAATTGTTGAAATTCTAGATTTAAGTGATTAAATCTATATAATTTAAACGTCCTAAATTTTTTTTCAGAATGTTTCCAAAAATTCTTATAAAAAATTTCAAAAAATCTAATATTTAAACCAGCATAGTCAAATTGATTTTAGAATAAATTATTAACTTAAAAGTTATATTTTAAACATTTATATAATTCCTAAATATGCATTCCTTTCGATTCCTTTCGATAGCAATAGATTTAAACTTTTATATATGGTTTTTTTTCCAACTCTTCGTCATTTGTCATTTAACTTGGAATTTGTCTCGACCATTGCTATCATATAATCCAATATTATTGTACTTGAATCATTGTACTTGAATCTTCCTTTGGCACTTTGTTCATAATTGTATTTTGGACCATGTCTCTTATCTCTATATTTGACCTCCACTTTATGATGTTTGGCCCCACTTTATGATGTTTTGGCAATGATTATGTTAGCATCATTTAACAATTTCTTTTTGGAGGAAGTGTCATGAAGATAAGGTTTCCTTTACCACATTGTTCATAATTGCATTTCAGACCATGTCTCTCTTAATGTTAGATTTGACCTCCACTTCTCTTATATTTGGTAGCCAATATTTTAAATGTTTTAATATTTTATTTGTATTTTTATTGTTTTTAAAGTGTTATGTATAAGCATTGTTGTTTCCTGCTGGATATATTTGCTTGTTCAAACTTTTCCTTTTTTTATAAGATGTGTTATGCATGCATAGAGTACAAATATTATCATCAAGACAACTATCATGTAAAAATATTGATTTTTACAATTAAACTTTTGTAAGATAACTATCATGTAAAAATATTGATTTTTATAATTAAATATTTTTATTTTTATTTTGTATATTTTTTTTCATGATTTCTAGAATATACAAATCATCTATATACATCATTTATATGATATACAACCAGGTACCATGACTTGTAAGTGGAGGATACCCATGTGTGTTTTTCGTATGATAAGAGTTATTCTGAAGGGAACGATGCCAAGAGAATTAGTTGGGTAACATTTTGTCACCATATCTATGACTTCATTTAAACCTTTTGAGGAGATAAACTTCTTATAAGTTTTGGTTTCGATTTATGTTGTTAACGCTATGAATAATTGACTCTAATGTTCAAGATGAATAATTGACTCTAATGTTCAAGACATAGCGATTTGTATTCATACAAATTCTCTTTTGTTTGTATTTCAATAACTATGATCTAGTGACTTCTGATCATGGTTACAAACATGGTTTTTTTTTAAATGATTCAATATTTATAAAAGACTAAGTCATCGTCATCGATGACGTCATCACCTCTTTCTTTTTTTTAAGTGTACTATCGTTTACCCTTGTTATTTGTTGTTATTATTAAAAAGGTAATAGTAAGTATTTTTTTCTTTCTTACTGCAAAGATAAGGTAATAGTAAGTGTTTTTAAAAAGGTAATAGTAAGTATTTTTTTCTTTCTTACTGTAAAGATAATAGTCTCTTTACAACTATAGCAACCTACAAGTTCTTCTATGTTTGGTTGTATTTCTCATTGAAATAATTATAAACAATGTTTTAAGGTAGAAACATTGTGTGCAAGGTATGGGAGGTATTTGTGAACTACAACATTGTTTGGCCTCTCTCTTGATGTAGCATGGTCCATTTCATGCATTGGTCGCCATAGTTTCCAATAGGGTAATATTCCCAAGTGGGCACAACCCCAAATATTCTAGACTCCTCTGTGGAATTTTGCTCCCAGTAAGTTTCCCACCAATGTTTGACATGGGGGACAACCTTAAGGAGTGAAAAGGTGATCTTTTCTCTATCAAAAAAATTATGGACAGAGAAATAACCTTCTAGCATATTTAACCACTTTTCCAAAGCATATGCATCGATATGAACTTCAAATACATGAATATCAAAATTAAATTGTACCTTGAATGGCGTAGCGTCTCCAAAGAGACTTCTTGACGAAAACGTGCCCGCTATTGTTAGTAATCATTGAAGGATTTGGGCAAAATTTTCCAGCATCTCATTCCTTTG
Source organism: Picea engelmannii (assembly GCA_009831015.1). NCBI lineage: Eukaryota > Viridiplantae > Streptophyta > Pinopsida > Pinales > Pinaceae > Picea > Picea engelmannii. The sequence continues at coordinate 1,430,872 of ML777035.1, read as the reverse complement.
TTGCGTGAGGGATTTCGCGAGCAACAACTTGATAGGATATTTTTCTCCCTTGTATCTCTTTTCTTCCGACATGAGAGGCTGCTTGGGCTAGTGAGAGTAGTTGTTCTCAAGAGAAACTAGCTCGAGACCCAACTCTCTATACCCCAACCTCGTCGGGGACATGCACTAAGAAACGAAAAGGAGTAGCATGCTCTGATACTAATGATCCAAATTATTTTGAGAACAAAATGAAGGAGGAAATATAATAAGTAAATACATAGATATATTTCTAGAAACACAGAGATACAATAATGCACAATTTTTATTATTGAAGGAAATGTATAGAAACTGTAAAAATACAGAGTGAATGAACTTGCTAGAATGGTGACAGCTTATCTCTGAGAAGAGATGTGATGACTAGGCTCATTTGCAAGAAGACGATGTTTATAATGAGGCTTCAAATTCCTTTTTAACATAAAGAAAATAAAACAACCTAACCCCAAAAGATGAAACACCGAAAGGTTTGTGGGCCCCAATGGGGGTAATGGATACATCAACTTCTCGAGGGCGTAACTTTTTCATATGGTCTCTGTTTGGAACACACGATAGCTTGTTAGAAAGGTTTAGCTGAGAAAAGCACATTCTATTTAGTTTAACATCTGCCTCTAACAACTTAATACGCGTTGTCGAGCCCAAAAATATCGTTTAGGGCCTCAAAACGGCCTCAAAAGTTCAAGACCCGAAAAACCATAGAAAAACTATCAAAGTGGAAATCCATGTTTTGAGCCAGTGGAAATCCTCATTATATTATTTCCAAAAAAGTAAAAGAGATGAGAATCTTGAGGCCCGTCAAAATCAATCAAAATGTTCCTTGGTTTTTTTGTTTACTATGTGTGTTAGGGGCTAACGTATGAGTGTGGTAATGGGTTTCAATTTCACTACACAAACACTCATTTGTGAAGCCAAATCTGATGAGAATGAATTTCAAATCTTAATATGAGAATGAATTTCAAATCTAATTATATATATGAGAATGAATTTCAAATCTTATTCTTTAGTAGTATAAAATCTTCATTTTATTAAAACATAATTTATTTATTTTTTCTTTATATATATTATTATATATGATTTCATGTTAATTAAAATTAGATGTATGAAAAAAATAAGAATAAACCTTAAAATTTTTATTATTTATTATTTTAATATTAAATCTTTACCATATTAATTTTAGAAAATAAACAATATTTTAATATACTATTACACATAAAACTAAATATTAATTAAAATAAAAAAAATCAATTAAATATATTTTTAAAAAACAATTTTATTTACTATTACACATAAAACTTAAAATTAATTTAAATAAAATAAATCAATAAAATATATATTTACTACAATATTTAATATAAAATCTTTACTATAAACTATTAATTTTATAAAATGAATAATATTTTAATATACTATTACACATAAAAATTAATATTTTTTTTTGTTTGTTAATTTGTGCGAGACCTGTTGGCTACGCGATGGCTTGAGAAACGGTGACTCAGGGGCATCTAAGCCGTCAAAATCACCCAGGGATCGCACCCTGCCTAAGCCACACCAACCCTTAACATGGTTGGATTTTAAACTGATAACTTTAACATCACGGAGTGACTTAACAACACACTCCATCACCAGAAACCACATAAAAATTAATATTAATTAACATAAAATAAATAAATTAAATATATTTTTACTATACAATATTAATTATTTTAATATAAAATATTTATTATAAAATATTAATTTTACAAAATAAATAATATTTTAATATACTATTACATATAAAACTTAATATTAATTAAAATAAAATAAATCAATTAAACATATATTTTTAAAAACAACCTTATTTACTATTACAAATAAAACTTAATATTAATTAAAATAAAATAAATAAATAAAATATATCTTTTAAAAAACTTAAAATTAATTTAAATAAAATAAATCAATTAAATATATATTTACTATACAATATTTAATATAAAATATTTACTATAAACTATTAATTTTAGAAAATAAATAATATTTTAATATACTATTACACATAAAAATTAATATTAATTAACATAAAATAAATCAATTAAATATATTTTTACTATACAATATTAATTATTTTAATATAAAATATTAATTTTACAAAATAAATAATATTTTAATATACTATTAAATATAAAACTTAATATTAATTAAAATAAAATAAATCAATTAAATATATATTTTTAAAAACAACTTTATTTACTATTACACATAAAATTTAATATTAATTAAAATATAATTAATTAAATATATCTTTTAAAAAATAGCTTATTTAGTTAATAATATATTTTCTTCTCATTTTCTGTCCCCATTCTCTATTCCATGCTCCTATCTACATACCATCATATAAGTTAACAATTTAAAGCAACAACAAACTATAAGTCCTATCTACATACCATTTTAAACATTTAAAGAAACAACAAACTATAAAATTGATATATAATATGTTAAGTGGTGCATAAATATGATATATGTCTTAACTCATAAATTCTCACATATAATAAGAAGTCATATTAAAAAAAAATGTATCTCATAACATAAGTCATGGCATTGAAAACAATGGATTTCCATTGTTTATTGGATGGAAAATGGTTATAATATCTTTATAACTCAAATAGTTGACTGAAAGGTTGATATATGAGAGATTATTTCAATTGTTGATAGTTGAAGGGATCGGACTACTATGTGCTATTGTTGAACAAGAGGAAATAGGCTTGGGATAAGGGAAGATTATATAATAGCTAATAATATCTAGCAATTTAGATCAGCCACATATAATCCACCTACAACAACATTCAATACTGTGTAATAAGTTGAATATGGATCCATCATATCACCCGTTGAATATGTGTAATATCCCCTTCGTTACGACAACAAATAGCGATGTACAAAAGGTAAGTATATATATATATATATATATATTTGCATTAGGATATTAAAATTGTCACAACATAATAAATAGCATTGCAAGCGACACATCATCATAACTAATAAGGACACAAAATCAATGCATTAACATAGTTAATAGCGGCACATAATCACCACATCATCATAATAAATAATGACACAAATCACCACATCACCATCAATTGAAGCAAAATACTAATAATTGATCAACCATGCCACCGAATATTAAAAGAACTACCTGGCCAACCTATCATGCATGGTTAGGACGTCCAAGACACATAAGTAACGCTCAAGTCCGGGATTCATCTGATTGATATTGGCCATTAAAGGTCTCAGGACTGGCGACTGTTATGAGGAACGAGGAGGTATCTAAATCCCATAGCCCAACATAAACCACAATTCATACCAGATCATCAATCTCACTAAATCATCAATTATTCATGGCAGAAATAGAATAAATACTAAACTTAGTCAATCTTCAATCAATAACTAAGTACAATTATAAAGAGGAATTACATAAGGACTAACAAGGACCATAAGAGCATAGGTACCTTCATAATATCCGGTAGGGATTTTCATTATTCTATTCAACATTATTTCTCAAGACTTTTATAATCTATTCGTTCTACCAAACATAATCAAAGACTATGCAAGAATGTTATAACTATAAGCTATTACCACTTAACATTCAATGATTGATCTATTGGTAATTCTTACCCAACAAGATACAATTTACTATGTACATAAAACAAGTTCTACACTACACCCTTAGTGTTGGTTCTACACTACACCCTTAGTGTTGCTCTAGCAATTTATTCCCTTACCATTCTAAGGAATTGACAGCAAGGAACTAACCATTAATAATATATATATTCCAATACTAAATTTATTTTGTTAATAACTCATAGATAGATCAATCTTCTCAAGCAAGACATAATATTCAAGTTATCTTTCATTGCATAACCCTTTTAGTGATTTAATTTCAAATTTAAATAGCAATTGTTGAAATCTCAAATAATTGTCACGAACAAACAAATTAAACTCTTTCATTCTAAATAATTTTTAGTTTTGGGGCATAACAATTATTTAAAATATTAATTAAATTTCAACTCTCTAATTCCACATGGGAACTCAAAAACCTATCAATAGTGTGCTGCAAAATGACACTTTTGTGATGTCTCCATAGAACTTATAATTTTTAATCTTAAACAAGCTCACCAACATCTTTAGCTAGAATTTGTTTTGCAAAGATTTTACATTAAAATTTATAAAAACACACTGGTTAAATAAATAGAAAAAAAAAAAAAACATCTCTAGCAGTATTATTGATATGTAACTCTACACTTCTATTATAAAATTTTATTTCCAAAAGGATTTATAATAAACACAGATCATTATTCTCAAGATCCATTCATAACACTCCAATTTATGAAATCTGTCTTTTTCAATAATATAAAAATGGCCATCCGTGACATTCAATGAATTACAATTAGTACACTAAAGCCCACTAAAAGCATCTTCAACATTGTGATTTGTGATTTATTTATATAATTGTGATTATGATTTAGGAACATTTGCTCATCCAGGTGATTTCTTTTTCAAAAAGTAATTCAAATCAATATAGGATTAAGGTAAGTAAATAAGGTTACGACTAAAAGATAGAGGGTAAGGAAGGAAATGATTTACACTTATAAGTGCGTAGTCTATGCTCAACGTGACCTTACAGAAATCAATTTTGGGTTTGGGGAAGATTAGAACTTGGAACAATTTTTTGTTTTATTTAGTTGAGAAAAACAATGTCAGTGAAATTATTAGGAATCTACTTCTAGATTTTATAAATCGATTTGTTCCAGACACACAGTCAGTTGGTCTAAGCTTGAATTTTTCTCTCCAGATGTCCCATTCTACTATGGTCCCACATGCTATGACTACTCCTATCAGGAATGTGGTGGTTAACCAAGCTCCCATTGGAACACCACTCTCGTCTAGACCTATCCCATCACTTCCTCCTAGGTATCATGCTTTGAATCCTTCCATCATCGTCCCTACCCAAGTTCCATAAGGAGTTTCTAGACTTTTTGTTCCACCTGGGTACATTGTTGTTGTCGGCTTTGTTCCTACATCTTCCCAGGTCCTCTCTGGAGGGTCTTATCCACCTTTCTTGGGGGATCTGGCCCTAGTGGCTCCAATCCAATTCGAAGCACTCATCATATGTTCACTTATGGTTACCACATTCTTGTTGGAGGGAAATCTCACGCTAGGGGGAAACCTCAATTTATGGGTCAACCTTAGACTGGGGCACCGCCACATGTTGGGGGGAAACCTCCACTTGGAGGACAACCTTAGGTTGGACTCTATAACCCACTATATGGACAAAACACACTAGGATCACTAGCCCAACTTTGGAACCTTCTCTTCCAAGGAAATCCACAATCATCTAGGGGACAACAGCCTCAAGTCAACTCTTTTGAACCCCCTCACTTGGGCCATCCATATCCAGGTTCTTTGAATCCCACTTGGGGTCCACACATTCACTCTAGTGTCCCTTTTCAAGGGAACATTTCCAACCAACCCAACCCTATGGGCTATATGCCTCCAAATCCTCCACGACAGAATCTATCAAGACTCTCCACTTACATGCAGACTGCTTACGGTCCTACTGGTATAATGACGAGACTTCCTCCCCAAAGTCACCAGTATCCTCACGTCAATAGACAATTACCTTTTCTAGCCACTTTGGATTTGCCCGACTTGTCTAGAATCTTGAATGATAATATCTTACATTCTCCCCATTGCCCTGTTATACCAGACAAATTAATGTTCAACATTCCCAAGTTTTACGATCAACTAGGAGAAGACCTAAACAATCATGTTATGAATTTTTACCTTTGGTGTTCGTCCAACTCTTTGATGGACAACTCCATTTAGTTAAGACTCTTCCAACGAACTCTCATGGGTTCGGCCACAAAGTGGTACACAGAATTACGAGGAGGTTTCTTTAATGACTTCAACACACTCACCATGGATTTTCTCACACATTACCAATTGCCAATCCACTACGAGACTGGAACCAAGATTTTCAATTCCTTTAATAAATCTTCTGCCACTCACATTTCCAATCACATTCATGAGTGGATACCGAGGAGACGCTTAATAAATATCGACCTCCATGGTCAGTTATTGGATGAATGGTTCACCAAATCATTCATCAGTAAAATCTCCCATGATATTTCCATGGGTGGATTTGTCACTGAAGAAAAGGCGATTAGTCTCTCTCAATACCTAGATCTCGTTTATTCTCACAAACGAGCACTCTTTACGACTTGATCACTGGTGCTCCTCTCCCTTCTACTACCACTACCTCAACAACCCCAACAACTTATCATGGTGCTGATGGTGTGATTGGCACCTTCCATGCTAACGCTAAATCCACGTCGGCCACTCACACTAGTCCCAAATCTACTACTTCTAATGTTCAAAGTGCTCTGACCCCTACTCCTTCCACCGACAAAACTTCTGAGTTTAATTCAGTTCAATCTACCCTTGCCGGCAAAAACAATTCTAAAAAAAGGAAAGGGTAAGAACAAGGAGGATAAAAATAATAACCCACAATCTGATAAACCCAAAACGCAACCTACTGATGATAAGGATAAGCATAAACTTCGATATCCTTGCCTTATCTGTGGTGATGATCACTACACAAAAGTTTGTCCAAGACGTGCTGAGGTCACTAAGTTACTTCAAGGGACCGGGAAGCCTCCCACACCTCTCATTTTGTCACAACCTTTCCCTTCTCAACAATAGGCCCAATTGGTTATTCATGACCAACCCTCTCCTTCCACCACTTCGTATGTCCTTATGTGTACTGGTGATTCTAAAAACAATGAAATTGCAATCACCACTCGGGCTAAAGATTATTTTCCTTCAAAGGATAAAGTTGATGATTTACCACCTCCGTTGGTTCAACTGCCTCCCTCAACTTCACCTCCCAACGGTCCTCTTCATCTCGAACAACTGGGTCTCGATAGAATTCTCCGCAGTCCTCCCAAGGGCGTTGTTCGAAAGTCTGCCTTTAATCCTCATGCATGTGCTACTCAAAACTACAGTATTGTATAAGATCTTGCACAAGAACCCTCTGCGATGTTAGATCTCAAAGTCCTTCAAAGTTGTCCCGCTCAATGAAAGGCACTATTAAAGGCCATTGGTGGAATTGATCCCACAGATACAAATTTGATAATATTTGACCTGTAAGACCACATTCCAAGGCTACCTCCTTAGTTAGAGTTTCAGATTCAAGTTGTTTCCGAGAACAAGAATATTTGTAGAACCGTTATCGATGAGGGTGCCTCGACGTGCCTTATGTCAATTACTTGTTGGAAAGCCATTAGCTCTCCTCCCCTCATCGAATCACACAATACACTTAAGGATTTCAATGGTTTTGGTTTTAAAACCTACGATGTTCTTCCCTCATTGTCTATTACATTGGAAGGTAAATCAGTCAATGTCGAGGTCGAGCTCTTTGATGCGCCTCTTGACTATAACCTCTTACTTGGTTGTGGCTAGATTGATTCCATGCATGCAGTCGTGTCTACCCTTTTCTGTGTTTTACATTTCCCACATCAAGGAAAATCCTTACAATTGACCAACTGGCCTTTTTCAATTATGATTCCCGTACTAGCAACGTACCCTTTATCTCAAAGACACCTCCTAGGTACAAGAATGTCGGTGTGGATCTTCTGAAAGATTCAACTTTGATGGGCACCTTCCCAATACCACCACCCGATGTTCCACCTCCTTTTGTCACCTCAATCAACATGATTTCCACCTCTATCCGCGAAACTCCCACGTCTCACGACCCGTGGATAGTACCTGATCCTGGTGATTATCTTCGCTATGGCGAACAAATGCCCTTAAGTCCAATTGAATCCTCTTATCAAGCCATTCATTCAGCAACCCCTTCTCCATGCACTCTATCGTAGCCCCTTCTTGTCTTGACTTTGCGACATTGCATTTCATCACCAACTAGTGACTTCGAAATAAGAAGGTTTGTTTGTTTGATTTGATTTCTAGATTTTATTAGCGAGTGTTGTTTGTTTTCGTAGTTGGCTATAGATTGTTTCCGCAAAATAATTGGTTCGGCCAATATTGACCCTCTGCGCCATTCACGTAGGATGCAAGGGTTACCTCCGGAAGATCTGGAAGGTTACCTCCCTTTGCCTTCTAATTCACTGTAGGGCTCTCCTGAGCAGAGAATGGTCTAGGGCAGCATAACCTCACAAGTGGAAAGTTCCAAGACTTTAGAAGATTTATGAATTATTTCTGATTCTCTAGAGGATTTCTGACTTCCTCCAACTCTGTTACCATATTCTGGATACGAGAGACGTATTCTCCGGATGAATTCGTCAGGAGAACTTGTTGTTGAAACTTCTCGAATACCGACTGGAACCCATACAATACCTGGAGTAGAGAATCCTCTTTTTTATAGTGACCCATTTAGAGCCCCACCTCACACTGTGTGGGAGCTTTACGACAACTTGGGGGTGGGTCCTCAATCACCTATCGTATCACAACTGCTTGAAGCGACTATTACCTACATGATACCTTTAGACCATTTTTTTGGTACAACTAGAAATATCACCGTTGTTCCAGACACATAGTCAGTTGGTCCAAGCTCGACTTTTTCTCTCCAGATGTCCCATTCTACTATGGTCCCACACGCTATGACTATTTCTATTAGGAATGTGGTGGTTAACCAAGCTCCCATTGGAACAACACTCTTGTCTAGACCTATCCCGTCACTTCCTCCTAGGTATCACGCTTTGAATCCTTCCATCATTGTCCCTACCCAAGTTCCATCCAGAGTTTCTGGAATTTTTGTTCCACCTGGGTACATTGTTGTTGTCAGCTTTTTTCCTACACCTTCCCAAGTCCTCTCCAGAGGGTCTTATCCACCATTTCTTGGGGGATCTAGCCCTAGTGGCTCCAATGCAATTGGAAGCACTCATCACTCGTTCACTTCTGGTTACCAAATTCCCGTTGGAGGGAAATCTCACGCTTGGGGGAAACCTCAATTTAGGGGTCAACCTCAGACTGGGGCACCACCACGGGTTGGGGGGAAACCTCCACTTGGAGGACAACCTTAGGCTGGACTCTATAACCCACTGCATTGACAAAATACACCAAGATCAACAACCCAACTTTGGAACCTTCTCTTCCAAGGAAATCCACAATCATCTAGGGGACAATAGCCTCAAGTCAACTCTTTTGTACCCCCTCACTCAGGCCAACCATATCCAGGTTCTTTGAATCCTGCTTGGGGTCTGCACATTCACTTTAGTGTCCCTTTTAAAGGGAACATTTCCAACCAACCCAACCCTATGGGCTATATGCCTCCAAATCCTCCACGACAGAATCTGTCAGTACTCTCCATGTACATACAGATTGCTTACGGTCCTACTGGTATACCGACGAGACTTCCTCCCCAAAGTCACCAGTATCCTCATGTGAATAGACAATTACCTTTTCTAGCCACTTTTGATTTACCCGACTTGTTTAGAATCTTGAATGATCCTATCTTACATTCTCCCCATTGGCCCGTTATACTAGCCAAATTAACGTTCGACATTCCCAAGTTTGACGATCGACCGGGAGAAGACCTAAACAATCATGTTATGACTTTTCACCTTTGGTGTTCGTCTAACTCTTTGATGGACAACTCCATTCAGTTAAGACTCTTCCAACGAACTCTCACGTGTTCGGCCGCAAAGTAGTACATAGAATTATCGGGAGGTTTCTTTAACGACTTCAACACCCTCACCATGGGTTTTCTCACACATTACCAATTGCCAATCTGCTACAAGACCATAACCGAGATTTTGAGTTCCTTTAATAAATCTTCTACCACTCAAATTTCTGATCACATTCATGAGTGGATACTGAGGAGACGCTTGATAAAAATTGACCTCCCTGGTCATTTATTGGCTGAATGGTTCACCAAATCATTCATCAGTAAAATCTCCCATGATATTTCCATGGGTGGATTTGTCAATGAAGAGAAGGCGATTAGTCGCGCTCAATACCTAGATCTCGTTTATTCGCAAACGGGCACTCTTTACGACTTGATCCCTGCCGCTCCTCTCCCTTCCACCACCACTACCTCAACAACCCCAACAACTTATCATGTTGCTGATGGTGTGATTGGCACCTTTCATGATGATGTTATATCCATGTCGGCCACTCACACCAATCTCAAATCTACTATTTCTAATGTTCAAAGTCCTTTGACCCCTACTCCTTCCACCGACAAAACTTTTGAGTTTAATTCAGTTCAATCTACCCTTGCCGGAAAAAACAAATCTAAAAAAGGAAAGGGTAAGAACAAGGAGGATAAAAATAATAACCCACAATCTGATAAACCCAAAACGCAACCTGTTGATGATAAGGATAAACGTAAACCTCGATATCCTTGCCTTATCTATGGTGATGATCACTACACAAAAGATTGTCCAAGATGTGTTGAGGTCACTAAGTTACTTCAAGGGACCAGGAAGCCTCCCACACATATCGTTTTGTCACAACCTTTCCCTTCTCAACAATAGGCCCAATTGGTCATTCATGACCAACCCTCTCCTTCCACCACTTCATATGTCCTTATGTGTACTAGTGATTCTAAAAAAAATGATGTTGCAATCACCACTCAGGCCAAAGATTATTTTCCTTCAAAGGAGAAAGTTGACAATTTACCACCTTCGTTGGTTCAACCGCCTCCCTCAACTTCACCTCCCAACAATACTCTTCATCTCGAACGACAGGGTCCCAATACAATTCTCCACCCTCCTCCCAAGGGCATTGTTCAAAAGTATGCCTTTAATCCTCATGCATGTGCTGCTTAAAACTACAATATTGTATAAGATCTTGCGCAAGCACCCTCTACGATGTTAGCTCTCAAAGTCCTTCAAATTTGTCCCGCTCAATGAAAGGCACTATTAAAGGCCATTGGTGGAATTGATCCCAAAGATACGAATTTGATAATATTTGACCTGGAAGACCACATTCCAAGGCTACCTCCTCAGTTAGAGTTTCGGATTCAAGTTGTTGCCAAGAACAAGAATATCTGTAGAACTATTATCGACGAGGGTGCCTCAATGTGCGTTATGTCGGTTACTTGTTGGAAAGCCATTATCTCTCCTCCCCTCACCTAATCACACAATACACTTAAGGATTTCAATGGTTTTGGTTTTAAACCCTACGATGTTCTTCCCTCGTTGTCTATTACGTTGGAAGGTAAATCTGTCAATGTCGAGCTCGAGCTCTTTGATGTGCCTCTTCACTATAACCTCTTATTTGGCTGTGGCTGGATTGATTCCATGCGTGCAATCGTGTTTACCCTTTTCCATGTTTTACATTTCCCACATCAAGGAAAATTCGTTACAATTGACCAACTGGCCTTTTTCAATTATGATTCCCGTACTAGCAACGTACCCTTTATCTCGAAGACACCTCCTTGGTATGAGAATGTCGATGTGGGTCTTCTGAAAGAATCAACTTTGATGGGAACCTTCCCAATACCACCACTCAATGTTCCACCTCCTTTTTTCACCTCAATCAACATGATTTCCACCTCTATCTGTGAAACCCACGCGTCTCACGACCCATGGATAGTACTTGATCCTGGTGATTATCTTCGCTATGGCGAACAAATGCCCTTAAGTCCAGTTGAATCCGCTTATCAAGCCATTCAATCAACAACCCCTTCTCCACCCGCTCTTTTGTAGCCCCTTCTTGTCTTGACTTCGCGATGTTGGATTTCATCACCAACTAGTGACTTCGAAATAAGAAGGTTTGTTTTTTTGGTTTGATTTCTAGATTTTATTAGCCAGTGTTGTTTGTTTTCATAGTTGGCCATAGATTTTTTCTGTAAAATATTTGATTCGGCCAATATTGACCCTCCACATCGTTCACGTAGGATGCAAGGGTTACCCCCGAAAGGTTACCTCCCTTTGCCTCCTAATTCACCGTAGGGCTCTCCTAAGCAGAGAACAGTCCATGACAGTGTAACCTCATAAGCAGAAAGTTCCAAGACTTTAGAAGATTTCTAAATTATTTATGATTCTCTAGAGGATTTCCAACTTCCTCCAACTCTGTTACCATATTCTGGATACGAGATACGTATTCTACAGATGAATTCATCAGGAGAACTTGTTGTTGAAACTTCTGGAATACCGACTGGACCCCATACAACACCTGGAGTAGAGAATCCTCTTTTTTATAGTGACCCATTTAGATCCCCACCTCACACTGTGCGGGAGATTTATGACAACTTGGGGTGGGTCCTGATTCACCTGTCATATCACAACTACCCAAAGTGACTGTTACCTACATGATACCTTTAGACCATTTTGTTGGTACAACTAGCAATATCACCATTGTTCCAGACACACAGTTAGTTGGTCCAAGCTTGACTTTTTCTCTCTAGATGTCCCATTCTACTATGGTCCCACATGCTATGACTATTCCTATCAGGAATGTGGTGGATTACCAAGCTCCCATTGGAACACCACTCTTGTCTAGACCTATCCCATCACTTCCTCCTAGGTATCACGCTTTGAATCCTTCCATCATTGTCCCTACCCAAGTTCCATCCGGAGTTTCTGGACTTTTTGTTCCACCTGGGTACATTGTTGTTGTCGGCTTTGTTCCTACACCTTCCCAGGTCCTCTTCGGAGGGTCTTATCCACCTTTTCTTGGGGGATCTGACCCTAGTGGCTCCAATCCAATTGGAAGCACCCATCATTCGTTCACTTCCGGTTACCAGATTTCCATTGGAGGGAAATCTCACGCTGGGGGTCAACCTCAGACTGGGGCACCACCACATGTTGGGGGGAAACCTCCACTTGGAGGACAACCTTAGGCTGGACTCTATAACCCACTGTATGGAAAAAACACACCAGGATCAGTAACCCAACTTTGGAACCTTCTCTCCCAAGGAAATCCACAATCATCTAGAGGACAATAGCCTCAAGTCAACTCTTTTGTACCCCCTCACTCGGGCCAGCCATATCCATGTTATTTTAATCTCGCTTGGGGTCTGCACATTCACTCTAGTGTCCATTTGCAATGGAACATTTCCAACCAACCCAACCCTATGGGCTATATGCCTCCAAATCCTCCATGAAAGAATCTGTCAGGACTCTCCACTTACATGCAGACTTCTTACGGTCCTACTAGCATACCGACGAGACTTCCTACCCAAAGTCATCAGTATCCTCATGTGAAGAGACAATTCCTTTTCTAGCCACTTTGGATTTACCCGACTTGTCTAGAATATTGAATGATCCTATCTTACATTCTCCCCATTGGCCCGTTATACCAGCCAAATTAACGTCCAACATTCCCAAGTTTGACGATCAACCGGGAGAAGACCCAAACAATCATGTTATGACTTTTCACCTTTGGTGTTCGTCCAACTCTTTGATGGATGACTCCATTCGGTTACGACTCTTCCAACGAACTCTCATGGGTTCGGCCGCAAAGTGGTACATAGAATTACCAGGAGGTTTCTTTAATGACTTCAACACCCTCACCATAGATTTTCTTACACATTACCAATTGCCAATCCACTACGAGACTGGAACTGAGATTTTGAGTTCCTGTAATAAATCTTCTGCCACTCACATTTCCAATCACATTCATGAGTGGATACTGAGGACACGCTTGATAAAAATCATCCTCCCTGGTCATTTATTGGCTGAATGGTTCACCAAATCATTCATCAGTAAAATTACCCGTGATATTGCCATGGGTGGATTTGTCACTGAAGAGAAGGCGATTAGTCGCACTCAATACCTAGATCTCGTTTATTTGCAAACGGGCACTCTTTACGACTTGATCCCTGACGTTCCTCTCCCTTCCACCACCGCTACCTCAACAAACCCAACAACTTATCATGCTATTGATGGTGTGATTGGCACCTTACATGCTGACACTAAATTCACGTCAGCCACTCACGCCAATCCCAAATCTACTACTTCTAATGTTTAAGGTTCTTCGACCCCTACTCCTTCCATCGACAAAACTTCTAAGTTTAATTCAGTTCAATCTACCCTTGCCGCCAAAAAAAAATATAAAAAAGGAAAGGGTAAGAACAAGGAGGATAAAAATAATAACCCACAATTTGATAAACCCAAAACACAACCTACTGATGATAAGGATAAGCGTAAACCTCAATATCCTTGCCTTCCCTGTGGTGATGATCACTACAAAAAATATTTTCCAAGACGTGTTGAGGTCACTAAGTTACTTCAAGGGACCGAGAAGCCTCCCACACCTATCATTTTGTCACAACCTTTCCCTTCTCAACAATAGGCCCAGTTGGTCATTCATGGCCAACCCTCTTCTTCCACTACTTCGTATGTCCTTATGTGTGCTGGTGATTCTAAAAACGACGACGTTGCAATCACCACTCAGGCCAAAGATTATTTTCCTTCAAAGGATAAAGTTGACAATTTACCACCTTCGTTGGTTCAACCACCTCTCTCAACTTCACCTCTCAATGGTCCTCTTCATCTTGAATGACCGGGTCGCAATACAATTCTTCACCCTCCTCCCTAGGGCGTTGTTTGAAAGTCTACCTTTAATCCTCATGCATGTGCTGCACAAAACTACAGTATTGTATAAGATCTTGCACGAGCACCCTCTGCATTGTCAACTCTCAAAGTCCTTCAAATTTGTCCCACTCAATGAAACACATTGTTAAAGGACATTGGTGGAATTGATCCCACAGATACGAATTTGATAAGATTTGACCTGGAAGACCACATTCCAAGGCTACCTCCTCAGTTAGAGTTTCAGATTCAAGTTGTTGCTGAGAACAAGAATATCTTTAGAACCGTTATCGACGAGGGTGCCTCGACATGCGTTATGTTAGTTACTTGTTGGAAATCCATTGGCTCTCCTCCCCTCACCGAATCACACAATACACTTAAGGATTTCAATGGTTTTGGTTTTAAACCCTACGGTGTTCTTCCCTCATTGTCTATTACGTTGGAAGGTAAATTAGTCAATGTCGAGGTCGAGCTCTTTGATGGGCCTCTTGACTATAACCTGTTACCTGGCCGTGGCTGGATTGATTTCATGCATGCATTTGTGTCTACCCTTTTCCGTGTTTTACGTTTCCCACATCAAGTAAAATTCATTACAATTGACCAACTGGTCTTTTTCAATTATGATTCTTGTATTAGCAATGCACCCTTTATCTCGAAGACACCTCCTGGGTACAAGAATGTCGGTGTGGATCTTCTGAAAGATTCAACTTTGATGGGCACCTTCCCAATACCACCACCTGATGTTCCACCTCCTTTTGTCACCTCAATCAACATGATTTCCACCTCTATCCGTGAAACCCCCCGCGTCTCACAACCCGTGGATAGTACCTAATCTTGGTGATTATCTTCGCTATGGTGAACAAATGCCCTTAAGTCCAATTGAATCCGCTTATCAAGCCATTCAATCAACAACCCCTTCTCCACCTACTCTATCATATCCCCTTCTTGTATTGACTTCGCGACGTTGTATTTCATCACCAACTAGTGAATTCGAAATAAGAAGGTTTGTTTGTTTGGTTTGATTTCTAGATTTTATTAGCGAGTGTTGTTTTTTTTCATAGTTGTCCATAGATTTTTTCCGTAAAATTTTTGGTTTGGCCAATATTGACCCTCCACGCCGTTCATGTAGGATGCAAGGGTTACCCCTGGAAGATCCAGAAGGTTACCTCCCTTTTCCTCCTAATTTACTGTAGGGCTCTCCTGAGCAAAGAACAGTCCAGGACAACGTAACCTCACGAGCAGAAAGTTCAAAGACTTTAGAAGATTTCTGAATTATTTCTGATTCACTAGAGGATTTCCGACTTCCTCCAACTCCGTTACCATATACTGGATATGCGAGACATATTCTTCGGATGAATTCGTCAGGAGAACTTATTGTTGAAACTTCTGGAATATCGACTGGACCCCATAGAACACCTGGAGTAGAGATGATCCGGATTATTTTCGGCACGAAATGAGAGCGGAGATATAATAAATAAATGTACAGAGATATTGCAGATATTCAATAATATAACAGAAATATATCATAGATGCAACCATAAACACAGAGATACAGTAATACACGATTTCTATTAATGAAAGAAATGTACAGAGACTGTAAAAATACAGAG
>ML777035.1:1399130-1412433 GCA_009831015.1 Picea engelmannii | reverse complement strand
TTCATTTTGGGGCCTCAATCATGCCTTCGGCTATCATTGAGAACCTCGATCTCGAAAAAACTTCATTTAGGCCCTCAAAATGGCCCCGGAAGTGAAAACCTGCTAAAAATAGTAAATTGCCAAAATGGCCAGAAAACTATTTTGAGCCATTTGGAAAAGCTAGGTGGCCACCGATATCCACCTGGATCAAGAGAATCCTCTTTTTTACAGTGACCCATTTAGATCCCCACCTCGCACTGTGCGGGAGCTTTACAACAAATTGGGGGTGGGTCCTGATTCACTTGTCGTATAACAGCTGCCTGAAGTGATTGTTACCTACATGATACCTTTAGACCATTTTGTTGGAACAACTAGCAATATCATCATTTTTCTAGACACACAGTCAGTTGGTCCAAGCTCGAGTTTTTCTCTCTAGATGTCCCATTCTACTATTGTCCTACATGCTACGACTATTCCTATCAGGAATGTGGTGGTTAACCAAGCTCCCATTGGAACACCAGTCTCGTCTAAAACTATCCCGACACTTCCTCCTAGGTATCACACTTTGAATCCTTCCATCATCGTCCCTACCCAAGTTCCATCCGGAGTTTCTGGACTTTTTGTTCCACCTGGGTACATTGTTGTTGTTGGCTTTCTTCCTACACCTTCCTAGGTCCTCTCCAGAGGGTATTATCCACCTTTTCTTTGGGGATCTGGCCCTAGTGGATCCAATCCAATTGGAAGCTCCCATTATCCGTTCACTTCTGGTTACCAGATTCCCGTTGGAGGGAAATCTCAAGCTGGGGGGCAACCTCAATTTAGGGGTCAACCTCAGACTGGGGCACCACCACATGTTGGGGTGAAACCTCCACTTGGAGGACAACCTTAGGCTAGACTCTATAACTCATTATCCTAACTTTGGAACCTTCTCTCCCAAGGAAATCCACAATCATCTAGGGGACAACAACCTCAAGTCAACTCTTTTGTACCCCCTCACTCGGGCCATCCATATCCAGGTTCTTTTAATCCCACTTGGGGTCTGCATGTTCACTCTAGTGTCACTTTTCAAGGGAACATTTCCAACCAACCCAACCCTATGGGTTATATGCCTCCAAATCCTCCACGACAGAATCTGTCAAGACACTCCACTTACATGCAGACTGCTTATGGTCCTACTGGTATACCGATGAGACTTCCTCCCCAAAGTCACCAGTATCCTCACGTGAATAGACAATTACCTTTTCTAGACACTTTGGATTTACCTGACTTGTCTATAATCTTGAATGATCCTATCTTACATTCTCCCCATTGGCCCTTTATACTAGCCAAATTAACGTCCAACATTCCCAAGTTTGACGATCAACTAGGAGAAGACCTAAACAATCATGTTATGACTTTTCGCCTTTGGTGTTCGTCCAACTCTTTGATGGACGACTCCATTCGGTTATGAATCTTCCAACGAACTCTCAAGGGTTCAGCCACAAAGTGGTACATGGATTTACCGGGAGGTTTGTTTAACGGTTTCAACACCCTCACCATGGATTTTCTCACACATTACCAATTGCCAATCCGCTACGAGAATGGAATCGAGATTTTGAGTTCCTTTAATAAATCTTCTTCCACTCACATTTACGATCACATTCATGAGTGGATACTGAGGAGATGCTTGATAAAAATCGACCTCCTTGGTCAGGTATTGGCTAAATGGTTCACCAAATCATTCATCAATAAAATCGCTCGTGATATTTCCATGGGTGGATTTGTCATTGAAGAGAAGGTGATTCGTCGCGCTCAATACCTACATCTCGTTTATTCACAAACAGACACTCTTTATGACTTGATCCTTGGTGATCCTCTCCCTTCTACTACCGCTACCTCAACAACCCCAACAACTTATCATGCTACTGATGATGTGATTGGCACCTTCCATGCTAACGCTAAATCCATGTCAACCACTCACACCAATCCCAAATCTACTACTTCTAATGTTCAAAATGCTCTGACCCCTACTCCTTCCACCGACAAAACTTCTGAGTGTAATTCAGTTCAATCTACCCTTACCACCAAAAACAAATCTAAAAAAGGAAAGGGTAAGAACAAAGAGGATAAAAATAATAACCCACAATCTGGTAAACCCAAAACGCAACCTGCTGATGATAATGATAAGCGTAAACCTTGATATCCTTGCCTTATCTGTGGTGATGATCACTACACAAAATATTGTCCAAGATGTGCTGAGGTCACTAAGTTACTTCAAGGGACCGGGAAGCCTCCCACACCTCTCATTTTTTCGCAACCTTTCCCTTCTCAACAACAGGCCCAATTGGTCATTCATGACCAACCCTCTCCTTCCACCACTTCATATGTCCTTATGTGTACTGGTGATTCTAAAAACAATGACATTGCAATCACCACTCGGGCCAAAGATTATTTCCCTTCAAAGGAGAAAGTTGATGATTTACCACCTTCGTTGGTTCAACCGCCTCCCTCAACTTCACCTCCCAACGGTCCTCTTCATCTCGAATGACCGGGCCTCGATACAATTCTATGCCCTCCTCCCAAGGGTGTTGTTCGAAAGTCTGCCTTTAATCCTCATGCATGTGCTGCTCAAAACTATAGTATTGTATAAGATCTTGCTCAAGAACCCTCTGCGATGTCAGCTCTCAAAGTCCTTCAAAGTTGTCCAGGTCAATGAAAGGCACTGTTAAAGGCCATTGGTGGAATTGATCCCACAGATACGAATTTGATAATATTTGACCCGGAAGACCACATTCCAAGGCTACCTCCTCAGTCAGTGTTTCAGATTCAATTTGTTGTCGAGAAAAAGAATATCTGTAGAACCATTATCGACAAGGGTTCCTCGACGTGCATTATGTCAGTTACTTGTTGGAAAGCCATTGGCTCTTCTCCCTTCACTGAATCACACAATACACTTAAGGATTTCAATGGTTTTGGTTTTAAACCCTACGGTGTTCTTCCCTCGTTGTCTATTATGTTGGAAGGTAAATCAATCAATGTCGAGGTCGAGCTCTTTGATGGGCCTCTTGACTATAACCTCTTACTTGGTCGTGGCTGGATTGATTCCACGCGTGCAGTCGTGTCTACCCTTTTCCATGTTTTACGTTTCCCACATCAAGGAAAATTCCTTACAATTGACCAACTGGCCTTTTTCAATTATGATTCCCGTACTAGCAACGTACCCTTTATCTCGAAGACACCTCCTAGGTATGAGAATGTTAGTGTGGGTCTTCTGAAATATTCAACTTTAATGGGCACCTTCCCAATACCACCACCTGATGTTCCACCTCCTTTTGTCACCTCAATCAACATGATTTCCACCTCTATCCGCGAAACCCCCGCATATCACGACCCGTGGATAGTACCTGATCCTGGTGATTATCTTCGCTATGGAAAACAAATGCCCTTATGTCCAGTTGAATCCACTTATCAAGCCATTCAATCAACAACCCCTTCTACTCCCTCTCTCTGTGATTCATCTCCTGATCTGTTTCATGTGATATTTCCTACTGACGAGATGATCATGTCAGTCATGTCCATGGAATACACCCCATGGGACGATGGATATCATCATTCCATTCTCTTCCTAGAAAAACACACCATAGAGAGTTACCAACGGATTTCAACTCCATCGACCATTGTTGTCATTTCCTTTGTTCTCGAGTCATCCCATGACGTACTATATGAAGGGAAATTGAGTAATATCTCACCCACCGTTCCTCTTGACATATCCATTAAACCCGGAGTTGTCGAAAATGTTCACATCGGAGCCTCATGTTTCGTTGATGAGGTCATCACTTATAAAGCCATTTTGTCAAGAATTCTGTGATGTTTTCTCTTGGAGCTACGAAGAGTTGTCGGGTATTGACCACAATATCGTTCTGCCTGAAATTAAGACTTACCTGGATGCTAAACCTGTTTGGCAGATACTTCGCCCAATCCACCCTCGTAAAGGCGTTGCTATCAAGATCAAAGTTGAAAACCTTCTTAGGGTTGGCTTTATCTATCCTGTGGATTTAATCGATTGGGTATCTAATCTAGTTCTGATCAATAAGAAACAAGGCAAGATCGGTTCATGTGTAGATTATACGGATATCAATAAAGCTTGTCCTAAGGACAATTATCAAACCCCTTTTGTTGAACAAATCGTTGACGATTGCATCGGGAGAGAAATATTCTCCTTAATGGACAGTTTCTCTGGCTATAATCAGATTAATATTTTGATCAACACAAGACTACTTTCATTTGTCCTTGGGGTACTTTTGCCTACTGGAAACTGCCTTTCGGTTTGAAGAATGCTAGTGCGACTTTTCAATGCACCATGTCTTATGCTTTTCACGATATCAAGCACATCGTACAACCATATCTTGACGATCTACCAGTGCATTCCATGCGTCGCCAAGATCACCCGAACCATCTCCGAGCCATTTTTCTTCGTTGTCATTACTATTGTATACATTTGAACCCACACAAATGTGTTTTTTGTGTGGAGTCTGGCCCACTTCTAGGTTTTATTGTGTCACTTCATGGAATTAGGGTAGACCCTTTGAAGGTTGAGGCTATCCTTAATCTACCTCCTCCTTCCACACTATGCCAGCTTCAAAGTTTGCAAGGGAAGGAAAACTTTTTGTGTCGATTCATTCCAAATTACATCGAGTTAGCACAGGTTTTTACTCGACTGTTGAAGAAAGGTTATGAGTTTGTATGGGATGATACCACCAATAAAGCCTTTGAAGCTTTAAAACTTTTCTTAACCCGTACACCACTACTTTTCCCACCCGATTATAGTCGAGACTATTTCCTCTACCTCGCCGCTTTGGACTCTACCATTTCCATGGTTTTAGTCCAAGAAGATGACTCACACGATGAACATGTAATTTACTATTTGAGTCAGAGTCTCATGAGCACTAAAGCCAAATACCTACATGTGGAGAAACTGGCCTTGGCAGCTGTTCAAGCTATCCAACGTTTTCATCATTATATCTTATTACGCAGGACCACTGTTATTTCTGATTGCAACCCCATGCAACATATCCTTATGCGCCAATTTCTAGAGGGAAAGTACTCCAAATGGATAGTGATTCTCTGGGAGTTTGACTTAGATTTTAAACGCACTAAGTCTAAGAAATATTTGGTATTTTCCAAATTGATATGTTACCTTCCCACAACTGAGACAACAAATGTGGCAGAGGATTCCTTACCTGATGAATCCATTTTTTTGATCAGTTATGATGATGTTTGGTACAGATATATTATCATTTATCTCCAGAATCAAACTTTTCGGTTTGACCTTTCTAGTACAGAACGTCGTCGTATACGGTATCAAGCCTGTCAATACATAATTCTCGGTGACACTCTTTATCACCGTGGTGTTGACTCGATTTTCCGATGATGTCTCACCTATGATGAGGTTGAGAAAGATTTGAATGACTACCACTCTGGAGCATGTGGTGGTCATATGTCTAGGTATGCCACTGCCTATAAGATCTTATGAGCAAGATACTTCTGGCTTTCTTTGTTTAAAGACTGTATCACCACTGTCCAGAATTGCCATGCTTTTCAAACGTATAATAACAAGATAAGATCTCATCCCGCTCCTTTACACCCTGTAGTTTCCCTTGGTCCCTTTGCAAAATGAGGCATTGACTTCATGACATGTAACCCTCACTCGGGCGAGGGCATGGATACATCATCATAGCTGTGGTTTACTTCACTAAATGGGCCAAGGCAATGCCTACATTCGATAACACCAGGAAAACTGTTGCATTGTTTATATTCAATCATATCATTACTCAGTTTGGTGTTCCCTAAGCTATCGTTACTAATCATGGTAGCCATTTTCGAAATTTCATGATGTCCAAGCTTACTGAAAATTTAGGTCTTCGACATAAAAACTCAACCCCCTATTACCGATAGGCCAATGGCTAGGTTGAAGAAATAAACAAAGTTCTCATTACTATGCTTCGATGGATGATAGGAATTCATAAGACAAGTTGGCACACGATGTTGTTTTCAACATTGTGGGCCTACCAGACATCTGTCAAGTCTGCCACTGGGTTCACACCTTTCCAATTAGTTTATGGTATCAAATTTGTTCTACCAATTGAATGTGAGATACCATCTTTGAAACTAGCCGTTGAACTTCTTCCAAACACCTCTGTCGAAGAGGAACGTCTTTTGTACCTGATGCAATTAGATGAAACTCGTTGTGATGCCACCCTGGTTATTGAAGCTCAGAAAAAATGTGTCAAATCCCAATACAACAAACATGTCAAACCACATGTTTTCTCTGAAGGTGATCTAGTTCTCCTCTATGAACAACATCGTGATTTACTAGGGGCCAAAAAATTCTAGGCTATGTAGTGAGGCCCTTATATTGTCAAACGAGTGTTGGAGAAATGAGCCTATGAGTTAGTGGATTATGATGGCATTCCTTTGAGTGAACCCAGAAATGGGCTTTACTGGAAGAAGTACTATGCTTAGGTCATCTTTGCGTGAGTTCTTGTATTTTTACTGTATCATACTCTTGTGTGTTACTTTTGTGTGTTTTTTCATTGTTTGGTTTCAACCCCCAACTGCGTACCTTGCATTGTGCTTGGTTTCCATATGTCGTTGTCTTCTCTACCCTACATTGGCTTCGCCGATGTTGCTAGTTGTAGTACTCAAAAACTAGCATCTATTGCTTGGGAAATATATGCACCCAGGAATGAATTAATCATTCTACACGATGTTTTCCTTGGTCGTGCAACTAACAATATCATGGAATACAATGCATTCATCGAATTGTTGACCGACGTTGTTTCACCTGGAATCTATCATCTTATTGTACGAATTGATTCGCAGTTAGTAGTACTACAATTGAGTAATGTCTATGCTATCCAAAGTTCTACTTTATTAAGGGCATATTTACGAATTCGCCTCTTGGAACATTATTTTGATTACATTGAATACCAAAACATTCCTAGATGTCTAAATACATTAACAAACACATTAGATAATTATGTGTTAGACAAACATTTGAGACATTTATAAATCCAATCACATTTTGTATATAAAGCAAGTAAGCCAGTAGAGGCCTCATGTATATATAACAATAAAAGTTTTTAAAAAAATTGTTTATATTCGAAGATCAAAATATCAAAAATGTGAAGCACATGGCTTCATATACAAAATATCATCAAGGATGTTTCTCACGATAACACATGATTGCCCATGCTACTCTATGGAGAAGTCGACTAAGAGAACCAGATACACCCATGGTATGGCGCTGATAATGTCTTGGGATCTCATCAATAGAGATATCTGGGACATCCGCTGTTAACCCCTCCAGGTTGTGCTCGATAGCCTCGTAATCAACGACAGGTAGTCCTGCTACCTCAACTCTCTCCCCTCATCTCTGGATGTACCTAGAGGCTGATGATGTACTACATCTGTGTTGTCAAAGAGTTTTTGATTAGTCATCGGATTAAAAACATAAAAAACATTTCATATTTCAAAATTTTAAAAAACATTATAAAAACAAAATGTGCTTCTTACCTAAGCTCCCCCACTGAGAACCTTTAGGAATAACCAAGTCTAGATTACCTCTAAATTCCAAACCAACATACGCATAATCATCTACCATCAATAGTTGAGGCCTCAACCAATCAAAGCACATGTCATTATATTTGATGATGGGGTCGGTCACATGCCGAGCTGTGAGGTCACACCACCTATTCATTCTTGGATATTGTGGGGCCGGTATGCCCCACTCTACCTGTAAGTGCAAGTGTGGAACCCTATCCAGGAAGAAGGACACTAAAATGGACCCATACCCAAACTATTTTAGGTCACCTTTCCTACACTTTGTCAATTGTTTCTTCATGCCCTGAAGAACCCCGTCACACCAATTAAAGACCCGGGGCTCCATGCACTCCACTGCATAATGGAAGTATCTATGAAGAGCCATATGAGGAGATGTACTCCCCGCCATCTGTGAGATAGTGAAAAGGATAGTCCAAAGGGGTAAATCCTGGACATCCCTAATGGAAAACTTTCCATTATGTCTCTCGGCCTCTAGTTCATAATACCGACAAATATACTCACTCATCGGTAGACCACCACCTTTGTTGCCTGTCAATGTCACACGGAATCCATGGTGAGACAATCCCATCAAAAAATAGATATCCTTGATATCTAGAGAGAGTATGTTGGCTCCCACATGGAATACCTACTAATTCAGATACCACATGTGGACTAAATACTCAAGCAAGCTCAATTGGGCCCTCATGCCCTGGATCTTGAAGAACTTCAGCAACCCATAATGTCGGAGGGAATTAACCATACCCGGGTCGTTCCCGACGAAGTAATCATCGTCCTCATGTTCTCTCTCCCTCCACTCCAACATTCTGATAGTAAAAAACTTGCATTGGAGCCACAAGGAGAAATCAACATCTTTATTTTTCTTTATTGGAAATTTTTATTGGCCAAACATACATAAGAAATTTTTGAGTTGTGCATGACGCAGGTGAGGGTTTATACATAGTGCAGAATCGCCGCAGGTCATCCATAAGGCCGCCTATGGAAACCTATGTTTTTCGTAGGGCACAATATAAGCCACCTGCGGTGATCTCCACGTGCACGTACCCTCATGAAATCCAACTCAAAAAACATTTTTAACCATTAAAAACAAAAATTAATCCATGGAAAATGAAGAGGACAAGAAGATTACCTTTTTAGCAGAAGTCATTCGTCAAATGGTTGCTCATGCCTCCCGCAATCTGCAGTGGAAGTTTGAGGTAAAATAGGGTTTTTGGAACAAGTTCTGGGTAAAATGACAATGGAATGGTAAAAAAGAGTTTTTAGCTATATTTGTAAACTTTTTAGTTTTTCCATTGATATTTTATATTATTTTATGTATTTTACTTAAAACCTCAAGTTCTAATGATATTGCGAGTGTTTTGATTTTTCATAGATGAAGAATCTAGGAGCCTAAATGATGGAACACGGATACATTTCTTGATTTGTTTTTATGTTTGTCGCATGTACAAATACTTTTTAGGTTTTTCAGGAAAAACCTCGAGCTCGGTATTTTTTCATTCTCCTACTCGCAAATTAATGAGAACACAACCGAGTATACTTTTTCCATCTTTTTGTACTTGTCATGGTAACACGAAAAAATGAAACTTATGGAGTATCCTTTAATCTCTTTTCACACTCCGTAAAAACGAAAAGATTTCTGAGCGACCTTGTTCTTTTCATGCTCTTAAAAGTATTTGAAGAAAACGTTTGATGGGTGGTAGGTTATCACTTTTTCGGTCTCATAAAACTAATTTATGAAAAAGGAACTAAGAGAGTTATCTTTCAGTGTTTTTCAGACTCTCTAAATATGAAAAACCCCCAAGTTTTCTCTCTTTGGACTCGTTAAACAAACATCGAAAGACCTATATGGAACCAAACCACTCCTTCTTAGGGTTTGTTAAACATACTATGAGGGACTCATCCGAAGGATGAACTTACATCAACAAGCATATGTTATCCTCCTCAAGCTTGCATAAAAATAAATAGGTACTCGTTAGAAATGGTGGGGGAAAATTTGAGAAAGAAAAGTGTCTCTATAATTTTTTGTGGTAGTAGTAGTCACTCTTGAACATGACACCCCTTTCATCTTTGAATCCGAGTTGGGAAAATCATTTGTCTCTCGTTTGACCTTCCGCAAGTTCATATCTTGGGTCGTCTCTAAATCAATGCTGCTAGTACCATTTTCATGTCGTTCATATGTTCAAGAGAAGTCAAACCCTACACAAGTCTTCTATCGAGTCATCCATCTGCAGTTATCAATTCCTACCATGCCAGCCTTCCCTGTGTTAGTTTCAAATCATTTTCATACTTTGGTCTACCTTAAATATGTTACTTATTTCATGTCATTGATGGGGGATACATCAAGGCCCTTTTGTGACGAGTATGTTCTCGTCGACTTCAACTCATTATCCGGGAACAAGACTTAGAAATCAATTAGTACCTTAGAACCTGCATGCCTCAATGGCAGATTTCTTTGCTTTCAACAATGGGTTCACATGATTGACCCCTAATTGAGAGATTCTATCGAGTGCTCGACTTCAGCTCATTTATTCACATTCGTTGGATTATACTAAGGTACCTTGGGAGTCATTGACATCAATGGTGATTTCCCTCGCACTTGTTAACAATTTTCATCAATGACTGGTAATCAAGTGGTTTCTACCATGTTCGACTTCATCACTTATAATATCATGGCTAGATTCATATTTACAGACGACGAGATTGAAGATCTTGGGTCTCATTATTTTGGTCCAGGTTGCGATGGAGTATTTATGATTTGTATTGACACATAGATCCACTTTGTATGTCTCGTGTCTATGTACGAATTTGAGTTTTTTACGAGCATAGATCCACAGTGTATTCCTGGTGGCTATGTAGAATATTGGTGACATGGATCCACAGTGTATGATTGGTGGCCATGACTGACATTTATGATTTAAATCACTTGTAGTCTGAGCATGGGAATGATTACCTCAGAAATGGTATAATATTGCGCAAATGCTTGGTTTTTTGCAGGTTCCCGATTGGTGCGCTCCTTGTTTCCAACACACACACATTCTACAAAGTATTTCAGTTGTCACGAGTACCATCCTCATACTTTGGGGGGAAATATGTTACAAATTATTTTAGTCGCCCTGGTGATGTTTCTATAGCATGTGTTCAAGCTCCCAAAAGAACCTTTCTTCATGAGAAAAGTGATTGGCTTCCTCTTCTACAAAACCTTGTTAAGAAAGGACGTCATATACCAAGCATAAGATACAGTGCAACGATGCTTGATCACCTCAATTTGTCCTGAAATTGGTTTGCGGAGTTTCCGTAGGTTCTCTTATAGCGAGGGTGCAGTGATGTTGAAAGACTAAGAAAAGGTCGAAGTTCATGAAGGTTCTAGAAGGGAATCTTCTAGAATATGAGGTGGCATCCATATGGTTGGGATCCTACTCACTTCTCTGATTTGGTGGGATCATTCTAATCCCTTTAACCATCTCTCTTTTTCCTATATAATGATGGATTTCTCATGGAAAAGGTTAAGCAAGGAATTAATGAAAGAATAAGATGAGAATTGTGCGAGGGATTCTATTTCAATTGATTCTTGAAGGCTTCATTTCTCCATCAAGTTATTGTGGATCCTCTTCATGCAAGTTTGGAGCATGTGTGAGTGTTGGAGAAAAGGGCCATTGAAAGGGAACCTTGCAACATCAAGGTTGTTTGGTTGTATCTTCCACTTTTACTTAATATAATACAGTGGCATGTTTCTTTCCCATAAAATCATTCTAATTTTATTGCATGACTCCTTTATCACATGCATAAGTTTTCATTGAATATACTATTGTGGCTTTCACTTTGGTTGGTTTGTGTTTCAATGCATGACTGATATCACAAGAGCACTAGAGTGGAGCAAGGACAATAAAGACATAAGGAAGCGATATTCAATGGTATGCCATTAATATTTTGTCTGATAGTAAATTCAATGATTAGAGGTTAGGGAAAGTGCCATGTCTTGTCTTGTTTTGTTCTAGATGTAGGTGGATCTAGGGAGATCATTTTATGTCCGCATTCACCGATTTATCCAATAACACATACCGAAGTAGTTCCATAAATATGGCCTCATACTCCAACATCGTACGACTACCATGTCATAAGGAATTGAACTCATTGAGCATGTGCTCAATGAATTCCTCTGACAAATACCTCTCCCAAAATTGCTCCTCGAATAGTTCCCATGACATGTCTTCAACGACCATGTTTAGTTGAAGTAGGAGCATCTTCCACCATAGAAGAGCACTCCTCTTCAACTGAAATACCTCCATGCAGAGCTTGATGTTGGAGGTGTATTCATGAAGTGCAAATCACATCGCCATGTTCTCCAACCATGCCTTGGCAGCTGAGCCGTCCGTGGCACCCATAAACTTGAGAAAATTCACCTTCTCGAGTTCTCTGTGAATGCTACCAGTGCCAGCTGGAGCATTTTGTGAACCATTATTGGGTACAAGCTCCCTTGCCTCATCTCTATCTAGTCAGTTAATTAAGGCCTCTAACATCCTATGAAAGGGCCTCATCAAACCAACCACATCCCCCACAACCACCTGCTCCTGTCTAATGACTTATTCTTCTCCTTGGGGTTATACCCCTATGACATGGATGCTACAGGAGGCATCACACCTCTTCCCCTAGCACCACATCATCTACCTCCATGACGTCCTCTAACCATGATTACCTGCATGGACAAATTTCAATTTTAATTAACGATAAGTTATTAATAAATTTCATAATACAGTGGAAGGAGTAATGATCCCAAGTCGTGGGGTTGAACCTGCTCTGTACCATATGTAACAACCCCTACGTTGTGACAACGAATAACGATGTAAAAAAGGTATATATATATATATATATATATATATATATATATATATATATATATATATATATATATTCATTAGGATATTAGAATTCTCACAACATAATAAATAACATTGCAAGAGACACATCATCATAACTAATAATGACACAAAATCAATGCATTAACATAGTTAATAACGACACATAATCAACACATCATCATAATAAACAATGACACAAATCACCACAACACGATCAACTGAAGAAAAATACTAATAATTGATCAACCATGTCACTGAATATTAAAAGAACTACCCACGCAACCTATCTTACATGGTTAGGACCTCCAAGAAACATAAGCAACGCTCAAGTACATGATTCATCTGATTGATTTTGGCTATTAAAGGTCTCAGGACTGGCAACTTTTTTGAGGAACGAGGAGGTATCTAAATCCCATATCCAAACATAAATTGCAATTCATACCAGATCATCAATCTCACTAAATCATCAATTATTCATGGCACAAATAGAATAAATACTAAACTTAGTCAATCTTCAATCAATAACTAAGTACAATTAGAAAGAGGAATTACATAGGACTGACAAGGACCACAAGAGCATAGGTACCTTAATAATATCCGGTAAGGATTTTCATTATTCCGTTCAACATTATTGCTCAATACTTTTATGATCTATTCATTCTACCAAACATAATCAGAGACTATTCAAGTATGTTATAACTATAAGCTATTACCACTTAACATTCAATTATTGATCTATGGGTAATTCTTACCCAACAAGATATGATTTACTATGTACATAAAACAAGTTCTACACCACACCCTTAGTGTTGCTCTATCAATTTATTCCCTTGTTGTTCTAACGGATTGATAGTAAAGAACTAACCACA
>ML777035.1:1388341-1399084 GCA_009831015.1 Picea engelmannii | reverse complement strand
CTAAATTTCTTTTGTTAAGAACTCATAGGTAGATCAATCTTCTTAAGCAAGACATATCATTCAAGTTATCTTTCATTACATAACCCTTTTAGTGATTTAATTTCAAATTTCAATAGCAATTGTTGAAATCTCAAATACTTATCACCAACAAACAAATTAAACTCTTTCTCTACATGGCATTGTTCATTCTAAATAATTTTTGGTTTTGGAGCATAACAATTGTCTAAAATATCTATTAAATTGCAACTCTCTAATTCCACATGGGAACTCAAAAACCTATCCAGAGTGTGTTGCAAAATGACACTTTTGTGATGTCTCCATAGAACTTATAATTTTTAACCTTACACAAGCCCACCAACATCTTTAGCTAGAATTTGTTTTGCAAAGATTTTACATTACAATTTATAAAAACACAATGGTTAAATAGCTATAAAAAAAAAAAAAAAACGTCTGTAGCAACATTGATTATGAAATTTGATTTCCAAAAAGATTTATAATAAAACACAAATCATTATTCTCAAGATCCATTCATAACACTCCAATTTATGAAATCTGTCCTTTTCATTAATATAAAAATGGCCACAAGTGACATTTAATATAAAAATGGCCATAAGTGGCATTCAATGAATTACAATTAATACACTAGAGCCCACTAAAAGCATCTTCAACATTGTGATTATGGTTTACGAACATTTGATGATCCAGGTGATTTGTTTTTCAAAAGGTAATTCAAATCATTATAATTAGCAAGGATCTGAGACAATATGTTTTAAAAATATATATCCCCAATTTTTAAAGCTAAAGTAAGGTAAGTAAATAAGGTTCCATCTAAAAGCTAGAGGGTAAGGAAGGTTAGGGATAGGGAGATGAATTGGGCTGAACATCACTCGACCCTATTCTGCAAACAACTGATTTAGAAGAATTCACGCAAAGGGAATTCATATTTGGATGCCCAAGGAGTAATCTGAGAAGGGCGCATTGAGCAAGCCCGAGATCTGTCATGGACTGAGTGAAGGGAAGGGTGCACCAAGCAAGCCCGAATTTTTCAATGGACTGAGCAAAGAGAGGGGCAGACGAAGCAAGCCCAAATTTGGCAATGGACTAAGCGATAAGAGGGCACACTAGCAAGCCTAAATTTGTTAAGGGACTGAGCGATGAGAGGGCGCGATAGCAAGCCTGAATTTTGTCAATGATTGAGCGAGGAGAGGGCGCACTAGCAAGCCCTAATTTGTCAATGGTTGAGCGAGGAGAGGGCACAATAAAGGGAATTAATTCACGGCCATCTCTCAACTAGACTGCAGTGATCAAAATGTTCCTATATAATATACATTCAAGCTCAGATTCGAAGAAAGAGAAGTGATCAACGTTTCTAGTGTGCATACATTCAAACTTGAGATTCGAAACAACATGGAAAGGGTCAACACCCCTGTATGTATATAAATTCAAGCTCAGATTCAAAAATAAAAGGCAATGATTAACACTTATAAGTGCACAGTCTATGCTCAACGTGATCCTGTAGAAATCGATTTTGGATTTGGTGCCAAGAACATAACTTGGCACAAATTTTTTATTTATTTAGTTGAGAAAACAATGATAGTGAAATTATTAGGAGTCCGCTTCTAGATTTTATAAAACATTAAGAGCTTGTCTACTCAATCTTAAACTTTTCAACATAGTAACACAATGAAAAAAATATCGATTATACAAAATCACTTTCATATTTGATAAAGCCCTCAAGGAGCTGGTCAATACAATTCAATATTCAACACAGTATACAACAATTATAAATAATGGATTATATAATTAAAATCCAAATGCAATTTCAAATTCCATAAAATAATGTGACTGATGACGAAGATGGGACTAGAGATGATCTTTGACCATTGGCGTTCCTTCCGACCTCCCTCTTTCTAATCGTTGATACTTCATCGATGCCTCCTAGCCAATGCTAGTGGTACTCTTCTTCCCCTTATCCCCCCGAGCCACAAATGGGCCACGCACAGAAAACCATAAATCATTTATCTCCCAACTTGCATCACAAGGTAAAGCCACCACTCTCTCTGAAGCTAGATATCCTCACTCTCACAAGTAAAACCAGTCAAAAATAATTTAGCAGCATAACTTTACCAATAACTAGTGTGTTCCATTTTCCCTCCCGACCATTTTCTTTATAGGAGTTTCCTTAATGACACGTTCCCACTTGCACATTCAATTTTATTTTTAATTAAATAATTTGGAATTATTTCCCCCATACACTGGTCACCCTCTCCCCAAGTTGCACAAGTGATTCCACATTTTATTTTAATTAAAGTCAATTTCCCTCACCTTTCCTAAAAACACTCCTTAAAACACTCCTACTTGTCTCTTTATTCCCTATATTCCCATTTAATGTCTGACGCCTTACTAAATATGTGTTAAAGTAGGAATTGTCTTCTATTTAAACTAGTGGTAGCTAGACTCTAGATTCCTTTCTATGTGTACCATATTCTCTCATCTTTATTTCTTTCTTAATTTGAAACTCCCTTTTAATATTTTTTTTCACATATGTGTATTATATTAATTCTCTAAATATATTTCACATTTTCTTAATTCTTAACTTGATTTACTTCAACACATTTTAAATTTAATTTATAATTTGTTTTTAGTCTTCTTACCAAAATTCAGACTTAGAATTTATTTCTTCCTCCCCTTTTTGAATAGGCTTAGACTTTTATTGTTTTTTTTTAATTAATAAATTCAATCTTTAATTAATTAATTAGATCCGGTAATGCTTAAAGATTTTACAAGGTTTAATTATTCGCTCAAGGTTCTCTAAGCCACCTAAATTCATTGACTCAAGTTTTATTCATGCGACGTGCCCTTCAAGACGCAGTCTGTTCTCCAAGGGTCCCACTCGCCTTTGACTGATTTTGGTAGTTGTCCAACCTTTGGAGTCAGTACTCCATTCGAGCAACCTTGTGAGAGACTAAGGGATTATAAGGAATAATGACTTTGCCTTATTGCATGCCCTTTAGAATCTTCCTGAGCGAATTTCTTAGTCTGCCCTCACGACATCCTGGACCTCTCGAACTAGGTAATCGTTAACCTACAATTCGAGCCACGACGAGAGTGCTAGTAGGTTGTGACATGGAAGCTGCCACACCTCTCCCTCAATATCTGGTCTATTTGCATGCCCCCTTTACTCCTTATGTGATTCATATTAGCAAGCATTCGTCAGCTTGCATCCACGACGAAACAATGTCAATGATCTATATACAAAAGCATAATATAATCGATCATCTGTCACATATGCATAAATGAAATATTCAAACCAATATAGTCCACTCCTCGAATCAATCCGGAGTCCTAGGAGGTCCATTGATTTCATCGTCATCCATAATCAGTCAAGTGTCTTGCACACTTAGGGGAAACTCGTCAATAGCATCTGTCAATACATATATATCAATTAACATTAAATTACAACTATCAACATCATCATAAAAATGCATAAGCAAAATATATAACCATGTACTATAACCAGATCACCTGCATACAAGTGTCCTCAAAGAATAAGTCGATAACATGTGCTTGCAAGAACAGGATGTTACAATATGGATCCATCATATCATCCAGACCCCATTATTCCGACTTAACCACATGGCCAAATTCTATTGATACTATGGTGAAATAATATAGCATAATTTTTCTTCCTCTTATATAAATATATGTGTAAAATAGAAATATAATACATGTATCTTATAACTTTTAAAATGAAATATATAATTATAAAATCACTTTTCATAATTTAGATGATTTTTCTTGAAATAACATTACATAATACATTTATATTTTTCCGAAGTGTAATACAAATATCTTATAATCTTGAAATATAATAATATAATATAAAATCACCTTTCCTTTTATGGAACACTATTTGATTGATATAAATATATTCTTTAGCATTTTGGCAAATTTATTATTATTTTACTATTTACATTATATATTTTTATAATTTTTATTTTTTACATTTTATTTGTTTTTTTTTTAAACTAGTTTAGATTTGTTTTAAATTCAGATCTATCAAACATCTAATCTAATTTTTTAATATGTGATTTATTATTATTATTGTTTTATTTCATGCCAAGCTTTACATGATAAGTGTAAATGTTTTTTAATTAAGACAACTTTATTTTTATTATTATTTTTTTATTGAATCAACTTTATTTTTTTTTAATGTAGCCTTATCTAATATAACATAATACTAATCCCTTAAAATGTCTCACACTGAACTATAAAGAACCTAATTACTCATATTAACATAAAAGTAATATCAACCGTAAATTCTTTTTCTGTAAAAAAAAAATTCTTATGTACATCTTAAATTAAAGAAACCTTTAATACGTATAGAAAAGAAAATATTGAAAATTTTGAAATGCTCATTTAAGACATTCTATAAAAGAGAGAAAGCATAATATTACTCAAATGAGTTTTGGAATGAAGCTTTCATAAAACATATAAACCAATGATGTAATGCAACGTCTTTGGAAAATAAACAAACTTAATGAAATCAACACAACAGGTTGAAAGTATGTTTTCAAGGATCTTATTCTAAAGGAGATGATTTGAGATGTTATGTAAAAAGTTCAATCACTTAACGAATTTACAATTTTATAAGATGTTTGGTTTTGAGGAATAATACGTGGAAACATATAGGCCCCATTATGGTATGATCTTTATAACAATAGTAACATTCAAAGACATAATGACTCCTATTAAAATAATGTTTGATTGATTAGGAGGATCTAATTATGTTTATTTTCTTGATTTAACATTTTCTCATTCGTGTGGTCTTTATGCACAATCATGTATAAGAATAATAACATGAACAATGTAATGTATTCTACAGTTACGACACAAAACGATGTACAATCGGTAATGTGTATTTTTTTTTAAACATTGGGTCAATAAGGTCAACAATAAAGTCATAGCGACACAACTTGACGATATCAAATGAATGAATTTCACGCAACACATAACCATAAACAACATAGCATGTTAACACATCATGAAGCTTGAAGCAAATTATGAATATTTACTTAGATAAAGAATACAAATACCTAAGCTAAATAACATCATCAACGATCATCAAGGCGTAAAAGCATCTAATAAACCAACACATGTAACATAAACTTCCATGGCGAGCAAGAAATATAATATCCACAATCATGCGTTATAATACATTTATTATGGAGCAAGAAGAAAAACAACAACCAAACGTTTTATTGACCTTTCAACGTGCGCAAGCAGAGAAATCTAAACATTATACAATAATTCACTTATTACCTTAAATTTCCCAGCGCGCAAGAGATAACTGAGTTAAAAAACATCATTCATAAACATCTAAATAAACTAAATAATTGAACATCTAAAACTATCATCCCATACATTCATTTTCATGCGCGCAAGATTTAACTAAATCTAAGTGAACATGCGTTCACGTCATCCATTGCGCAAGAGTGCCCAAGCCCTTTTATTCCAAAGCGCAAGGAATCTAATTATTGAATCCCTTAAATATTGACGCCCAAGAAGTGGCAAGGTAACATTCATAATTTAATATTAATAATCATTTTAAAAACAATAAATTTGATCATCCTTATAACTATTGAAATATTTTCTAAAACATTTTCACAATTTAATATTAAAATAGTTCCTAATAACATTTTCAAAATTAAAAGTGAAAACAACCAAGTTTTTCTTCAGTAAAGCAGGCTTGTGAATCTACTAAGTAAACATAACCTTATCATTGCTAAGGTTTCCACTCCACAAATTTTGAAATAATCAATCCCTCAAATAGGTTCCTATTCTATAACAATGGGAGGTGTGTAAATAAGAGCATCTCAATCTCAATCTCAATCTCACTCTCCATTCCCACACACAACATCGCTTTATTGATTTCAATTTTAGAAGGTACTATCTTAGTAACCTAGGATTTATACAATGGCTGTTATCTGTGTATACTAACCCTTCCTTATTAATTTTAAACCAATTCTCTTGATTTTCTTGAATTTCCTATAATGTGTGCTATGATTGTAAACTAGTTATTATTTTTATATCATTCAGTTCTCTTCTTTTAATAACTTTTCATTCAATTAAGTAAAATGACAATCTTTCCAATTATTTTTTTGATAAAAAGGAACTAGCTGTCTACAATACTAAATAACCCTAATTGACAAGGTAATTGTTGTAACCTTTGGAGATCCCCTCCATTAATTAAATGAATGTGTGTTACTAAGAAGATACCTTAAGAACATGTGAGGCATACATACCTCATCTACGCGAATATTAAGAAAATCTAGAACATAAGCTAATGTCTGAATTAAAGGACGCCTTAATGATTACTTGGTGGCGGTAGTGATATCTTGGATGAAGTTATACAGATCCACTATAATGGGATAATTACATAGCCTTGTAAATTAATAACATTTAGCTTCAATAATATATCGTCGATGGTGAGAGTCAACCCTTAATAACATGAGACATAGTGAAGAGGGAGAAATTCAACTACACACTCGAAACACCATTTATTAATAAAACTCACTTTTCAAAAATCAATAGAAGTAAAAATTTCATTTATTTACGAGGAAGGCACAGTGGCATCTGACAGTTATTAACGCCACCAGCTTGGGCGAGCAATCTGCCGAGCAATCTATGGGCAGATTGCTCCAACGAGAGCTCTGGAAAACGTAGAGCACTAGCTCAACATTCAAGGAAAACACAGAGCGTTAGCTCAGTGAATCCAAGAAGGCGCAGTGAGCATGCTCAACATTTAGGGAAACCAGAGAACGTACTCAACAGTTAAGGGAACCAGAGAACACGCTCAATAGTTAAGGAAATCAGGGAACGCTCAGTAATTAAGGAAATCAGAGAACGCTTGGTAATTAAGAAAATTAGAGAACGCTCAATAATTAAGGAAATCAGAGAACGCTCAGTAATTAAGGAAATCAGAGAACGCCCCCGGGATTGTTGCGCGCAAAGGGAAGAAGGCACTAAAGGTAAGAGATACAATGTGTGTGGCAAGGGAAGGAATCCAAATTCTGAGGAGGAGTTTCACGCGTCCGGCCAGGAGTGGGAAAGGAGCAGAAGTGGGATCGTTCCTTCTTCCCAGATCTCCCATTAACCACTATTGGAAGTTGACAATCGATAGAAAAGAACTAAGGGCGGGGGGAGGGGATAGTGACCAGATTGCAAGGTAAGTTGGGTCTGTAAGAACTGATAGATCGGGCTAATCTAAAATCGCCTTTTAAACCCTTTTTCCAACACCCATAAGAGAAGGGAGGTGAAACGACCATGGTTCAATCCTACGCAAAAAAAAAAAAATTAAAAATTTCAATGCAATAACAATTCTTGCAAGACTTTATTTTTACTTCTTGACGCTGGGCGAGGTATAAAAGTCATCAAGATGTGTGGTTCAGCATACCATCACTGGAGTTGGTAAGGATAAGGGTTGGAAGAGTTCTGATAAGGCTACAAGGGATGAGACGGGAATGGCTGGAAAATCAAGGTAAAAAGGAGTTTGTGCAAAGGTTCTGAGCGCAATAGGCTGAGTGTAAATGAATAAAAGAAGACAGCGCATAAAAACAAACACTCAAGACCGAGGAACAACGTCCAACCAAGCCACCAAGGAGAACCCCCAGTTGCGCTTTAAGGCAGAATAACCAAATGAATGGGTAGGTTCTACAACATGAAGGATAGTCCAGTTAATCTTGAGGCCTCCATGGAGTTAAAAGAAAGAATAATAAAGTTATAGAAGAGAATACAGGCAATCTTCAAGTTTACTCACTTTCACTTCCAAATTAAAAGATCACATACATTTCTTTTAACCATTATTATACAAATTCATCATCCAAAAGCTTGCAAAGGGACAACAATTTCTAAACAAAAATACATAAAATCAATATTTTTCAAATACAATTCTCAATAAATACCGTGACCGTAGATGCAGAGTTTGAAGTGGCTACCCCACGCTTGCACTCCATCCATCTCTTTCTTACTAATTGCTGAGACCTTGCCTCCCAACCAATGCTAGGGGTACTCTTCTTCCCCCTGACCCCCCCGAGCTGTAAAGGGGCCATGCACACAACCAGAGAAAGCTAGCTCCCAGCCCGTCTCGCAAGGTCGAACTACCACTCTCTATTCAAGTTGGGTATCCCAACTCCCACAAGAAAAATCAATCAAGAGTAAAATCCGGCAGCATAACCTTACGCATACCAGACGTGATCCATTCCCCTCCTCTGCCATCTCTTTTATAGAGTTTCCTTAGTGACTAGTTGCCAAAATGCACATTAAATTCTTTTTATTAAATTTTTATTAGGAAAATTCTCCCCCGTACACTTGTCAACTGATCCCTTAGCTGCACCAGAATTCATTTAATCAATTCATTTAATTGGCCAATTTCTCTCACCCACCTAAAAATGTTCCTAAAAACACTCATCGATGTCCCTTTATTCCCTCCATTCCCTTAATGACTGACGTCTTTCTTAAAGCTTAGTTGAGTTCATTTTAGGAAAGTTCTATATACTAGATTTCTTCTATGTTCCACATCACTTTTGCAATTAATTTCCTCTTTTTGTCTAAGTTTGTGTTTAGAAAGTTTTACACATAACAACAATTAATATTTTAAATAATTTAATCCTCCATTATTTATTTATTTAAAATTTAATTTTTTACCTGCATTTTTCTTCACCCCCACTTTATTACTTGCTTAATTAATTTTTAGTTCTCATGTCCTGCTTAGACCTAGGCTTTAAATTCAACTAGGCTCAACGAAATTGCTTTTAAGGGGAATTTTATAATTTTTAAACTTTATTCATGCAACAATTATCTTAAGGCTGACCAGGTCAAACTGAGATATTGTTTTCTAGGTACCTAGGTTCATTGACTTACCAATGTTAAAACTGCGACGTTCCCTTCAAGATGCACTATATGCTCCAAGGGTGCCACTTGCCTATATTCATGTTTCATTTATGCGACGTGCCCTTCAAGATGCACTATGTGCTCCAAAGGTGCCACTCACCTGTTGACTAGTTTTGGTAGACGTTGAACCCTTGGAGTCAATACTCCGTTAGGTGACCTTGTGGGAGACTAAGGGCCTCTGAGGAATAAGGACCCTACCTTATTGTGTGCCCCTTAGAATCTTCGTGAGCGACTGTCTCAGTCTACCGTCACGACATCGTGGATCTCTCGAAATAGGTACTCGTTAACCTATAGTTCAAGCCACAAGGGTAGTGCTAGTAGGCTGTGGCAGGGCTTCTTCCACACCTCTCCTTCAATATCCTTGGTTGTCATGCATGACCCCTTTACTCCAAATGTGAGTCTGATTAGCAAGCTATCGTCAGCCTGCATTCATCAATGAAACATGTCAGGGATCCAAAATCAACATCATAATATACCAATCATATGTCACCTATACAATATAGAAATACTCAAACCATAAACAATCCACTCCCTCACTTGATCCAGAGTCCAAGGAGGTCCATCGATGCCATCAACAATCTCAATCGGTCTAGAGTCCTGTTAGCACTCTGTAATTTGCCCAAGGCTGAGAGGCAGTTACAGAGGCAACATCAAAACCACTTCGAGTGTTGGATCTAGCCCTCCAAGACTCAGAGAGGGATCTCTCTGTCTAATATAGCTTTGTTTGAAGAAATATTTTAGGCTAGGTAATGAGAATAGTGGGCTTTGTTGTCAAAGTGTTTCTGAATTGGTTGAGACAGTCAACTCCTCCATTGGGCTATGGGGTCTGTAATTAATCAGGAATGAAATACAGCCATAAACGCTGAAGAAATCCTTCACAAGGCGAGATAACACACTCACTGGATCTTTAATATTTAAAATGATGATCAAAAGAAAAGATAAGGAAAATAACTCCAACCAACAAGCACTTAAGAATCTCTTAGTTGAAGATATTTAGAAGATGAACATTGAAATCTTTAGAATCAGAAACAGGGTATCGGGGATAAATCCTGTAACATAACGCTATCCGTAAAGATTAGCTTCAGAAAAACAAGATGATTACAGAGAAAGAAAACATTTACTGAGAAATCACATCACCAGTAAACATGCGCAGGAATCCTGTAAAGTGCCTCTTCTTTATTAATGGCAGATCTATTCAAAAATGTTACAGCTTGATAGCCACAGGGCGTGAAGATCCAACCCTTTTACATTAAAATCACCCCAACAAATAAGATAAATTACCCCAACAAGTTTTGCCAGTCGGTTTAACCGGCTCGGCCAAAAATAGCCGCCACTCCCATGAAATTTGGGGTTTTCTGTTATGAGAAATGGATCGTTTTTCTGCGAAACAGGGGTCCGATTAGACGTGGTTCTCTCTTCAATGATGACACCTGGGCGAAAACTGAAAGAGGTTATTGAATATGGGCA
Organism: Picea engelmannii; assembly: GCA_009831015.1. Classification (NCBI taxonomy): domain Eukaryota; kingdom Viridiplantae; phylum Streptophyta; class Pinopsida; order Pinales; family Pinaceae; genus Picea; species Picea engelmannii. The sequence continues at coordinate 1,388,665 of ML777035.1, read as the reverse complement.
TGTGTTGGACAAAAACCTCTTTTGGTTTCGTAAAATTCGTCCCCAGCTGGCCGTGAAAGCTCCTGCAAAATCGGGACTGAAATGGAAAATGACAAATCTAGAAAAATAGGCCTCGAAGATGTCTTCAGCTCTCCCGCCTCGTAGCTCCATTGCAAAAACTGAAAAATGGTTTTGTTCCTCAGCCTGTGCTGACCAAAAAACTCTCTCGGATTTTTGAAATCCGTCTCCGTTTGCCCAAAAATCGGTCTGGAAGATGACATGGTAGAATAGGCAAAAATTGGCAAAAATGTGCAAAAGTGGTTTTTGGCGGGAGACGGAATTCCG
>ML777035.1:1372734-1382866 GCA_009831015.1 Picea engelmannii | reverse complement strand
TTATATATATATATATATATATATATATATATATAATAAGTTGATCAAATCCACATCCCATAAACTTTCAATATAACCCTACATTATGAATAAACCTCATATAAATTTCATTCCCACATCATGGCTCTCAACTTTAGGGCTACTACAACTCGCTTAATATTCCACGTAATAACCACATGTCACTCATCATACTCATATATTAAATACTTCATACAAATGTTATGTTAACTCATACCTTAATCGTCGTTTAATCTATGTTCAAATTAATGTGAGTTTGAGTTAACAACTAGTTGTGATCTCGGCCCGGCTTGGCGCCACTAATCTCCCCATAACCTCAAGTGACAGTATCATCAAACTTTTTATTAATGCATAGGAACCTGAGACCGGTCCCTATCCTTTCTTTGTTGCATCAGTTTGAGAGGGTTTGGAAGTAGAGCCAAGTGTTCTATTTGGTCGAGGGTTTAATCCTTTGTAACATCTCGCATGTCCTAAACGCGTGTGTGACTTTTGACGTCGTGAGCAAACGTGACCTCGAATCTTAGAAAACCTGCGAAGTTCCTCCGTCAATGAATTAAGTGTTGACGTTATGATGTGTCTTCCCTTTTTATGAGACTAAATTTGATTCTCCATTTTTTTAATGCTTTAATTATGGTGAAATCTCATGTTACGATACCGTCATGGATGGATAAAACCGTGAGCTACCCTTTACTACGGTGTGTGCACTTCATACTATGCACATTGCCTCCACTTGGATGTTAGTGGAAAGGATTTCCATTATGGTTCAAGTCAAAGGATTTTTATATAAAGTATTAAGCGAGACTTGTATATAAATTAAATCCACCCTTTAATCTAAAATAATACTTTATATATCCTTGCTTTACCATCACAGAGCGAAGACCCGTTGAACAGGAAGGGAGCGTGGTTGATTATAATAGTAAGATCTTTTACTTTTACCCCTGCATACTCTTCTTGTATTAAAATATGTATGTGGAACCAAGATATTTCCTTATATAAAGGATTATTAATTATAGGCATGTATATTTTATTTTAAAACGGTTATAGCCTAATCTATGTTAGGCTTATATTGAGTAAGTGTCCCACTTAATATTATAATTTAAATTTGAATGGAATCCCTTAAACCTTATAACTCAGAGGATTATATGTAAGGTAGAGTAGCTTTGAGATGGGTGGTTCCTAACCTTTCCTTAATTGTAATGTTTTGTTATTTTTAATCCTTTGATAAGGGCTGCTAAATTATGTGACATTTATGAATAAACCTCAAAAGAAGGGAAAACAAAAACTTAAGATCGCAAATTAAGGTCCCCTTATGGTAAGGGAGAGTAAAATAATGGTTATGTTATCATACCTGTAATGCTTATGTCACTCCAAATTGAGTAGAAGGGTGTCCATGTCATAACTACTTGCGAAGTTAATTTAAATGGAAAGCAACACCCTCTAGTATTGCTTAGTTGAATTTTTTATGTTGTATTTAAAATGATTGAGGTAATTTCATTTAGTGATTTTAATAAGGTTAGGTATTGTCGTGACTTAATTGTTTAAATGAATTATGAAATTAAGTATTATTGATATTGTCATTGTTGATTTTAGTGTGAACTTATAATCACTTACTTAGAGGAATCTTTAACTTATTAAATTAATTATAATTAGAATTTACATTTCAGACTGATCTATTAAGACACAAGTTGAATAGTCTTGGAATGATAGATGTTTATGATATTGTTTATTGTGTTGTGATTCTAGTTGAAAGTTCTAGAATAAATATAGAAATGATGTAGTCGTTAACTTATGGTATTTGTTCTTTCTGGCTTAGAATGCATTGTTATTCGTTTGCATGTTATATGACAAGATTGTTTACGTGTGATTACATACCTTGCTATTAGAATATAGTCATGATGTTTTTGGTTATGGGATTTAGACACCTCTTTGTTCCTCAGAATAGTCGCCAGCCATGAGACTTTAAATGGTCAAAATCAATCGGATGAACCCTTTGAGCGTTGTTTATTTGTCCTGGAGGTCCTAACCTGCAAGATAGGTTGAGTGAGTAGTTTTTATTATTGAGTGACATGGTTGATCATTATTGTATTTTTCTTCAGGCGCTGATGTGTTGAATCATATCACTAATTGTGATTATGTATGGATCATGCGTGATTAATAATTATGATAATGTTAACTGGTGATACAATTAGTTATGTTGTGATATTTTTAATTTTTTAATGAAAAAAAAATACCTATTATACATTGTTATTCATTATCGTAACAAAGAAGTCATTACATCCTTGTTTTCTTACAGAGATAAAACACCTCATATTCAAGCTGGAACGAATCCATGGAAATGTCTTTTTTTTTCATTCTAACACATCATTGGTTATTATATTATAACATATATATTTGTTTTTTTGTTAACCCCATCGTTATTTAGTTTGATTCAATGTTGTTGTTACATCATAGCTTTCATATAAATTTTGGATGGAATCTTGGCATATCATCGAAATGTGTTCGTTATTCGAATGGTTGACTAGCGAAGGTAAACGAACATTGTTTATTCATCACCTAACATAATTTTCCCCTGCAATAAAACATTTTGGTTTCCATTATAAACAATTTATTGTTGTTCTTTTATTCACAGGGGAATACCAAGCTTGGGCCAAATGGCCTCCTCATGACCAATCTATATCTTCTAAGGTATAATTTATTTGGTTTTGGGTTCGTAGCGTTTGAGTTTCCCTTTTCTTTTAGTCCTCTCTTCATAATTATTAAAACTTTATATATGTTTCATTTATAGGGTGGATGTTTGTTTACCCTTGTTATTTGTTGGCCGACAGTCAAATATTTGTTTTACGGTTTAAGGTTACTTACTAATATTTTATTTTCCCAAAACGTCACGGCCAATGCCGTCGTGAGTTTTCTATTTTGAAAATATAATATTCCTTCCTGGATTGACATTCCAAAATAATACCCAATTATATATATATATATATANCAATATGATTGAAATGGTGTATAGTAAAGTATTTTGCAACTATCGACAAGGTTTTGACTTGGTTTAGGTTAACAAGTATTATTTGTTTTAATTGTTGTACCACATACTATTCAAGATGCAGACTTATATATATATATATGAACAAGTTATTTTGAAATGAAATCCATGCACAAAATAGTTTAATAAATAGATTTAAATATGCAATATCTTTATTATGTGTAAATTGTATTTTTGTATTTCTATTCAAGAATTTCTTTGGGTTTTCTAAACTCCTTCTTTTAAATGATTAAATATATTTAAAAAAAATAAAAGGGAACTAAGTATTCTTTAAGGTATGCAGATTTTCACAATTACTCATAATGTTGTTTGTAATTTTGGAAATAAACTATGTATGGAGTTTTTGAAATGCCCAACATTTTGAGTCGACACTTTCAGTGACTATTGAAGCAATAAGTATGAAAAGAGTGTTGGGTAGGGGGTATATAAAGGTGAATATAATATGACCATTAAGGAAAAGGAAAGACATAACTGTTATAAATTAGTCATTGTGAAAAAAGAGAATTGTTTTGTTATTATTAAAAAGGTAATAGTAAGTATTCTTTCCTTTCTTACTGCAAAGATAACAGTCTCTTTACAACTAGAACAAACTACAATTTCTTCTATGTTTCGTTGTATTTCTCATTGCAATAATTATAAACAATGTTCTAAGGTAGAAACATTTCACTGGCATTTAAGTGTATACTACTGCAAATAGTTTAGTGATAAAAGTAATACAATATTCTTTTAGATATATATACTTAGAAACTACGAATTTCTCTTGAGCGTTATCTATTGTAACAAACACTATATATTATGCATTCATTTCCTACTACAATGTAATAAATTATAACTAGAAAAAAAATAAATTAATTAATGAAACATATCTTATCATACTTTAATAACTAGAAACAAACTAAGTAGAGAACGAGTTCCTCCCAACCATAGACGTAAACAAACACTATTACTTGTTCTTGTCACTCTCAAGCCTAAATCATTATTCCATAGGGACTGGAACTATATAACCTTCTCCAAATTTCCCAAAGTTTAGTTCTTCTCAGAACTCTCAAACTCACTCCACAAGTACTCAACAAATTCCTACCTCATAACATACTTGTATGTAATATCTTTCCTAGGTCTTTTCAAGTTGACCTCATCCCTAACCCTAGGGAATATTCTTGGCCTAATTTTGACTAGCTTGTTCCCTCATATCCCACACCTTTGGGTGTGGGGTTACACTTATCCCATGGACAACAATTTACTCTAGTGGTTTTTATCCTTTTCACTCATCCATGGAATAATGATTTACTCTTTGTAACTCAATTCTCTAATCAATTTGTTTCTTATTAATTAAATAAATTAAAAATAAATTTACAATTTTTTTTTATCATCAATGTTTATGATGATACAATTTCACATAAGTATTTTCCAATACTTTCAAAACATAAACTAGCAAGAAAATAAACGTTTAAATGTTTTTAAACCAAGGGACATTACAATAAGCTATAAGAATGAACTAGAAAAAAACATTTCAAATTTATGTGTATTTTCCACAAGTAATGTTCCTTGCTTAAGTTGGGGAACTTTACACATGAGATCCTCACTCATGTATTTACTAATAATATATTGTTTCTTCTTGTATACAACCATTCACTCAATCTCTTTCTCATCTTGAAGAGTCACATTGGCAACAAACTCTCGCTCTCTCTGTTGTTGGTTTCCCTTGTCCTTCTCTCACATTTCTTCTACCACATTCCTCTCTTCCTTGAACATGATCGAATTAATGACAATGAGCTATCCACACTTGACTGTCAACCTAAACTCCCTATTGATAGAGTCGATCCTCTACCACTGCCTCAACACTATATCCCACATCTCCTCCTCTACAGGCCATTTGAATTTCTCCAAGATAGTGTCCTCACCATCCCTATAGACATAATAACTGGCATCAATTCTCTTGTAAATATCGTACCTATAAATCCTCTTCTTTACATCAAAGGGATTATCAAATAGCTCTTTGATGTTGGGGAGGAATTTCCTAGCCCCATTTGTACAATTGATTTCTGGAAAATGGGGCTGTGAAATTCCTCCCTGATGTCAAAGAGCTATTCAATAAGAACCTTGAGGCGAAGAAGTGAAGGTATAGGTATGATACTTACAAACAAATTGGAACTATTATTATGGATATTGGAATGATGAGGATGCTATATTGGAGAAATTCGAGCAACCCGCGAAGAAGGATATGTGGGTTAGAGAATTGAGGGAGTGGTAGCGAATCAAATCTATCAAGAGGGAGGCTAGGTTGACGATCAAGTGCGAGGAGGTCATTATTGTTAATATGGTTCTATTCAAGGAATTAAAGGAGGATATGGTAGAAGAAATGGAAGAGGAAAACATGGGAAACCAATAATAGAGAGAGAGAGAGTTTTTTTCCCATGTTTCCCTTCCAGATGAGAAAGTGATCGAGCACATGGTTGTGGAGAATAAGAAAAATGAGCTTCTGAGTAAATACACAAGTGAGGATATCATGGAGGAGAAGGCCAAGGCTTAGAAACGATAAAAATTCAATGAATACAATCTACTTCAAGGGGAAAGAATCTTGTTACAATATATTCAATTCAAAATACAATATGCGATGAGATAACATGATCCTAAGACTAGGTCTCCTTGGTATATATATATATATATATATGAGACAAAGGGTACAACTATAATGAAATGGACAATGAAGGATTCTAGGTAACATACAATTATAACACTATAAATGTAATAATTCAATATCTAGGGCCTAATAAAGGGTTTTGCACATAAACAAGGACTTTTATAGGTCTTAAAAAAGGCCAAGAAAATGCTTAGTATTCAACAATAAGGCATGATATCAAAGCTTGTGGATTATTTTTTTTTCAAATATGCTGCTTAACTTATATTAAATATATAATATGGGCCTTAAGTCATTCTTGAGGTTAATAGAGTATTATAATTAAGACATCCACTAGGGTTCCTTTTTTTCTAATCATGCCAAAGGGACATTGGGAAGCTCTGATCGTAGAGCTTGGTAGTTATACTTATGCCAAAGTAGGGGCCAAGATGATGGATGTGGAAGGGAACAAATATGATGTGCCTAGTGCTACCAACAACGACCCTGATTATAGACACTTCAAGGTGAAGAAATTCCTCCTGCACCTCAAAGAGATATTTGATAACCCCCATCGAGGTGAACAAGAGGAGGTTTAGGTATGATATTTACGAAGAATTTTTCTAATCAAGCCAAAGGGGAATTGTGAAGCTCTAATTGTAGAGCTTGGTGGTTCTAATTATGCCAAAGTAGGTGCCAAGATGATGGATGTGGAAGGGAACAAAGATGACATGCCTAGTGCTACCAACAAAGGCCCTCATTAAAAATACTTCGAGGTGAAGAAATTCCTCCTGCACCTCATAGAGATATTTTATTACCCCCATCGAGGTGAACAAGAGGAGGTTTAGGTATGATATTTACAAGCGAATTGATGCCAATTCATATCATGTCTACAAGAATGATGATAGTAGCTCAGAGAAAGTTGTCAGTCCGTAGAGGAGGAGATGCGAGATAGAGAACTACGGGAGTGGTAGAGGATCAATTGATCCATGTGTTAAATTATGAGAGGCACCAAAGAGTGACCTTCATTTTTTCCTCTGCAAAGCAAAACCTCCACAAAATTTAACTATGGAGGTTTGCATATGCAGTTTGTCAATTGAATTATTTTTCTTTTGCCTATTGTTGTTGATCCTCCTTCAATCATCATCATCATCTCAGATTCACATAAAATTATTTTTAGGCACACACACACACACACAAAACAAATTCAAATTATAAAACATATGCATAAATAAATAATTTGTATTTAAAAAAGATAAAATTAATTTCTTATTGCAAAAAAATGTGGAAAAGTAACCAGTGCACCAAAAATAACAAATATGCACGGTCATCGGTGCATTATATTAGTAATAAATCACCATTAAGAGATGCATCTAAAGTAACACACCGATGCTCCACGATTATTTGAGCAATGGTATGTATTTAACATTGTGTTGTTCTATATAACACACCGAGAATTGGGTGGTTCACAAAACACACATGGCTATGCCATTTTGAATATTTCATGTTCTAGGCGACATGATTAGTTATCCATAAAACATCAGTCCTCTATTATAAATGTAGCAACGTATGCATTTAATGGTGTGGTCCTATGCACAACACTAGTCATGGGTCATTCCATACAATGCAATGCTATGCTACATATTAAATGTTTGGCATGGTGTCGTGCTATGAACAACACCGATGCATTTGATATAACTGGACACACCAGTAGCGAGGCATCCCATAAGTCACACCAATATGCTAAATATTTAAATATTGGGTCGGCTTCATGTTGTTTACAACACCATTGCATTTTTTATACCTATGGGAACTGGTAGGTTAAATTTTTTGTTACAAATTCGGTGGTTCAATGTGTTAATGTGAAGGTCCCATTCCTCCTGTCACTTTGGATCACAGACATTTTTTTTAGCAATGTGTTTCTTTTAATAATGCACCATGAACAAAGCATCCTGAAAGACACACTGTTATGATAAGATGTTAAATATATGTTCTGGTGTGATTATGTGTTTATAGCACTGATGTGGTTAGTTAACGTTGGGGCACCACTAGGTAAACTTTTTGTTCAAACTTGGGTGGTGATATTCATTAATCAAAATGTATCAGGTATCCATATTTCTTGGAGCATCGATGTCATGTTTAGCAGTGCATTGTGTTTTTTTAACACATTGGCTACGAGGTGTCCAAGAATATGCACCACTATGGTTATTTTTGAAATTTGGTATAGTGTCGTTTTGCGCATAGCACCGATGCATATTGTTATAGTATACACACTAGTAACAACACGTCTCATAAATGGACTATTGTGATAAATTATTAAATTTTCATCCTGGTGTCATGTTATTTACAACATCGATGTAGTTTTTTGACTTGTCTGCACTGCTAAGAAATTTTTTTCTTAAAACTCAAGCAGTGTAACCCATTTATTGGAACACACCGCTACTCAATATTTCTTGGAGCATTGATGTTATGTAACGACCCGACCGTTACATCCACACTTGCTGATGTACAATAGGTAAAAAAAAATTGCATTAGGAAATTAAAAACATCACAAAATAATTAATTGCATCACAAGCTCACATTGTCATAATTATTAACGACACAAATAAACACATTAACATAATCAATAGCGACACATGATCAACACACAAAATCACAAATAGTGATGTGATTCAACACATTACGATCAACTGAAGCAAAATACAAACAATTGATCAACCATGTCACTGAATATTTAAAGAACTACCCGCACAACCTATCGTGCATGGTTAGGAACTCCAAGACACATAAGCAACGCTCAAGTCCATGATTCATCCGATTGATTTTGACCACTTAAGGTCTCAGGACTGGCGATTGTTCTGAGGAACAAGGAAGTGGCTATTTCCCACTAGTCCAATCAAGCCGAAAATCAACTAGATTAATCATTCAATCTTAATAATCAATTATTCATGGCACAACAAAAAATTCTACCACAAACATACATCAATTAATTGATGCATTTACCACCTATGAAACATTCCAGCAATAGTCCAGCTATAATTTACATACATAAAATTAATTTCATGGCGCAAGAGTAATCATCAACTTTAGAATTAGATGTAATCTATTCTAATTATTGTCAAGAATTGTTAAGGTCATTTGCATCAAGATCAAGCTCCATTTACCAAGTGTTTTAATCTTTGTAAACTTGTGAATTCCAAATAACTTAGTGATGTTTTCTATTAATTTGGGATGTCTTGTTAAGGATATAAATAAGGAAATCCAGTTATGCACCTAATCAATATGATCCCATAAGGAGATCAAGATCTTCTTGAAGTGAAGCATAAGGTACTATGTTCAATTTACAATCCAATTAAAGACCCCACAAGAAATAAAATATTAATAAGCCTCACTTAAGAATTCATCAACACTTTAAGTATCCCCTATAATATAAAAGTTTATTCATGAACACCAATGATTGAAATCAAGAAAATCACAAATCCATTTAAATTATTAAAAGGATACCCAACTATATCAGTTATAAGAAGAATCAAATATTGCTTACCTAAAAGTTTATAGTTTATAAAACTCAAGGAGATCAACCTTCTCGAGCCATACTGACTAACGTCCATGCTACGCTACTTTCATATACATTTAACAAGATTAGTTCGACAACATATTTTATGATTCATAAGGAATCTCAATATTCTTCACATATATATGTAAGGACTATAGGGAGATCGCTCATAACTATTTTAGGTTACGATTTTCAAGTTACCTCACTATTCTTATACAAGGCTTGATGAGTTTCCATTTCCATGTAAAGGTTTCATTCCGAGGATCCCATCTCTCATCTCTAAGGCAAGGAACCCTATCAAAATTTCAACCCATAAATAAAAGTAGATGGGATAAATCATGCGCTCTCTTTCTTGTCTATAATTTAAGAAAATCAAGTCCTATTGAAGGATAAGGAGAAGGACTCCATGAAAACTTGTAATCTATTTAAAGAACTAAGAAATACCCATCCCATAATAAGAATTCCCAAGATAAGGAAGCGCAAGTATTCTAAGTTGAAGAGATTTATGGGTGATAAGTAATGTATATGAAGGTTTCTCACTTGAAGAGGTAGTTGTTAGAAAACATGACCGCGGAGCAATAAAATAAAACAAATGCAGAAACAAAACACAGAAGACACACAATGCAAGAGAGACACAGATTTACGTGGTTCACCCAGTGTGGGCTACGTCCACCAGAGAAATTGCCAGGTCCTTCCTTTATTATTATCCAGCAAATGAAGGGATGAAACCTACAACAAAACCCGCTGTAACTTCCTCTTCTTTCTCTCACAGTCTCCTCGCTCAGAATACAATATTCACCATCAAATCAATAGCCGCAATACATTTCCCTCATAAAAGAGGGTTGCCTTCTAGGGCAAAAAAACCTAACATAATCTCTACCGTTAGATCTGCGACCTTATAATG
>ML777035.1:1344212-1358935 GCA_009831015.1 Picea engelmannii | reverse complement strand
ATGACGATGGGTCTATAATTTGTAAGTACTTCTTTTACTCTTATTCAAATATAGTGCATCATAAGTGGTTCCCTTGTTATTATATTAATTCTTGTTTAAATACCAAGAACATAATTTTAACACTAACTAAGATGAAAATTCATTAAGTTGTTGTCTCACTCCTACATAGTATCTTTTTTATAAATCTCATAAATGAAAATATGTTTGAAGATAGTCAAAACAAGTTATCAAAAGTTGTAATGTGCTTTCAATGAAAAATTAAAAATTATGGAATGTACACATGTGCCAAGTTTGTTTAAAAACCACGTAATGGTATTCCATCTTCAATTATTTGTTCATGATCGACTTTGGACATTTTCCATTTTCTAACGTGTTTTTTTTATTATTGAACTTCTATTAACTTTATGCGTGCTGCACATACCAAATGACTATATTGACAACTTGTGACATCTGACTGGTAGTCTTGAAAGTGAACATGAGTATCGGTTTGATGGGTTTCTTGAAAAAAATATCCTTTCAATACAATGGATCTTCTTTCATATATAAAACCATTATCATCAAAATCTTCTAATAGCCTCATCTTTTGTGGCGTGCATCGCATCAAATAATATTTCACTTTTTCAGTGTTGTCTACAGGTGAAACCACGACAAAAACATCTCCTGCAAATAATTGGATATATTGAACAACAATTAATTCATGTTAGATTATCAAACAATAATGTATCTACAAGTTATTTGAAAAAAATTAAACATAATTTAATTTTACCTTCTCTAACAAGATAATAGACTCTATCGCCATCAACTGACACTATAGTTTCATTTGATTCCATCTCCTCTAAGCTTGCAAGTGGCATTTTCCCTTTTACATTAAGTTCAATATGTCTCCAAGATTTAACATATCCTGCATTCTCGTTCTCACAAATATCTGTGGATTATGAGTCGTCTATGCAAACTAAACAAAAACAAGAGTCATTTCATCTATCAAATGCAAACCCATTTTGAAAACTTTTTGTTTTAACTGAATGTATTTTTCTTGTCCCAAGTATTGTACTGGTGTCATATGAGATTGATCTATTTACATCTTCTATTCCAACATGCAAAAAATACCTGCACAAGACAAGAACTTGTTAACTTGAAATCTCTCAAGAAAATGATTGAAGATTGAATATAAATTTGAACACATTCAAATTTATATATCTTGTGTACACACATGTAGCTTTTATATATAGACACACCTGCGCACATCCCTTGATGGATTATATTCATGGCTTAGTGCCATGTTGTACCATTCAACAACTTGTTCAGTGGATTCAAATCGATTGGCATGAGGGTTCAGTTGATACCTTTGAAGTGCTCGTTTTATACATGCCCCTGCACCGTCGTGCTCTCCTTTTCCATGACCAGTCTCAAAAAATTTCCAACAATGTGTAATATTTAATTTTTTATGAAGACGGTATAACCAATAGAATGATCATGCAGATTTGAACTGACCCGCACACCCATCGTACCATATCCAATGTTGATCGAATATGATTTCATGTTCTTTTAATGAATCATAAAATTTATCAAAACAATGTTGTACATAATGTGTGTCGTGTGTTTGATCATCACTTATATAAAAGTGATGTTTTTTAATAACATGTCGATTGTCGTTGGTGATTTCTATGTTTGGAAGACTCCATTGAGCATGTCTATATAGAACGTGGACAAATATAGTGACTTGATCAGAATGATAATATTCACTCTGTATTTCTTTTTGTGCAGCGAATGTGTAATTCTCTGCAAAATCAACTACAGACAAAATTGTCCCTGGTGGAAACACTTCACGTGATTGTTTGAATTGTAGATCTTGCCATCGAGTTCTATGTGAATTCTTGGTGTATTTATAGATTTCTTCCTCAAGCTTCTTCAAAAACTCTATCAAACAGATTTTATCTACCTTCAAATCAAGCCTTTTGGAAATAACATTTGAAGAATGTGGAGTCGTGCTGCTCAAATATTCATAGCTTTTCCAATTGACTCTTATATTAGAAAATGATTGATCATTCATATCGATATGATACTTTTAATGAAACAAACTTAGATTTCCACAACGATCACATTTCTTTCCACCAACACATTTTTTTTTGTAAAATAAATCATCATCTTCTCTTTCACATAGAATTTCAGATATAAAAACACAAATTGTGGAAGAAGGAGGTGAACCTGGCCATAAAGTTTTACCAAAATCCAAAAGAGTGTTGTAATACAACTCAAACTCCACATGATAACGACAGCAACACATGTCACAGACAGTGATGGGTCTAACAAACCATGGTTTTTGTTGCACAAATGTATTGATAGAAATTTTAACTTCTTTGTGCTCTTCTTTGAATTTATTAAACAACTCTATTTGTGTCATCGACAATATATGTTTTGGATGTTCTTCATATTGATTTCGTGCTATTCTTCGATGCAACACATCCCTTGTATGTGGTGAAACACGATATTCTTTAACATATACGGGCCAATTCTTTAACATTTTCTGCAAGTCTATCTTTGTAGGGTTGTCTAGAAGTCATTGTCCAACAAGCCAATTCATCATTTACATCTATTTGGAAACAAATTTTTCTATGTTTGTGTAATGTTTTTCTTGACGTTCCCAAAGTTTTTTCCATGTGTAGTGTCAAACGATCTTTTATATTGCTCCCTGAAACAATTGTTGTTTGTAACGTTTTACATGCAACACGAACATCTTCTTTTCGAGATTTTCCAAAAGCTTTTAATACACTAGTTATATTGTTAAAGACATTCTGTTTCACATTTGTATCCTTTGTTGATTTTTGAATACCCAATAATGATGTAGCTTCTTTTAACTTTCTTGACTTCAATAGAGAAAGTAAAAGTTGAGTATGTATTGTTACTGATTCATCTTTGAAATAAGTATTATACATATTCTTAGCTCGATATCTTATATAATGCTTAGCTTTTTTCTTTCCAAATTTGTCAATATCAACATTTTCTAATATTTCATCATCAATGTTGATAGATTCTCCTCCATATTTCAATTTAAAGTTTATATTAAAAAAAATAACCCGAACACAAATTCACTAAGTTATATATACTTGAGTGTTCATCTTGTATTAATCTAAATTTATGTACACATACCTATAGGTGATTCATCTTCTGATTCAATTTCGGTTTCAATGTCTTCTTCGACATTATGAGACAAATCTATTTATGTTTTTTGAAAAACATCAAATTGTAATTACAATCAATTATATTATTTACAATATTTTTAATTTGAATTCTATACTTTGAATTTTGTACTTTCTGAATACAGTCCCAATGTGTGTTATGTGCTCGATCATCATATGTGCATGCATACTTGGTTGAACTTCTTCTTGTTGAAAATATCTATTGACATTATCATCGTTTATTTCTTCAATATTTGCACTTTCTTGTTTCTTTCTCCGATAAAGTTCTTTCCTTTGTTCGATTTGGCGAGTATCATATCGAGTGTGATCATATTTTCTCTTGCGAAAACTTTTGTTTCCCATGACTTTTATAGTTATATGTAAAAGATATGTTCAACAAAGGCTTCACCTTGAAAAAATGCTCAACATTTATCTTTCAACATATAAATTGTTATTCCAATAAAAACTTGAACAAACATCATTTACCTTATTCAACAAAAACCAAAAAGATGATTGGAAACTTTGTTTAAGTGTTCTAAAAAACCACCATGTATCGATATCGGTCCTTCGATTAAGCTTATGGAATAGAGGGACGGAATAAAGAAAGAAAAGAATACAGCTGCAATCAGTGATAGAAATGCTTTGAAATCCCTATCCTCGAGCTTATATCTCTTTGTTCATTTGATGGATTGTGTTAAATGTGTTCGACTGAAATCCTATTTATACAATTTGGCGCTAAATAAAACCATACGACGTGTCATTTCATTTTTTCCGATGGACAAAATTCGTTCGACAGTCTTTCGGCTGAAAGAAGTTTTTTTCGGCCGAAAGAATTAGATTTTCGGCCGAAAGACTTGGAAACCGTTCATTTTTGATGGATTCCGTTAGATTTTAGTCTTTCGGCCGAAACATTATTTTTTCGGCCGAAATATTATTTCAGCCGGAAAAAGAAAATTGGAACTAAAAACTAAAACCATAGAATTGCCCCAAGCATAACTAAACTTCAGAGGTTGCAGACTCCTGCAAACATTGAGAATTTGGTTTTGAAAATGACACCAACATTTCCAAAATTGAATCTACTTTCAATTCTTATAATTTGTTTTCATTTTCTTTATTTTTATCTAATTTTATTTAATTTTAAAAAAAAATCACTACATAATATTTCCAGTAGACATTATGATTCGGTGAAATGAAATATTGGTATCTCTAAAAATATACAGTGAAAAATTCGGAAAAAAATATATTCATAATCCTTAAACTGTTCTTTTCAAAAGGGTATATTTAGATTTTAGTTTTAAGTAAAAATTAAGATAGATACAATGTGTAGAAAAATATGTGTTTAAAATCTGCAACGTTTTCAGCTTAGTCAAGTTCAAAAAATTCTAGAAATTATAATATTCATCCGTTAAATTCAAAATAATAGTCATAATAAAATAGAGTCTCTGTAGATTGTTGCAGTATATTTTGTTTCTTAAAAACATAAGTTTAATAATAGATACATTGTTGTAGAAATAAGTAACTCATTATCATTCATTTCATGTTTAAGGAACATATTGTTAAACAATTGTCAAATTGACATATCAAATCGTGATAAAAAAATTGAAAAATAGTCATTGGAAAGATAACACAATTCTTCACAGGTTTTGTTTTTACTGTAAAGTGAAATTCTAAATAAAAAAATACTTTTGTATGTCGGAAGTTGAATAACTTGTGAAAATATAGTTTTTTTTTCTCATAAAACAAGCAAAAGTGTAACCCATCTTCATGATTTCACCCCTAAGGGATAAATTTGTTTTAATCTACCAATTGTTGACGCATAAAACCACAACGATAAATACTACACTCGCAAATGATTGCCAATGTTTATTATATATCTATATTAATAATAAACTAGTAGGTGGAAACCCCTTGTAGACTTATGACACTGGTGAATAAGCAATGCTTCTATTTTGTTTGCTTATGTGATGGTACCAACACGGTCTTCAACAATTCATGTGTTTTAGATCATGGTTTAGAATGTTATAATGATATATGTTGGTTGGATGATTAAAACATGGCACTAAATGGCTTCGATGAGCTCTCACAAAATATGTTAAGACTACCCTGTAGATGGAAGAATTATTATCAATTTTGGCTTTGACATTTCATTGAACATGGCATTAAATGGTTTAAATGGTATTTATAGAGGATAATAATGGAGTTTTTTTTAGTAAAAGAACTATACTTGAGTTCTAATGTTATATTATCATGACAAAGCATGTGTGCTCTATACCTTTACTACTATGGTTATGTGCCTTATTCTAATTTAATATATGGTTGCACATTGGGCTATGTTCCTAGCACATTGTTATTTAAAGAAGTTGTTTTTACCAAGGGGTGGCACAATATGCAAAAGTGATATGGAAATGGATATGTGTTTAATTAGTTTTTTAGTGCTATGGTGAATCGACTTGGATTGTACATTGAATTGAATGAGGTTGGAAGGGAGAAGCGCCCCTTGAGCCCGTCACCCTAGTCATTCTTGCATTTTGGTTTTATCTCTGGTGGTTGTTGTTGTTCCGCATTGTTCGATCGTAAAGGAGATATACAGTCTTGTTTTTCCTCACAAAGGATTTTTCCAGGTATGGGTTTCTTACTCTTCCATCCATGATGGTTACTCTGCCCTTTAAATCAACTTTTGGCTCTAAATTACTCATTGTCCGTGTGTTTCTTGAGATGTTATGAGATATTTGAACTGTGTATTGGTGTTTGTGTCTGTGGTTTCTTATGGTGATTATTCTGGACTGTTGGCACTTTAAAAAAATAAATGGTTATGCTCTCCTTTTTATGTGTAATATTTACATGGGTTTATTGTTGCTGAGCTCCAGTTTTTTCATACTTTCCTCCATAAAAATACACTCATCATTACACCTTATACATGCATTTCATCAATACTATATCGCTAATTACACCATAAACCTCCATTATCTCTTTTTATTCATCCTATGCAGTTAATACATAATTTTCCATATTTTTAGTGATTAAAAGGATGGTTATACAATAATTTGTCGATGATGGTTTAATCCTATGTTTCTATGTCCAAGAAATATGTTCTATATTGATCAGGTTCTGGTATATGCATTGTCCATATTCCTATACCTATACTATTCCTGTTATGGTACCCACATTACAGATCATCCGATACTCCAAGTCATCTGGTACCAGAAGGTTCTACAGTCATCCGGTACCCATACTCCATGTCATCAGTACTTAGTTTGTCTAGTATCAATACTACTCTCATCTGGCACCCCAATCCATCCAGTACCATAAGGTTCTACAGGTCATCCGGTACTGCTTCATGACAAGGAATCACCTCATCCAGTACTTCTGCTAGTTCGGTACTGCAACAACCAACTAATCTGGTACCAATACTCCTCCTAATATGGTACTCTGTAGTGATCCAATACTCCCTTTGCATCCATTTGGTACCAGCATTGCACCTCTTCCAGTACCATCTCCATTCAGTACCAGCTTTGTGCTTCATCCGGTACTAGCTCTCCACCTCTTCTGGTACCAGTTTCACCTGGTACCAACTCTTCGCCTCTTCCGGTACCAGCTTCATCTAGTACCAGATTACGTCTATTGTGGTACTAGCTCCATCTGGTACTACCATAGTAATGGTTCAGTTCTCGTAGTCATGACTATGTTCATCCGGTATTAAACCCCTATCTACAGGATTCTGATACTAATTGTTCTAATCCGGTACCAACTATGTTAATCTGGTACTAGACATAATTTATAATTTTTGAATATTTCTAGAAGACAATCGGGCACATGGGTTTTGTCCAGAACAATGTTTTCATGTAGACATGTGAGTCATAATTCACCCAGATCGCACGTGTAGACCTCTAGCTCAGGGGGAATGATTCTTCCCAAATTAGCAAAAAACTCAAACTGCCAACTTGTGCCTCAATTTCCGTGCACATGGTATAATATCTATAAATTCAAAGATATGGGTTTTGTCTAAAATATGGAAAATTGAGTAAATCAAGGGAATTTTTTCAAAATTAGAATTGGTTTGGAAGATATGGGTGGAGCCCTAACTCAAATCTGCCCAAATTGGAATAAAACCCAGATTTTTGAGGATTTTATCTAAAAATTGTAAATTTGAAATCTGAGCATTGGGATTCAGTCCCATCCACTCCTCAATGATTTTTCATGTATAAATAATCCTCATAGGGCTGTGATAAGGAGTCATTAGTTTCATGAAGTCTTTTTGTAAGTAAGAGGTTTGATATTATATGAGAAAGTGTGGAGCTATTGCTTTGTAATCAAAGAGCTGATATTTTTATAAAATGAAAATTATTGGTTGTTGAAGACATTCTGCATCGTTCAGATTTGAACTAGTCTTTCAGGAGCATGCCTAGGTCGGACAGGCCCCCTCAATCTGGTTATGTCTCGGTTGTTATTTATTCTATTAATTAGTTTAGGAATTTGATTGATTTAATTTCCATACATTGTGTGCTTCTATTATGCAATCTGGTTTTATTTTGCAATTAGTTTTGATTAGACAACTCGAATTAATACTCTCCCACTCAAGTTATCATCATACTACATTCAATTTAGATTGCATTCCTTTTTATATGCTTTCAATCCACACGTTTTTTGCAATGCTATGTCTTTGTATTTAATGCCCATTTGATCAGTGAACTTCTTACCCACGACTTTCTTTAATTTCATCCCTCTTATCCACTATCACACATATTTCAATTGTCCATTCATTTCTATTAATCACTCTCTTATTTGCCTCACTTTACTTATCGAAGTGTCTCTTTCAAATCTCATTCCAAAACCTTCATTTCATTTTTTTAACTATGTCAAAACCTGTTCAACAGAGCATTAGTATTCAATTGAGTATTCAAATTAATTCTTTAAAATAAAAACACACAAAAGCACAGAATTAATTATGCATGTATTATTTACGAGGAAAGAAAAAGACAATGTTCACATTCTTCCTTCATTTTCTGCACTCATAATTGATACATTGTCACATAACATTTCATTGTATAGAGGACTCATCCATTTCCTTTCACTACTCCTTCACTCCTTGTGTGGTTGAATACGCCTAAGTCTTAAAATCCAAATGACTATCAACACAAGGTTCCATTTCACTTTCTTTATTTACATTCAATCACTCATGCTCTATGCATACATCATTCCTTTTAACCATTCTTTGTTAAGTTTTATATTGAAGATTTGACTTCCAAAGAATGTTCATTTTTAAACTGTTTTACATTCAATCCTCTTTAGTACAAAGTTGACACTTGCATTTCATTGCATAATCATTTCATCTGTTTTTATATTTCTTCATTTTAGCTCATTCTTCCCCAAACTTCTTTATTATGTTTGATGTACTTAGTTTAGGAGACATCTTGAGTTTAGCATGTGTGATTTTACATTTGCTTGATATTTCTAAAGTTCAAGTTTGGATTGCTTATAGATTTATTTTCGTTCTTAATCGATTTTGTTTTTGGACTATCCTGTACCAGTCTGCACTTATTTCTGCACCAATTTCCTCTCTTGATTTTGTTATTGATTAATACTTTTGTTATCATTTTATAAGATAGAATTTAATCTTTTTATTTTAGGATAGATTTTTGCAATAAATTATTGATCACATAGTTTTCTTTTAGTATTACAGTTCATTTGGCTTCTTATTGAAAACTTGAAATTTCAATCACCAACAGACAGATTAGAGGTCTAACTTGTGAGATATGGCCTTCCCGCATTGGAACTCTTCCTAAGGTGTTAGTTTCTATCGTTAATTTCATTTTCATTTGCTTGTTTCCTTTATTTCATTTAAGTGTGGATCTGCTATAGGAAATAATCATTGAAGGAAATAAAAGTTAAGTAAGCTACTCATGATTAATCACACGAACATCACCCTGAGTGCATGAAAGACTGTGATCTAAGCCTTTATAGCACTAAGTTATTCCTACGTCCTAGTGATGAATCCTTAGTGTTAATTTGCTGCAGTGTGGGTTTGAAGATTGTTTTGCCAACTTAAGATTAGGTTAGACTAGGCTCTGATCCTGCGTTTCTTTCACCTGCACCTTGAAGCTTGCGAGCCTTGGTTGATAATTAAATGTGGGAATTAATAGTTCATATATATAGCCCAACAATTGCATAAAAATTTACAGTGGATCCTGCTCGGTTATGGTTTGGGTTTTGGGTCTGGCATCTCTGTTGAAATTCTGTATCATGGCTTGCCAAAGATACGACCTTTGCATGTACCCTACTTATAGACTGTCATAACAGGTCTTTGTATTTAAGTTTCTCACTCCATGTCCATCTCCGTGGCTAGTATTTTTAACCTTGTGGGATGCAATGTGCACTGATGAAAGATTAAAATGTTTGTGCCTTGTATTGGAAAAACTATGAGTTGTTAGCCACCTTGTGTTTCCCTCACTGACACAATTCCCGGGAGAACATTGCATAGCATGAGTTTAACATCACCCAGAAATTGATAGAAGCATTATGGATGCTTTCTGGTCGGGCATGAGTTTGTGCTTAGTCACTCGTTTTACAGTGCTGATTAAAGACATTGGCTTCATTTCATTTTCCTATTGGAATTGACAGTCTGTCGTTTTGGTAATATTTACAGCCGAGAGTATTGTTACATCTTATGGTTCTATGGTAAATTGTGAAAGGAATGAGCTTTTTATGCTATTCAAAGTCTTAACCCTCTGGTCGAACCTCTTGTTCTTACCTTCCACTTGTTGTTTTGAACCCTAAGTATGATATTGATATCATTTTACTCCAGACGATGGTTGATGGATCATTGTGCATGCTTGGTTGCATCCCTCATTGGAAATTTTGGAAGAAGTCTTTACACACTGATTTGTTTGAATCCTGGACTCATAATATTGAATGTTATTTGGTTCAATAATTATTTTGTCTATATAAATGGGTCACCTGTGTGCAAATATTTTGCGGCCCGATTAAGAGTTATAATGTCGATTTGATTGTTTTGGATAGTGTTTAAATAATTGATGGATACCAATAGTTATAAAAATTGTACATGTTCATCATGGTTTAAAGATTAAATATTGAGTTAATGGTTGTGTCTCAAAGGGTTATTATGGTTTCTCATATCGATTTCAATGCTTTTCGTAATGACTGTCATGTAATGATTATATGAATACAAAGGTTGTTGTAATTAAATAATTATGGGAATATAGATTATTGTTTGGAATCCAACAAGCAAAGTTGTCAAAGGAAGTAACAATTTAAATTGTGATTTTGAAAAGTGAATATTGTTGAACTTTGAAGGTCGGAACATAGATATGTTTGATTGCATGTTTTGATTTATTTTCATTTGAACAATATCCATATTATTTCCCTGCTATTCTACTACTTTTCGCTCATTACATTCCCCTCATAATCCCAATTTCATTTATGGCATCCCTGTTCTATGAAATAAATTAAAAGGGAAGTTTGTGTAAACGAGACAAAGAATAACACAACAAAGATATGGTGACTGATATTTTGGTATTCTATTACACAGTTAAATTGTTTAATTAATTTTTGAACAATATTCATGTATTAATCCCCTATCATTATACCACTTTTTGCTAATTACACTCCCTCCATATGTCCCATGAACCCTACCACCCCATGTTCACTTGGTGATTATTAAATGGTTTGTTATGGATGGATTTGCATGTATCTTGTGTCAATTTCTAAGGAAATTATTGATTCATGTAGAAGAATGTCATGTACGGTTTATTAATAGCTTCATTACTGATGAATTGTTGCTACAGGATGAGTTTCTTCAGTAGGGGTAGCCATGGAAGAAATAATAGAAGTAGGGGAAATTAGAACCGAAGGCCTAGAAGGCCTAGTTTTTCCATCCATTTTGATGTTGATCCCCAAGAATTGAACAAGTTGTTCCAAGATGGGTTCTTTAACTGTATTGGTCATGGAATAGTACACCCTCGGCCAAAAAGACCTTCTTGCCAGCCTCAAAATATCCCTGTCATTCCCGTTCCTCCACATTTGTCCTTGCAACTAGAAGTCCCTACAAATGATGGATGACAAGATATTGTCAACTCGGTTTTCTCTCACCATCGTGGTTGGCCCAATATGTCATTGCCTCTCCCACCACCTATCAATCCTCATGTCCAATTGCTCGTGCTGATTCACCTATTCAATATTCACATGCTAGTAAAAGACTAAAAATTGATGTTCCCCATGTGCAAGATAAAGGAAACACAATGACCACCTCTTCTTCACCCTCGGATGATTCCTCAAAATTAGTGTCTTCCCACATGAATTTGAAGGATGATTGTTCCCATGTTATCAACAAAATAAAACCTCAAAGTTCTAATCAACCATGAGCTACTTCCGAGATATCAAAGGGGGACAACAATGAAAAAATAAAAATTCGCTCCCAAAGTGGCAAGTATGGCTTTTAGATTGTGTTTTTTTTATGATTTGAGTTGATGAATACAATGTTATTGGTTTTTAGAATTTTGGTACAACAAGCTCTGTTTTGGTATTTTGTGAATCATATGGATAATATCGATGATGTGCATAATTGTATATATATTTTGGATATGATATAAATTATTTCTAGTATTTAAAATATTCAGTTTGGAGGATATTTAAGGGAGCTACAAGGGTGGCAGGTGATTTAAATGATTATCCTTTTTGTGTTATATTTTATGATTTGAAAAGAAGATATTTAAGAGAGTCACAAGGTGTCCCACCTACCTAGTTATTATTAATTAAAGATGATTAACTATATTATTATTATTTACCTCTCCTAAACTAATTAGTTAAGTCAAACTAACTTAACTAAAGAAAGTAGTTGAACTACTTCAAATTATTTGGAATGAATAAAAGTTGAATGAGAAGAAGAAACAAGGGGAGAATAGAAGGAGAAATCAAGATTGATATTTTCTCTTTTGGTTTCATAAGATAGTTTCAATTTTCATTCATTCTTGAGTTTATTCAAAGCCTAATTCTCTTTGTGACAACATGGTCTTGTTGTAGACAACAAGGTTCAATACTGAACAAAACTTTTCAGATGCTTGTTTTATAGGTGTTGATCCATCCTTGATAGTTTGTGTATTCTTTTCTGTTTGTGAATTAAGTTTCATGGATCATAAAGAATATATTGCAGAGTCAAATTGGCAACATTTTGTGGCAAGTTGATTCAGATTATAAATTTCAGTTTTGATTGATTGTTAGAGTCTTTTTTTATGGTGTTCATCGGGGATCTCTAAATCAGACTTTGGTCCATGCCTTCACAGGGGTTTTGTAAAGAGAAAACACTTTTGATATCTTAGAATGAAATAAATCAGATTTATATTTTGTCTTATATATGTGTATTTATGATTTGGTTACTTTTCTCTTTTGATCTCCATGTTTACTTTCTGTAATATGTGTATATTTCATAAACTTATATAAAATTTATTTTATATGCAACATTATTTTCATTAATAAATTAGCCTCGATCCTAGTAATTAATACTTATGGATTGGGTGAATATTTTTGAGGCTATAAAACCCAGGGTGACATTCCCAACTATCTTTTCCTAGCTAGGCAAGATTTGAAAATGATTAAGGTAATTCACACCTTTTCCTCAACATTTATTTGGCAACCATACTGGGGAGATATTCCATATCTCTCTGGTTGATTGTATTCATGACTATCATTGAATATATATATATATATATATATATATATATATTATTCTTTGACTATTTTCTTATCCTCATGACAATACATGTTACAAGGAAGCCCAACATTGAGCACGGTCTTAAATACCAAACCAACATTTCTTTAACTTTATTCAATACCATCTTAGAAACCGCTAACACTCAGTCTAAGCTTGAACACTGGTGGGCAGTAATTGAACAAGACATAAGTGTTCGAGAATGCTGGGAAGCTAGGAAAAGGTAGCCTAGGAATCAACTATAGCTTTCTTTTTTCTAAATTTTTTATCTTCTTTTTCATGTCCTTAAATCCTCACATCTCTAGGAGAAGAAGAGGATTATCTCCTGAAAGTACTCTTGTTGAAATAGGAAGAAGGAACATGGTTTTGTCAACCCAATAAGGTACTCTAAGGAGAACTTTGTCTGATTCGGCTAGTTCATCCTTCTCACCCTCACCCATCATTTACAAAATGGCATCTGTGGGTGGCTCTGGTGGCACTGGAGGTGCTTCTTCATCTCAACCTTCATGCTTGTCAGTAATTGGTAGTTTTTATAACCATCATGTCCCTGTCTAATCTACTACCAACCCCACCAAGGTCATAAAGAAGTATGGACTTTTTCAATTTTAAGAAGATGCTACTACTACCCTGTGGCATTTATCCTCCCCTTTAAACCTAGCACCTACCACTCATCCATTACCAAAATTTAAAGAACATCTTCCTAGGTTTTCAAGAAATAGCACAGTCACTACAAATGAACACTTGGTGGCATTCTCTAATTCCTGTCATAATATAGGAGCTAATGACAATGATACTTGTATGTGCTTGTTCATCAACTTTCTCGAAGGGAAAGCAACAAAATATTTCTTCAATCTCCCTCCCAATATTCTTTCCACTTGGGAAGAGTTAGTTTACTGGTTCAAATCCACTTATGGTAAGTCTAAGAGCCTAGCCGAACAATTACAGGAATACAATAATATTGCGTAGAAAGACAATGAGACTTTCAAGTCTTTTAACCTATGTTTCACCAAGTTGTATAATCAAATTACCAAACTTATTCGCCCCCATAACCAAGCCACTTTTATGCATTACTACAATGCTCTAACTTCCCCTTATCTGTAATGGCCGGTTTTAATTTTACATCCATTTATTTTGATAAACTAAGACAGTAATTTCATAACACAGACATTTATAACAGTAACTTCCGTAACTCAAATTTTACTATGAGTAATAAAAAAAAAAAATTATAACATAATACAACAATGCATAAATTTTAGAGAAATACCTTAACTCTGATGCTAATAATCCTTCCTGTTGTCCGCAACTTGCTTCCATCCCGCTTCTTTAGAACACTACCCAAAACCGTCCTCCCTGCCGACTAGTTAGCTCCCTAGCCCCAGGATATCAACGGATATCCTGGCCCTCCGTGCCCAAAACCCCCAGCAACCCTGGTGCACTAATACTCCCAATGTTTCACCTCCCTCTCTGCAATACAGAGCTCCCCCAAAATGCTTCCCAACTCCCATAGAATAATCCCTCCTCCAAATCCTTTCCCCCCCTTATCCCTCCTTCACCGACTTCCCTTCATTTACTCCCCACCTAATATCTTATCCCATTTATTTAATGCTTCTTATCCTTTATTTAATGTTTTTTATCCCAATCATATACATAAGTTTTAATAAATTAAATTATCAACCCTATAAATCATTTACACACATAATTAAAGAGTTGATTAATAATTAAATAACCATTGACAATTATGAACAAATAATTAATGATAATTAATTTAGTTAATATTATATAGGAAACAATTATTGTTTGGCTAACATCTTAGGACAATCAGATTA
>ML777035.1:1299404-1335321 GCA_009831015.1 Picea engelmannii | reverse complement strand
TGTTTATATACATATATTTAAGAAATTGCGAACACTGTATAAAAATTTACAGTACAATTACTTGTATATTTTTAGATTTGTATATATAATCAATTAATAGTGCGTTTGGTTTGGTTTGTAGGTTAGGCGAGAGGGACTTTGGCCATTAAGGCTCTAGTGTTTCAACTACGGCTCTGATACCAAATGTAATGGCCAGTTTTAATTTTACATCCATTTATTTTGATAAACTAAGACAGTAATTTCATAACACAGTCATTTATAACGGTAACTTCTGTAACTCAAATTTTACTATGAGTAATAATTTTTTTTTTTCTAACATAATACAACAATGCATAAATTTTAGAGAAATACCTTAACTCTGATGCTAATAATCCTTCCTGTTGTCCGCAACTTGCTTCCTTCCCACTTCTTTAGAACACTACCCAAAACCATCCTCCCTGCCGACTAGTTAGCTCCCTAGCCCCAGGATATCAATGGATATCCTAGCCCTCCGTGCCCAAAACCCCCAACAACCCTGGTGCACTAATACTCCCAATGTTTCACCTCCCTCTCTACAATACAGAGCTCCCCCAAAATGCTTCCCAACTCTCGTAGAATAATCCCTCCTCCAACTCCTTTCCCCCCCTTATCCCTCCTTCACCGACTTCCCTTCATTTACTCCCCACCTAATATCTTATCCCATTTATTTAATGCTTCTTATCCTTTATTTAATGTTTGTTATCCCAATCATATACGTAAGTTTTAATAAATTAAATTATCAACCCTATTAATTCTTTACTCACATAATTAAAGAGTTGATTAATAATTAAATAACCATTGACAATTATGAACAAATAA
The DNA here is from genome assembly GCA_009831015.1 of Picea engelmannii. Classification (NCBI taxonomy): domain Eukaryota; kingdom Viridiplantae; phylum Streptophyta; class Pinopsida; order Pinales; family Pinaceae; genus Picea; species Picea engelmannii. Next base: position 1,334,484 of record ML777035.1, on the reverse strand, counting down.
TTAATGATAATTAATTTAGTTAATATTATATAGGAAATAATTATTGTTTGGCTAACATCTTAGGACAATCAGATTATCAATTTAATTATAATTAATAATCCTTTACATTTATTTAAGCAGGGTCGTTACATTATTAGCATAGGCTTCAAGAAAAATCTACTGACAATCTTGGTTCCACCCTTCATACTTGTCTAGAGTATGAAGAACAACTAGAAAGAACAGGTCTTCCCAAGAGAGACTCAAATAAAAAAATGGACATGTATGCCCTCTTACAACTTGTAGAGGATATGAATAATTGAATGATAGCATATGAGTGAAAGGGAAATGTCCCTTCACTTACTTCTGGGGCCTCATCTAATTCTTCACCATCTTTTAGGAATCCCAATGAAAATAAATTTCATCCCAACGCCATCATGCCTCGCAATTGGTGTAACTTTTGCAAGGAAAATCATGAGGAAAGTACTTGTGAGGTAAAGAAGAGTGCCAGAGATAAAATATTTGGAAAAAGGCATGAAACTACCATTGTTGTTCTAGATTGGGAAGAACCAAAGGATGTCATGATCATAAACACTAGGAATAAATCCTATTTTTCAAAAGGAAAATATGTTCCCCCTTGTACTTATTCTATCCCAATATCATCTTCACAAGTTGTTATTGAACAAGCTACCAAGACTCCTGATAGTCAAGGAATTCCCTCCCGTCTTCCCTCTTCCAAATATAACATTCTCAACCAATTGGCTAATATCAAGGCCAATGTTACTCTTCTGGACATGGTTGTTGTCCCTGAGCAACAAAAGCATCTAAAAATTTTCATGGAAGGAAAATATTCCACCATAGCCATTCTCTCTGAAGAGGTAAAAGAATAGGATTCTAGTGTAAAGAAAATAGGTGTAAATAGTTTTAGACACCCTGTAAAAATCCCCCATTTTTCATTTCTATAAATATTATGGACAAAATAGCCCATTGTTGCCTAATTGATGGCAGTTCGGGCCCAAGCGTAATGTCAAAAATTATTATGGAAGAGCTAGGATTATCTTGTACTAATGAAAATTCTAGAAGCATGCTCACATATAATAGTCTACAAGAGTCGACTATGGGACAAATCAAAGACATGACTTTGGTTATGTGTGCACATCCGAAAATTGGGACAACCCTTAATATCGAGGTAATTGACATGTCAATAAGTAATTATTCTATCATCTTAGGAAGAGACTGGAAAGCCTTTACAGGTGGATATATTTCAATTAATGGGACACACATATCCATTCCTCTAAATGGAAATAAAATAATAGTCCTAAGAGAAGGAAGAATCTCATCATACATAGAAAGTATTCCATAGCCTAATGTAAACTATGTTGAGGAGGATTTAGGAGTGTACTCCATCTTTGCAGATGAAGATAACACTAACCCGTAACAGATTGATCTGGAGGATGGCATGTGGCACATGAAATTTGATGGCTCATGCTCCAATGAAGGTAATGGAGATGGAATTATCTTGTACTCACCTGTAGGTAAAATTCACAACTTTTCCTATAGGTTAGAATTTTCTTGCATAAACAACATCACTAAATTTGAAGCATTATTGCTAGGCATTGAGAATGCCTATAATTTGGGTTGTGGACACCTTATAGTTTTTGGGGACTCTGAGCTTGTTGTGAACCTTGTACGTAAAATATATTCTCCTAGCAACAAATTAATGAAAGACTACACCAAAACTATTTGGATGCTTATCTCGAACTTATTATCATTTAACATCATTCATGTTAAAAGGGAATGGAATTCAATGGATGATAGGTTAATTGTTTTTGCAGCCTCTCCTACTCGACAAATTTTACCAAAAATCCCTGATTGTAATTTTCAATATTTATATTGTCCTCATATCCCTGAAAATGTAGAGTCATGGCAGGTATTCCCTAGTGATGAAATCATCCGCGCTTTCATACAAAATGAACCATATAATCCCAAGGAAAATTCCAAAGGGCTTGACTCCTCTAGAAAGTTCATTTTCATCGAGTGATGTAGGAAACAAAGAAAATCATAAAGAGGAGGAGTCAAAAAGGAAAGTGGGTGAAACAATTTCCTTGAACATTGGAACACCCGATTCCCCAAAGAATGTTAAGATAGGTGCCCAATGTACTGATGAAGAAAAGTTGAAATTCATTGAGTTACTTCATGAATTTTAAGATGTTTTTTCTTGGTCTTATGAGGATCTCCGTGTTTTTAATCCTTCTCTTATACAACATGCCATTCCTATCAAGGAGGGTATAAAACCAATTAGGAAAAAACAGAGACCCATTAACCCCGCACTTGAAGCTACTATTAGAAAGGAGTTGGAAAAACTCTTGAAAGCTGGGATAATTTTTCCTGTTAAGTACTTTGAGTGGGTTTCCAATTTGGTTCCCGTTCGGAAAAAAAACAGGTTAGATCCGACTATGCATTAATTTTCATGCATTAAATAAAGTGATCATAAAATACCATTTTCATCTCCCTAATATGGAAATGATTTTGCAACAAGTTGCAGGGTCAAAAATGATGTCCTTACTTGATGGTTTTTCTGGTTATAATCAAATCAAGGTAAAAAGGATTGATAAATACAAAACCACTTTCACTACACGTTGGGGCACATTTGGTTATGAACAAATGCCTTTTTTTATCTAATGCAGACGCCACCTTCCAAAGAGCTATGAAGATAACTTTTCATGATCTGATTGGTAAAATTATTCAGATTTATCTTGATGACTTGACTGTATATTCAAAGAACCGATTGGATCATTTTGGTCATCTTAGAAAGTTCTCATGCGATGTAGAAAGTTTGTCATTTATTTAAATCCTTCTAAGTCTATTTTCGGTGTTACCAAGGGAAAAATACTTGGGAATATTATTTTTGAATCAAGAATAAGCATAGATCCCAAAAGGATCATTGTTATTCTAAACCTTCCTTCTGCCACTTCCAAAAAGGTGGTTCAAGCCTTCATGGGCATTATCAACTTTTTCCATAGATTTGTTCCTGATTTTGTTATCATGGTAAAACCAATTCACAATCTTCTCAAGAGAGATCACTCCTTTTCTTGGACTGATAATGTCGAGAATGCTTTCGTAAGGATTAAGAAGGTAATTAGTTCTGCACCGATTTTGGTGAAACTGGATTTTGAGAAAGACTTTGTTATATACACTAATGCCACAGAAGAAGTAGTTTTTGCTATTCTTGTACAATGTGATGACCAAAATAACGAAAAAATAGTAGCTTATTAGATGATGAATTCAAATATTATTATATCACAAAAGATGCTTTTTCTCTTGTTAAAGTTGTGGAAAAATTTCCCCACTTTATCTTAGGCAAGCACACACTGGTAAAAGTCCCTTTTCCTGCTTTCAAGTTTTTCCTTTCACAAACTTATCTTTCATGGAAGATTGCACATTGGCCTGCCAAGATCTAGGAGCATGATTTAACCATCATGACTTCAAAAACAATTAAGGGATGATACTTAGCCCTTCATTTGGATCAACATGTTGAAGCAAGTAAAGAAATTGACGAACAGGATAATCCTCTTTCAACACTATTTTACATTGATAGTCAAATCCTTCCTATAGTTGAACATACCTGGTATAAATATATGGTGTATTACTTGCAAAACGAGAAATGTCCAGATAGATTAAATACTCATCAAAGGAGAATGCTCCATCTTGAATCTTCCATATATGTTATTTTAGGAGACTTCTTATTCAGGAGATTTGTTGATGGTATATTACTTCATTGTGTAAATAATGAGGAAGCATAGAAATTTTTACAAGAAACCCACAAATCTTCAGATTTTTTTATTCATGTGAGTGGCCACTTTTCTGATAAAACTATTGCTTTTAAAATCATCAGAAAAGGTTATTACTGGCCTTCAATTTTTCAAAATTCTCATAACTTTTCAAGATCTTGTGACAAGTGCCAATTTTTTTGGGGGAAAGAACGTCTGTCTGCCATGCCATTACAACCTGTCCTCCCTGATTTTCCTTTTAGAAAATGGGGTCTAGACTTTATCGGTCCTATTAATCCTCCATCTTCAACAAGGAAAGTTTTTATTTTGATAGCCACAGATTATTTTACATAATAGACTGAAGTTGTCCCACTTAAACATTTGCATGATGAACAAGTTATTTATTTCCTTGAAACTAATATTTTCTCCAGATTTGGCATTCCTTTAGAAATTATTATAGACAATGGTCCTTGTTTCATTTATGCTAAGCTGACTCAGTTTCTAGCTAATCTGGGAGTCAAACATTTTACCTCATTAACTTATTACCCTCAAGGAAATGGGAAAGTCGAGTCTACTAACAAAAATATGGTTATAATTATCAAGAGACTCATTGAAGATAAGCCACGTCAATGCCACACCCTCCTAACTTACGCCCTTTGAGAAGATCACACTACTACCAAAGTAAGCACAAGTTGCACTGCCTTTCAGCTTGTTTATGGTCAAGAATCTATTTTGCCTACCGAGATGGAACTTTCTTCTCTACGACTGATGCTACAGATTGAAGAATTAAATTCTTCTAATATCTTTCAAATTATAAATGCATTGTTGGCTTTAGAGGAACAAAGGATGTTTGCCTTGGAGAACATAAAGAGAAGACAAGAAACTGTAAAGAAATATTTTAATAAAAGCGTAAAAGATGTCATATTTAAAGTAAATGAGAAATTCTTGATTTCAGATTCAGGTCATCCTGACAGAGGAAGGCATTCTAAGTTTCAAAAATTATGGTTGGGTCCTTTTAAAATCTCTTTTGTCCTAGGCGCCAATTCTTATCTTCTAAAGGACTTGGAAGAGAGAATATTCTCCTATAGTACGAATGGTTCCCACTTGAAACACTATGTGGAACCAATTTGAGAGTTAAAACACTGCATGAAGGTTAATTTTGTATTATAATTTTATGTTTCACTACTTTGATTTTGCTTTGCTGTTTTTATTTTTTCTGTTGTTTCTCTTTTATTAATTATTTTTATTTTCAAAAATAAACTCTGGATCAGGTTTTCCACAACAATGCTATTTTGTAAGAATTTTTAATCAATAACAATAAGGTTACATAGTTGTTATGATGTCCCCCTTGAAGACATCACTGAAATTGCTCTATGCTTCCAGTACTGTTGTTAAATAGATAATTGGATTTTCACCCCTACTTTTTGTCTTCTCTTTCTTCTCTCCACCCTGAGATTCAAAACAACACACCATAAATATTTCTCCTTCAAAGGAATAAACGCTTTCACTGTAACTAATCAAATGTTATGCATATAGGAATAAGCCCCTCATACGTAACACTTTCCATGAGCTATTCCAAAAGTCCTGGATCATTTTCTCCCTTAAACCGCCTCACTCCCCCTGTTGCATAATCATTCTGGTAAATATATTCTTTGATCTACGATTCTCCTGGTATGCAAAACCAGACATTCTGAGTTCTTAATATGTTGGAAACAGATTTCCCTGTGGAGTCGCCAATTTTTTGATGCTTAAAAGTGGAACAATGAACACTATGCTTGCAAATGATTGACAAGCTTTATTATATATCTATATTAATAATAAACTAGTAGGCGGGACCCTCTTGTAAACTTATGACACTATGGTGAATAAGAAGCGCTTCCATTTTGTTTTCTTATGTGATGGTACCAACACAGTCTTCTACAGTTCATGTGTTTTAGATCATGGTTTAGAATGTTATAATGATATATGTTGGTTGGATGATTAAAACATGGCACTAAATGGATTTGATGAGCTCTCACAGAATATGTAAAGACTGCCCTGTAGATGGAAGAATTATTATCAGTTTTAGCTTTGACATTGCATTGAACAATGCATTAAATGGTTTAAATGGTCTTGATAGAGGATAATAATGGAGTTTTTTTTTAGTAAAAGAACTATACTTTAGTTCTAATGTTATATTATCATGAAAAAGCATGGGTGATCTATACCTTTGCTACTATGGTTATGCGCCTTGTTCGAATTTCATATATGGTTTCACATTAGGTTATGTTCCTAGCACATTCTTATTTAAAGAAGTTGTTTTTACTAAGGGGTGGCACTCTATGGAAAATTGATATGACAATGGATACATGGTTGATTAATTGTTTAGTGCTATGGTGAATCAACTTGGCTTGTACATTGAATTGAGTGAGGTTAGAAGGGAGAAGCGACGTGCATTTACTGCACGTCACTCAAACTCCCCTTGAGTCTGTCACCCTAGTCATTCTTTCATTTTGGTTTTGACTCTGGTGGTTGTTGTTGTTTCGTGTTGTTTGGTCATAAAGGATATATAAAGTCTTGTTTTTCCTTGCGCAGGAGTTTTCTAGGTATGGGATTCTCACTCTTCCATCCATGATGTTTAATCTACCCTTTGATTCAAATTTTGGCTTTGGATTGCTCGTGGTCTGTGTGTTTCTTGAGCTATTATGAGATATTTGAACTGTGTATTTGTGTTTGTGTCTATGGTTTCTTATGGTGATTATTCTAGATAGTTGGCACTTTAAAAAATAAATGGTTATGATCTCCTTGTTGTGTGTAATCTTTGCATGGGTTTATTGCATAAAAATTTACAATGGATCCCGCTTGGTTATGGTTTGGGTTTTGGGTCTGGCATATCTGTTGAAATTGAGTATCATGGCTTGCCAAAGCTATAAGGTTTGTGCATACCCTACTTATAGACTATCATAATAGGTCTCTGTGTTTAAGTTTCTCACTCCATGTTCATCTCCGTGGCTAGTATTTTCGACCCTATGGATTGCAATGTGAACTAATGAAATATTAAAAATTTTGTGCCATGTCTTGGAAAAACTATGAGCTATTAGCCACCTTGCATTGCCCTCACTGACACAATTTCCTAGAGAAAATTAAACAATATGAGTTTAACATCACCCAAAAGTTGATAGAAGCATTATGGATTCTTTATGGTCGGGAATAGGTTTGTTCTTAGTTGCTCGTTTTACAGTGTTGATTAAAGACATTGGCTTCATTTCATTTTCTTGTTAGAATTGACTGTCTGTCATTTTGGTAATCTTTACAGCCGAGAGTATTGTTACATGTTATGGTTCTGTGGTAAATTGTGAAAGGCATGAGCTGTCTGCGATATTCGAAGTCTTAACCCTATGGTCGAATCACATGTTCTTACCTTCCACTTGTTGTTTTAAACCCTAAATATGATATTGATATCATTTTACTTCAGTCGATGGTTGATGGAGCACTGTGCATGCTTGATTGCTTGGGCACGATTTTGGTTGCATCCCTCATTGGCAATTCTGGAAGAAGTTTTTACACACTAATTTGTTTGAATCTTGGACTCATAATATTGAATGTTATTTGGTTCAATCGTTATTTTGGATATGTAAAGGGGTCACCTCTATGCAAATTGTTTGAGGCTCAATTAAGAGTTATGACATCCAGTTGATTGTTTTGGAAATTTTTTAAATAATTGATGGATACCGGTTATAAACACTGTGCATGTTCCTGTTGGTTTAGAGATTAAATATTGAGTTAATGGTTGTGGCTCAAATGGTTATTGTGGTTTTTCATATCGATTTAAATGATTTTTGTAATGACTATATGAATACAAAGTCTGTTGTAATTTAATAGTTATGGGAATATATATTATTGTTTGGAAGCCAACAAGCAAAGTTGTCAAAGGAAGTAATGGTTTAAATTGTTATTTTGAAAAAGTGAATACTGTTGAATTTTGAAGGTTGGAATAGAGATATGTTTGATTGCATGTTTTGATTTATTTTCATTTGAACAATATCCATATTATTTCCCTGCCATTCTACCACTTTTCGCTCATTACAGTCCCCTCATAATCCCAATTTCATTTATGGAATCCCTGTTCTGTGAAATAAATTAAAAGGGAAGTCTATATAAAAGAGACAAAGAACAACACAACAAAGATATTGTGACTGATATTTTGGTATTCTATTACACAGTTAAATAGTTTAATTAATTTCTGAACAATATTTGTGTATTTATCCCCTACCATTATACCACTTTTCGCTAATTACACTCACCCCATATGTCCCATGAACCCTATCACTCCCTATTCACTTGGCGATTATTAAATGGTTTGTTATGGATGGATTTGCATGTATTACCTGTCAATTTCTCAGCCAATTGTTCATTCATGTAGCAGAATGTCATGTATGGTTTATTAAGAGCTTCATTACTTACGAAATGCTACTACAAGATGAGATTCTTCAGTAGGGGCAACCATGGGAGAAATAATAGAGGTAGGGGAAATTGTAACCAAGGGCCTAGAAGGCCTATATTTTCCATCCATTTTGATGTTGATCCCCAAGAATTGAACTAGTTGTTCCAAGTTGGGTTATTTAACTGGATTGTTCATGGAATAGTACACCCTTGACCAGAAAGACCTCCTTTCCAACCTTAGAACATCCCTGGCATTCTTGTTCCTCCACATGTGTCATTACAACCAGAAGTCCTTGCAAATGATGGATGGAAAGAGATTGTCAACCCAATTGTCTCTCACCATCGTGGCTGGCCCAATATGTCATTGCCTCTCCCACCACCTGTCGATCCTCATGTCTAGATCTTCTATGTTGATTCACCTATTGTTGGCAGCCAATTCACATTTTTTCTACTATCTTATAAGCTGCCTACACCAGTGTTTTGCAAACCTTAATTTTCGTTACAATTCTCAAATAAAACGACACTTTTATTTTTTGCGCTATTTGCACACTTACCTTTCTTCTTGTTTTCATGACTGCAAGCGTGAAAACTTGGTCTTTGAAGTCGCATTAAAATCGTCACTGAATTGTCATTGTCATTCTTGTCAATATGCCCATTGCGTTTACATTTTACTTATCATTATACAATTGGCAAGACCTCTTGATCTGTACTCATTTGACATTCTTTGATTGATTATACAGTTTCGTTTCATGAGTAATTATGTTTGTGATACATTGGTGATTGGATTTACATGTTATTTGATCAATTCACTTGGCACATTGGTTACATAAAAAAGCATTGGTGTTATGGTTAAACCCTTGGTATAAAACGATTCATACAACGCATGTTTCATATAACCAAAACCTTGGTGTGATTTTGATTTACTACTTTGGTTTTGAAACTATAACTATTGCTCGCGCGAATGACCAATCCACTTACCAAAGGTTTCGATTGATTGATTGAAGTGGCATGGTTGTAACATATATGTGTTGTGATTTGAATAGTTGTAAGCGCCGACAGTTTTACAATGGTAATGACTATTCTGCATGGGCAGAAATAGCTCCACCATCTTCGCACAATATGTCATTAATGTTTACCCCTATCCCTGTTTCATCCTTGCTAGTTTCGGGTAAGCCCTGTGAGCATTCTGCTCCTACGTATGTTGCATTCAAACCCTGGCTCATTCACATCACTCACCGTGTGCTCCTATCTATGGCACCGGTGGTGCAAATTGAGTCGAATGGTAATCAAGCCCTGCTACTGTTCGATAATGCCCAGAAAGATTTAGAGGATAGTGGTTGGCTCACGTTTGTACAGAGGTTTGAGGGTTTTAATTTGTTTGTTGCGCAACAATTTTCCCTTATCTTTAATGGGTGTAGGGCCAAAGTAGGCGACTTTCATCTTGAGCTCAGTGAAGAGTTCATTAGCTCTACCACAGGGTTAGCAGCCATGGGCCAGTGATGGTTTAAAAACTCTAAAGTCGACAAGGTTCCATGGCCTTTGTTGTTCGTATCACGAAAAGTCACATCCTGTGACAAAGGTATGCATATTTCCATGCTTAAACCTAGGGGGCATGACCTTTTGATAATGGTTAAACAATTCATGAACTGTGAGGGTCGGTATGGATTGGTTTTTCTTTATCACCTTCGACTGTTAATGAATTTCATGGGTTATCCATTGAACATGCCATTTTATTTCCAGCGTAGTTTGTACAAGATGTCAAAGAGGTTTAAAAGAGAGAAGGTTGATAGTAGCTTGTTCCACCATGGCCTGATCAGACTCATCGACGTTCATCATTTGAACCTTCACGGCGATAATTGGCAATCTTTTCTCTCTCAAAATGGCTTTGCTAATTCAGAGGCAGTCCAAATCGACAAGCCTGTGGTCAGTGAGACTAAGGTCGGGCCACCCGTGCCATTCCATGCCCTTTTACCTTCTCCCAAACCCTCGGTCTACCCCGATATCGACCTACCCGACATTATAACAGACAAGGTTGAGGCTCTAAAAACGCCTGTGAGCAAGAAGGTTAAGGGTAACCCCACTGTCAATAGCAAAGGTAAAAAGAATTCTCGATTGATATCGAGACTTGCTCGGAATAAGCCTAAACCAAACACTGATCAAAAATCCATAGTCCTCAACGAAGACTCGGACTATGATATCGAGCGCTTCCTAGCTAGTGAGTACCCTTATTCCCAAGGTCTGTGCTCTGAGCCACTCTATGACTTTGTTTCTAATTTACCCCCTTGCCTAAAGAACAATCCTAGCTATCCAAGAATCAAGTTACAAAGTGAAATCCTCGGTGATCTGAACAAACCCTCGACCATCGTTTCGAAGCCCGAGCAAACAGCATGTCTTCAATGTAATGTGTGGCTTGAGCGCTACTATATCGAAGTTCCCTTATTATAATCGAAAATCAAATCATTGGAAAACCAAGTTACATCACTGTCAAGAGAAAGGGACAAGCTTCAAGCTATTGACAAGAAGTAGAAGACCATTGGCTCAATCGTATTTAGGAATGTCGAATCGGCTACAGCCTTCGTCAATTCCAAACTGTTATAATCGAAGCCGTTTCATTTGGTCTAGGGATGATTTTCAATTTTAAATTTTGTTTCAGGAGTGGCTTGAATTAATGTATAATGGAGTTTTGATTTTGGTTAGTTCTTTCCATGATTCAGTTATAGTTTAATCATGTACGATAGATTCATTTTAAAATTAAAAATAGTTACGATTTGTTTATGTGATTTGTTGTGCCCAGTTTAGTACAAACAATTCATTGATTTTGATTCGGTTTGATTTGTTGGTAAATCAATTATGTTTGATAGTTGATTTGGTATGATTTTAATTAGTTACGTTTTCCCCTAATAACTCAAAATGACTCTGTTCTGTATTGAATTAGTATCATTGATTGGATTTTAAGTGTCTTCGACTTATGCTAAAGATCCACTTGCTATAATTGTGGACTTGTGTTGATTCATAACAGCTGTAACAAACACAAATTGTTTTGATTCATTTTGATTTGATTAATGCATGTCTTGAGTTCGCACGATTGCCTATTTTGAGTTAGATTGATATCGAAAATTGATTTGATGTTGCTCTTTTGGTTTTGATTTATCTCTGTTGAATTCGAATGAGAAAATTCAGCTAATAGTTTGTTTTGAAATGAATTCAAGTGATGATTTCGTGGACTATAAATTGATTATGTTTGCCTCAATTGGAAAACATTGAGGAGTCCCACAGATCTTGTTATCAACCGATTAATTCCATTATGATTTCGTTGGTGATAATTTACACACCAATTTTGATTTGATTCGCTAATGGCATGGATCATTTGTTTATGTTAATACAATTATATCAATCTGAAAATGATCATGTTGCTTTCGTATGGATTCGATCATGTGTCATGTTCATGGATGAGGCATCATAAACGATTGCATATGATTTATTTAACTGTATCGATTTCAATTGGTTTATGAAAATGATTTTATTGTTGTTAAGTTATCCAATATGATTTTGTATACCCGAATTGGTAACGAATTAAACAGAGCGTATCCATCTCTGTTATCATTTGGTTGAATACGATTTAGCAAGTGTTGATTTGAATGATGCTTTTAGCAATCAAATATTGGTTTGATAGTTTGGATTTAATTATTTAAGTTCAAATTAGATTTTAAAACGATTCTATGTTTGATTTAGACCATCTACAGAATCGCAGGATTCTGTAGCTAGTCTTTAGAATTAGATTTTTATCCATTTTATTAATAAAATATCCTTTTAACTTGCCTATTTTTGTCCTCTTTCAGGTATATTTGAATTGCAGTAACTGATTGGGCATGTTGTGGCAGTCTAGGAGATATTTGTGTGATATAGTTTTTATTTTTAGTCAGACTTGGGATATTTTCCCAGATTTGTGTAAACAGTTTTGATAACTTCCACAGGGATGTTTTACCTCGTGGAAGGTCTTTAAATACTTTTCATTTTGTAATAAACTCATCATCATCCTCACTGTGGGAGAACCAGACTATGGATTTATGATTTAGACTGAGACGAAAGTTGATGTCTTGTAACAGCTTCCGCTTTCAATATATCAATCTTTTGTTTCAAGTTTTGCATATCAGTTTGCAGTTGATTATAGACTACTTTAGCTATCATAATCTGTTGCAGGATAATATGATTTGATAAATGTGCTATCCATATCTGATCTCTTTCATTATTTAAAAGTACAACAATTACTTTGTTTCAGTTAATGAATCACATATTTCTCTTCTTCGTTAATTGAATCATTTTGTATAGATCTTTGCATACAGATTTATCTAACTGTGAAGATTTATAAGTCAGAAGGTTGCTGTAAATTTTTATGTCTTGTTTTTCCTGTAATTATATTTGAAGAGAAGAGCTGCTTCTAGTTTACGAGAAGCTCTTGGAGAATCCGGTGCGGGTTTCCTCCCTCCGATCAGCTAAGACAATCATTGCATACACAGGACAAACTTGGAGCGTTGTTTCAGGTCAATTTGTTATTTAGTATTTAATAGTTATTTTGTTAGTATAGTATAAGTAGTTTAGTTAGATACATCTATAGTTTAGATTTATAGCTAGAGTCAGTATTTTAGTTACCTAGTTTAGTTAGTTGTATGTTATTTCTTTTTCATAAAATTATAAAATCAAAAAGTAGTCTCGCTGTCTTAGGACAGATTACAAATGAGTTTTTTAGGTTTTCATTCAAATCTGTAATTTGTAGATGTTGTACATTTGTAAATTAATTTAACTCTGTTAGTAAGTGATCATTTGATTTTATAAAATTATAGTTGCGTAGTATTAGATAGTAAATTGTATATATATTAATAGTTTAGTTTAGTTTTTATTAGTTTGTTTTAATAGTTAGTTTTAGTTAGATTAGTTAATTTAGAGTAGTTTTATTTTGTTTTCTTAGGACTTAGATCGGCTAACGGAGGCGCTAAACCCGTCAGGGTGGTTCAACCCAAACGACTTGGGTTATTTAGACAACCCCGGACCGGTTCCACTCTCCCAGTTGACGGATGGACAATTTCACCCATCAACACCTATTCAATATTCACATGCTAGTAAAAGACTAAAAACTGATGTTCCCCATGTGCAAGATAAAGGAAAAGCAGTGGCCTCCCCTTCTTCTGCCTCATATGATTCCTTAAAATATGTTTCTTCCCACCTGCATTTGAAGGATGAATGTTCGCATATTATCAGCAAAATACAACCTCAAGGTTCTAATCAACCATGGGCTACTTCTGGGAAATCAAAGGGGGACAACAGTGAAAAAAGAAAAATCGCCTCCCAGAGTGGCAAGTATGGCTTTTAGATTGTGTTTTTTTTATGATTTGAGTTGATGAAGACAATATTACTAGTTTTCATAATTTTGGGACAACAAGCTATGTTTTGGTATTTTGTGAATCATATGGATGATGTGGATAATTATATATATATTTTGGATATGATATAAATTATTTCTTATATTTAAAATATCCAGTTTGGAGGATATTTAAGGGGCTACAAGGGTGGCAAGTGATTTAAGTGATTATCCTTTCCATCGTGTCTTGGGAAAAGTTTGAGTCATGATTTTTGGAAAAGTTCAGAGACGATAAGCCTCCGGAAGTCCTAGTCATGGATCTTTCTAACTTAAGAATGAACCCAAAAGAAAAGGTTAAAGAATTTAATCAAAGATTCTTAACACTTAAAAACCGAATCCCTGCAGATTCCATGCCTGCTGAGAATCTTATAATAGCATACTACACTAAAGCTTTGCATCAAAGTATAGCTATTTGGGTTGAGCAATCTAAGAAAGCCATGTTGTTAGAAGCCTTTGAGGAGGCCAGCTAGATTGAAAAAGACATACTTATTCTTAAAGGCTCTACCAGCAATGAAATAGAAACTAGTCCTTCTTCCAAAAAGAAGATCGAAATCCTCCCTAGACCTACCCAAAGTAAAACACGACCTGAAAGCTCGGATTTAGAAAAATTAACTAAAGTTGTTCAAAAACTGTCAAATCAAGTTATAGACTTGAAAAGGACGACCGAAGAATCTTCCTCGAGCAAAGGGCCTTACAAACCCCCGTTCCGAAAGCCTTTTCCTACCAACCGACCTAATCCAACCACCGAAGGCCTTAATCTAGAAAGTCTGCAATGCACCCTTCAAACAATTCTAGAAGCCCAGGATAACTTGATGCCTCCCAAGATTCCTGAGGAGGTAGTTGAACAAGAGACAGTTCAAGAAGAAGAGTCTTCTTTGAATAATTTTGGACACTTCTCGGATAGCATCTTTCAAGCTAACTTCGAGACAGTGCATCCCTATAATACCAGGAGTAAGATAGCAAACAAACCTTCTGTCAAAAACATTACAACTTCGCCTCCAAAGCAATCTAAACCAACTGAGACTAAACAAAGTCATGTGAACCCCAACTTAGACTATGATGTAGTTGAAGATCTTAAAAAGTTGAGAGCTAACATTTTTGTTTATGAGTTATTGAAATTTCCATTTCTGCTACAAAAAATGTTACAGAATATCCTAGAGAATGGCAAAAATGGTAATTCTAATGGTAACAAGGTTGTGCAGAACAAAGCTCCTCAGAAGACTTCCACTAAAAACAATCATGATCCTCAAGATAAAGGAAGCCTTCCTGTAAGTAATGTAAATAATGTAAAAAATGTAACTAATGTAGATAAAGTAGCTTTAGAAACTACGAGTAAAAAGCCACAAACTACCACCCTTAGCACTCACAAAAATGTACCTCCATTCTTGTTAACTTTCAAAATCTTTAATAGAAACGTGCACAATTGTATGGTAGACTCAGGAGCATCATCCAATGTGATGCCATGGTCTGTGTGCCAAAATATTAACGCTGAAGTTGAACCCTCCACCTTAAAAATCATACAACTTGATCGGACCAATGTTAAAGTTATAGGCGAACTAAAGAATGTGCTTATAAGATTATCATATAACCCCAAGGTTCATCAAGTTATTGATATTATTGTTGTGGATATTCCAGAAGTGTATGGTCTATTTTTAAGCAGGGACTGGTCCGAGCAGCTACACGGTTATTTCACGACAGATTGGTCTCACCTATGGCTTCCAGAAAACGACAAGCCTAACAAGATCAAGGTGAATTAGGAACGCTACCTTAAGTTCACAGTCACAGATTTGAACGATCCCAACGAACCATTCACACCTTCTACTGATTCACTCGAAATACAAGGGATGGACACCTTTTTTGGTAATTTCATGGCCAAAGCTTCAGCTATCACCAATCCAGAACAACAGTCCGAGATTGTAGCATATGTGCAGCCAACAGCTTCTACGCAACGGTCTCATATACCCGATGGAAATCAAATTTGGTCTCTTTATTTTGACGGGTCAAAGTCCAAAGAAGGAGCTGGAGCAGGATGTGTTATTATCGATCCGGCAGGTAACAAAACATTGATTGCAAGTAGGCTAGAATTTGAATGTACTAATAACACTGCAGAATACGAGGCTTTACTACAAGGTCTCAGAAAAGCTTTGGATATGAACATTCAAAATTTGACCATCTTTGGCAACTCTGAAGTAGTGGTTAGACAGGTAAGAGATTCTATCCACTATCTGTCTCTGCATCTCAAAAGCTACCAATCCGAGGTATGGAATTTAATGAATAAGTTTGCTGCTTTCAATATAAATTCTATTCCTAGATTGAATAACTCTAAAGCAGATCTATTAGCTAGCGTAACTTCTAAACTCTTTCTTGTAGAAGGCTTGTCCCCAGACGCATTCTCCGTCGAACTGTTGTTCCGGCCATCTGTTCCCGACAACATCACGAACTGGAGAGTCTTTGACGATGATCAGCAGATTATTAACTTTCTGCATATGGAAGAAACTTTTCAAGGCGCAATGATAGACGAATGCACGCACGACGACAATTTGCGCGATTTCACGGTAATACCAGATCCGAGAACTCCTGAATCTTCATTAGACATGGTAAAATCGATCCCTAAATCTATAGTTAGATTAGAGAAATTTTACTATCTTCAAGATAAATTTAAAAAGTTGATCAACTGTAAAACCAATAGTTCCTCGTTATCTTATGAAAAAGTTAACTTAGGAACTAATGATAATCCACAGTGCATTAATCTAGGGGTAGGATGTTCTGAACAAGAAAAAGTTGCATTTATTAAATTGTTCAAATAATTTAAATATGTCTTTGCATGGATGTATGATGACCTTAAAACTTTCGACCCTAACATCATACAACATGTCATTCCTATGAAGCCCCAAACCTTACCCTTCCAACAAAAACTGAGAAAAATGCACCCTAAGCTTGAACTGACCGTTCAAAAAGAATTGAATAAGCTCCTAAATGCTAAGATATTTTTTCCTGTTAGGCACACTCAATGGGTTTCTAACCTTGTCCTTGTCCGGAAGAAAAGTGGGGAAATCCGACTCTGCGTCGATTTTTGAAACCTTAATAGAGCGTCTGACAAAGACAACTATCCTATCCCAGCCATGGAACAAATCCGTCAACAGGTATCTGGTTCTGAGAGGCTATCCTTACTGGATGGTTTCTCAGGGTACAACCAAGTCCTGATGTCTCCTCCAGACCAACTTAAAACTACCTTCTGTACCTCGTGGGGCACTTATGCTTATCGAAAAATGCCCTTTGGATTGATTAACGTTGGTGCCACTTTCTAGAGAGCAATGGACATTGCTTTCTGAGGCCTAATCAATTAGTTTGTCATATTTTACTTAGATGATGTTACTGTATTCTCTAAAAACAAGACCGATCATCTAGCTCATTTACGAGCCGTTCTACAACAATGTCGTAAATATGGCATCTCCTTGAATCCTAAAAAATCCATTTTCGCAGTAGAACAGGGTAAAATCTTGGGATTTATCTTGTCAAGCCAAGGGATGATTATCGACCCAGAAAGGACTCAATTCATCATGAAACTTCCCCCTCCTACATCCAAAAATTCTATGCAGTTTTTCTTAGGCCAGATTAACTTCATGAGGAGATTTGTCCCCAGTTTCTCTGAAATGGTCAGGCCTTTACAGAATTTAATTAAGAAAGACACCCAATATCACTGGGGACCCCTAGAGAATCAATATTTTAATGCAATAAAGAAGGCCATAATAGACGCTCTGTCTCTCATGAGCCCCGATTTTTCTCAAGACTTTACACTCTACACTTTTGCTTTTGACCGTTCCTATGCCGCCATCCTCACTCAAAAGAACGCCGAAAACAACGAAGTACCCATCACCTTTATGAGATCTACTTTCAAAGGCGTTGAACTTAATTACCCAATGGTAGATCAGCAAGCCTATGTTGTTTTCAAAGCAGTCAAGCATTTTCGATCCTATCTTTTGAAGTCAAGGACGAAAGTCATTGTCCCCTACCTAGCCGTCAGGAACCTGTTAGTGCAGAAGGAACTAGGTGAAAAGAGGGCTAACTGGGTCACCTCCTTGCAGGAGTACGACTTAGAAATCACCCCAGCTCAGATAGTGAGAGGCCAAGGGTTATGTAAGTTAGTCGCTGATTCAGCAGCAGGACAACAAGAAGAAAGTGATACGTCAAACCTAGGACAACACAATCAAAACGCAATCTGTTGCGCACAAAACTTTGTTAGTCCTTGGTATGATGA
The DNA here is from genome assembly GCA_009831015.1 of Picea engelmannii. Classification (NCBI taxonomy): domain Eukaryota; kingdom Viridiplantae; phylum Streptophyta; class Pinopsida; order Pinales; family Pinaceae; genus Picea; species Picea engelmannii. Next base: position 1,316,642 of record ML777035.1, on the reverse strand, counting down.
TATAAGATTCTGTCTTGAACATGGGTCAGCCCCCCATCACCTGGATCCCACTAAAAGAAGAGCGTTGATATTAAATTCTGCCTCCTTTCATCTGGTTAATGGTATCCTGTTTTGTCAAAGTTTTGACGGCGTACTGATGCACTGTCTCGAGAAAGACGAAGCAGAAAAAATCTTGTTAGAGTTGCATGATGGAGAAGCTAGTGGTCATTTTGGTGGTGAAACCACTACCCATAATGTTTTAAGAGCCAGTTATTACTAGCCCACACTTTTTAGAGACACCCATGCCTTGTGTCGTAAATGTACTATTTGTCAGAAAGCATCAAGGTGGTTACAAAAACCAGCTTTTCCTTTGCAGCCCGTATCAGTAGACTCTCCTTTTCAACAATGGGGCCTTGACATCATAGGTCCGATCAACCCCCCATCCTCACAACAACACAAGTTTATTGTAACAACCATAGATTACTTTACCCGATGGTCTGAAGCTGCTGCGTTAAGAACTGTGAACACCAGTCAGGTAATTGCCTTTCTAAATTTAAATATTATAACTCATTTTGGTATCCCTGATTATTTAGTATTCGACAACGCTTCTTACGTTTCCTCTCTGGAGATGAGCGAGTTCACTTTGGAAAAAGGAATTAAATTGAAGTATTTTGCTAGCTATTACCCCTAGGGCAACGGATTGGCAAAATGAACAAACAAGAATTTGATTAAAATCATCAAGAGAACAATGGTTGAAAATCAAAAAAATTGGCACAATGCACTGTTGAACGCACTGTGGGCTGATAGGGTAACACCAAAATCTGTTGTAGGTAACTCCCCCTTTTTTCTCGTTTATGGCAGAGAAACAATTCTGCCACCTCACATTCTTCTTCCTTCACTACAGTTGTCTCAAAAAATTCAAGAAGAAGATTGTCCCCCTTTGGAAAACCGAATTAACGCTTTGATGAAGCTAGAAGAGGTAAGAGCCCAATCTAAACATAAGTTAGATCAACACCAATTATTGGTTAAAAGCTAGTTCAATTCTAACTCTGCTTCTGATAGGAATTTTGAAGTAGGTGACCTCGTCTTGAAATGGGATAAACCGCATGAGGGAAAGGGAGAGCACACAAAATTTCAAAACTTATGGCTTGGACCGTTTTTAATTGCTGAGAAGTTGGGTCCCAGTTCTTTCCGATTGCAGAATCTTGAAGGGCAGCCTGACACCTATCCGGTAAATGGCCAAGCCCTGAAAAGATACTTTGCTTGATAACAACCCTTGTATATTATGTACATATTTTGCTTTTTGTTTGCGTTTTCTTTTTCTTTTTGTTTTTGATTTCTCCTTTGAGTTTATCAACTTCTATTTTTGGAAATACACATACCTGTATATTGAGCTATTCAGACAAAGAAAACAGAAAATTTCTTCGCTAAAATAACTGCTAAGAAAATTGTATAAACATCAATTGTATACTTTTGAAATTTACATCTGTGGTTGGCAAAAGTTTGTCGTTTGAAAGAAGTTAACTGATTTCAATCTCTAACATAAGCTTGTTGGGATCATCTATTATATTTTTACGTTGTCCCATTTTCCTTAAGGGAATGACTCAGAAGATGTCTCCCTACCTTAGGAAGTTGGTTTTGTAAATGAAACATCTCTTGATCTTAATAAAGGACAGTTCTAAAAATTCTGATGAGGTCTGAAAAAAATATGTCAAAATATCATAATTTTCAGCGTCACCCTGCTCAACTATATATCTTTGAAAAATAAACAAAATAAATCAATAAAAGAGCTGTGGGAAGTGCTTGCAAACCTATCGGGATGCTGAACAGGTCTGCTGGCAACTGGTAAATGCATGCATGGTGCCAAGACAACTTCGTCGGGGTACTGAACAAGCCCATTGGCAGCGAAGCAATGTCGGGTATATGAAAATTTACAAATAAGAAACCTCTTAATGTCCTTTATTCTGATCTAGAACTTATTGGCAAGATATGGATGTCATAGTGGGTTAAATGGCAACCCTGTCGAGGCTATGGACACCTGCTGGCAGCAGTGGCTCTGTCAAAAGTATTGGAGATTTTATCTTTAATATCACAACTCGCTTGTCTTGAGACTATTATCAACTATCATCCTTTAAACACTGCTGGAATATTTGGTTAATGATGATGTTTACACGATTTTCTGGTTGTTATTTTTGAGTTAGAATTTTTCTCGTTATCCTGATCTGAATTTGTTCTTTTGGCAGAGATAACTGCTTCTACTAGTGTGTCGCCATTCTCGGCAGCCAATTCACATTTTTTCTACTATCTTATAAGCTGCCTACACCAGTGTTTTGCAAACCTTAATTTTCATCGCAATTCTCAAATAAAACGACACTTTTATTTTTTGCGCTATTTGCACACTTACCTTTCTTCTTGTTCTCACGACTGCAAACGTGAAAACTTGGTCTTTGAAGTCGCATTAAAATCATCACTGAATTGTTGTTGTCATTCTTGTCGATATGCCCATTGCGTTTACATTTTACTTATCATTATACAATTGGCAAGACCTCTTGATCTGTACTCATTTGGCATTCTTTGATTGATTATACAGTTTCATATCATGAGTAATTGTGTTTGTGATACATTGGTGATTGGATTTACATGTTATTTGATTAGTTCACTTGGCACATTGGTTACATAAAAAAGCATTGGTGTTATGGTTAAACCCTTGGTATAAAACGTTTCATACAACGCATGTTTCATATAACCAAACCCTTGGTGTGATTTTGATTTATTGCTTTGGTTTTGAAACTATAACTATTGCTCGCGTGAATGACCAATCCACTTACCAAAGGTTTCGATTGATTGATTGAAGTGGCATGGTTGTAACACATATGCGTTGTGATTTGAATAGTTGTAAGCGTCGACGGTTTTACCATGGTAATGACTATTCTGCATGGGCAGAAATAGCTCCACCACCTTCACACGATATGTCATTAATGTTTACCCCTATCCCTGTTTCATCCTTGCTAGATTTGGGTAAGCCCTGTGAGCATTCTGCTCCTGCGTATGCTACGTTCAAACCCTGGCTCATTCACATCGCTCACCGTGTGCTCCTGTCTATGGCACCGGTGGTGCGAATTAAGCCGAATGGTAATCAAGCCCTGCTATTGTTTGATAACGCCTGGAAAGATTTAGAGGATAGTGGTTGGCTCACGTTTGTACAGAGGTTCGAGGGTTTTAATTTGTTTTTTTGCACAGCAATTCACCCTTACCTTTGATGGGTGTAGGGCCAAAGTAGGCAACATTCAGCTTGAGCTCAGTGAAGAGTTCATTAGCTCTACCACAGGGTTAACAGCCATGGGCCAACGATGGTTTAAAAACTCTAAAGTCGACAAGGTGCCATGGCCTTTGCTATTCGTATCACGAAAAGTCACATCCTGTGACAAAGGTATGCCTATTTCCATGCTTAAACCTAGGTGGCATGACCTTTTGATAATGGTTAAACAATTCGTGACCTATGAGGGTCGATATTTATTGGTTTCTCTTTATCACCTTCGACCGTTAATGAATTTCATGGGTGATCCATTGAACATGCCATTTTATTTCCAGTGTAGTTTGTACAAGATGTCAAAGAGGTTTAAATGAGAGAAGGCCGATAGTATCTTGTTCCACCATGGCCTGATCAGACTCATCGTCGTTCATCATTTGAACCTTCACGACGATAATTGTCAATCTTTTCTCTCACGAAATGGATTTGTTGATTCAAAGGCCATCCAAATCAACAAGCCTGTGGTCAGCGAGACTAAGGTCAGGCCACCCGTGCCTTTCCATGCCCTTTTACCTTCTCCCAAACCCTCGGTCTACCCCGATATCGACCTACCCGACATTATAAAAGACAAGCTTGAGGTTGTAAAAAATCCTGTGAGCAAGAAGGTTAAGGGTAACCCCACTGTCAACAGCAAAGGTAAAAAGAATGCTCAATTGATATTGAGACTTGCTCAGAATAATCCTAAACCAAACGCTGATAAAAAACCCATAGTCCTTAGCGAAGACTCAGACTCTGATATCGAGTGCTTCCTAGCTACTGAGTACCCTTATTCCCAAGGTCTGTGCTATGAGCCACCCTATGACTTTGTTTCTAATTTACCCCCTTGCCTAAAGAACAATCAAAGTGAAACCCTCGGTGATCTGAACAAACACTTGACTGTCGTTTCGAAGCCCGAGCAAACAGCATGTGTTCAATGTACTGTGTAGCTTGAGCGCTACTATATTGACGTTCCCTTATTACAGTCGAAAATCAAATCATTGGAAAACCAAGTTACAGCACTGCCAAGAGAAAGCTTCAAGCTAATGACAAGAAGCAGAAGACCACTAACTTGATCATATTTAGGAATGTCAAATCGGCTACAGCCTTCATCAATTCCAAACTGTTATAATCGAAGCCATTTCATTTGGTCCAGGTATGATTTTCAATTTTAAATTTCATTTCAGGAGTGGCTTGAATTAATGTATAATGGAGTTTTGATTTCGTTTAGTTCTTTTCATGATTCAGTTATAGTTTAATCCTATACGATAGATTCATTTTAAAATTAAAAATAGTTACGATTTGTTTATGCAATTTGTTGTGCCCAGTTTAGTACAAACAATTCATTGATTTTGATTCGGTTTGATTTGTTGGTAAATCAATTCTGTTTGATAGTTGATTTGGTATGATTTTAATTAGTTATTTTTGCCCCTAATAACTCAAAATGACTCTGTTCTGTATCGAATTAGTATCATCGATTGGATTTTAATTGTCTTCAACTTATGCTAAAGATTCACTTGCCATAATCATGGACTTGTGTTGATTCATAATGGCTGTAACAAACACAAATTGTGTCGATTCGTTTTGATTTGATTGATGCATGTCTTGAGTTAGCATGATTTCCTGTTTTGAGTTAGATTGATATCAAAAATTGGTTTGATGCTGCTCTTTTGGTTTCGATTTATCTCTGTTGAATTCGGATGAGAAAATTCAGCTAATAGTTCGTTTTGAAATGAATTCAAGTGATGATTTTGTGGACTGTAAATTGATTCTGTTTGTCTCAATTGGAAAACGCTGATGAGTCCCACAGATCCTGTTATCAACCGATTAATTCCATTATGATTTCGTTGGCGATAATTTACACACCAGTTTTGATTTGATTCACTAATGACATGGATCGTTTGTTTATGTTAATACAGTTATATCAATCTGAAAATGATCATGTTGTTTTTGTATGGATTCGATCGTGTGTCTTGTTGATGGATGAGGCATAATAAACGATTGCATATGACTTGTTTAACTGTATTGATTTCAATTGGTTTATGAAAATGATTTTATTGTTGTTAAGTTGTCCAATACGATTTTGTATACCCGAATTGGTAACGAATTAAACAGAGCGTATCCATCTTTGTTATCATTTGGTTGAATACGATTTAGCAAGTGTTGATTTGAATGATGCTTTTAGCAATCAAATATTGGTTTGATATTTTTTATTTAATTCTTTAAGTTCGAATTAGATTTTAAAACGATTCTATGTTTGATTTAGACCAGCTACAGAATCGCAGGATTCTGTAGCTAGTCTTTAGAATTAGATTTTTATCCATTTTATTAATAAAATATCCTTTTAACTTGCCTATTTTTGTCCTCTTTCAGGTATATTTGAATTGCAATAACCAATTAGGCATGTTGTGGCAATCTAGGAGATATTTGTGTGATATAGTTTTTATTTTTAGTCAAACTTGGGATATTTTCCCAGATTTGTGTAAACAATTTTGATAACTTCCACAGGGATGTTTTACCCTGTGGAAGGTCTTTAAATACTTTTCATTTTGTAATAAACTCATCATCATCCTCACTGTGGGAGAACCAGACTATGGATTTATGATTTAGACTGAGACGAAAGTTGATGTCTTGTAACAGCTTTCGCTTTCAATATATCAATCTTTTGTTTCAAGTTTTGCATATCAGTTTGTAGTTGATTATAGACTACTTTAGCTATCATAATCTGTTGCGGGATGATATGATTTGATAAATGTGCTATCCATATCTGATCTCTTTCATTATTTAAAAGTACAACAATTACTTTGTTTCAGTTAATGAATCACAGATTTCTGTTTTTCGTTAATTGAATTATTTTGTATAGATCTTTGCATACAGATTTATCTAACTGTGAAGATTTATAAGTCAGAAGGTTGCTGTAAATTTTTATGTCTTGTTTGTCCTGTAATTGTATTTGAAGAGAACAATTGCTTCTAGTTTACGAGAAGCTCTTGGAGAATCCGGTGCGGGTTTCCTCCCTCCGATCAGCTAAGACAATCATTGCATACATAGGACAAACCTGGAGCATTGTTTTAGGTCAGTTTGTTATTTAGTATTTAATAGTTAATTTGTTAGTATAGTATAAGTAGTTTAGTTAGATACATGTATAGTTTAGATTTATAGTTAGAGTCAGTATTTTAGTTGCTTAGTTTAGTTTGTTGTATGTTATTTCTTTTTCATAAAATTATAAAATCAAAAAATAGTCTCGATGTCTTAGGACAGATTACAAATGAGTTTTTCAGGTTTTCATTCAAATCTGTAATTTGTAGATGTTGTACATTTGTAAATTAATTTAACTCTGTTAGTAAGTGATCATTTGATTTTATAAAATTATAGTTGCGTAGTATTAGATAGTAAATTGTATATATATTAATAGTTTAGTTTTGTTTTTATTAGTTTGTTTTAATAGTTAGTTTTAGTTAGATTAGTTAATTTAGAGTAGTTTTCTTTTGTTTTCTTAGGACTTAGATCGGTTAACAGAGCCGCTAAACCCATCAGGGTGGTTCATCCCAAACGGCTTGGGTTATTTAGACAACCCCAGACCGGTTCCACTCTCCCAGTTGACGGACGGACAATTTCGCCCGTCAACACCTATTCAATATTCACATGCTAGTAAAAGACTAAAAACTGATGTTCCCCATGTGCAAGATAAAGGAAAAGCAGTGGCCTCCCCTTCTTCTCCCTCATATGATTCCTTAAAATATGTTTCTTCCCGCATGCATTTGAAGGATGAATATTCACATGTTATCAGCGAAATACAACCTCAAGGTTCTAATCAACCATGGGCTACTTCTGGGAAATCAAAGGGGGACAACAGTGAAAAAAGAAAAATCGCCTCCCAGAGTGGCAAGTATGGCTTTTAGATTGTGTTTTTTTTATGATTTGAGTTGATGAAGAAAATATTACTAGTTTTCATAATTTTGGGACAACAAGCTATGTTTTGGTATTTTGTGAATCATATGGATGATGTGGATAATTATATATATATATTGGATATAATATAAAATATTTCTTATATTTAAAATATCCAGTTTGGAGGATATTTAAGGGGCTACAAGGGTGGCAGGTGATTTAAGTGATTATCCTTTTTGTGTTATATTTTATGATTTGAAAAGAAGGTATTTATGGGAGTCACAAGGGGTCCCACCTACCTAGTTATTATTAATTAAAGACCCTTAACTATATTATTATTATTTACCTCTCCTAAACTAATTAGTTAAGTCAAACTAACTTAAATAAAGAAAGTAGTTGAACTACTTCAACTTATTTGGAAAGAATAAAAGTTGAATGAGAAGAAGAAACAAGGGGAGAATAGAAGGACAAAGCAAGACTAAGGTTTGATCTTTTGGTTTCATAAGATAGTATTAGTTTCTATCATTCTTGAGTTTATTCAAAGCCTAATTCTCTTTGTGACAACAAGGTCTTATTGTAGACAACAAGGTTCAAGACTGAGCAAAAATTTTCAGATGCTTGTTTTAGAGGTGTTTATTCATCCTTGATAGTCTGTGTATTCTTTTATGTTTGTGAATTAAGTTTCATGGCTGATAAATAATATCTTGTAGAGTCAAATTGGCAGTAGTTTATGGCAAGATGATCCAGATTATAAATTTCAGTTTTGCTTGATTGTCGAAGTCTTTTGTATGTTGTTCATTAGGGATCTCTAAATACGGCTTTGGTCCATGCCCTCAAAGGGGTTTTGTAAAGATAAAAACACTTTTGATATCTCATAATGAAATAAATCATATTTCTATTATGTCTTATATATGTATATTTATCACTTGGTTACTTTTCACTTTTGATCTCCATGTTTACTTTATATAATATGTGTATATTTCATAAACTTATATAAACTATATTTTATATTGCAACATTATTTTCATTAATAAATCAGCCTTGATCCTAGTATTTAATACTTATGGATTGGGAGAATATTTTTGACGCTATAAAACCCAGGGTGACATTCACGACTATCTTGTCCTAGCCAGAAAAGATTTGAAAATGATTGATTAAGGTAATTCATACATTTTCCTCAACATCAATCTCGAAATGAACATCATTGTAGGTAAAATGCTACAGGAAGATGAAATCAATTATTATTTAGACGATTTGAGAGAGCCTCCAGAGATTTCCGCTTCCTCACCTCCTCTTACTGTGTTGACAACTTCATTTTAGAATAATTACTCCAATGGATAATTCATTGCGCTTTCATGTTGGTTCTTAGATACTATTTTGAAGTCACATACGCACCCAACTCGTCCATGGTAGTTCATATTGCTTCTCCTTGAGAAAGGAACGAAGGCACCTAGTCCCTCAAATCGAGCAACCTGGAAAGATTAAAAGAAGGAGAGGTCAAGGCCTTGTATTAATGGACCTATACCTAAGGTATTTTACATCAGTTTTAATAATTAGGAATGGATTTTTTACTTCATTAAACACCCACGCTTGAATTCAATAGGTTCTACTGGCTCCCCTTCTCATGTCTCGGTATTGGGTAGGATGAGAAGCCTTACAAGATCAAGGAAGAAAAAATCTAACTAATAATGCATAGATATTTGATTGGAAGGAGAGGAACCCCAAATTTAATCTATCATTGTTGAAGGGAACAATTCCTGGTAGAGGGATATCTATAGGAAGATCGCCACAAGGAAAGGGCACAAGCAATGGTTGAAGGAACAAACGCTATAAGGGGAGTTGGACCTAAAGGATTCCCATTGATTCTTATCAAATTGGTTATGAAGGTAGATATCGAAATGGACACTAACATCGATATCATATTCTTAAGAATTAAATTTTGTGTATAGAAGTCATTCAATCCAGCGATAAGAAATAATGAGTAAAATAATCATTCAACTGAAAAATAGTGGAGTTTAATTTTGATATTCTGAACATTTCCCCATAAATTTAATATTGATTTGATACACCGTAATTATATATGCATCATGTATTTTCTTGAATATAATCATTGGTTCTATATCCACTCGAAAATAAAAATTTGACAGTGCGCTACAAAATTTTGAATATAACAATCATAATTCTCTAACAAATTACATAAAAGAATATTCATATGGAGCAATTTCTGAAATAATTCCAATGAACATACATGAGCACATTTTTCGATATACCATATCTAATTAAACATTCTTAAATTTTTGAAACCATAAAATATCATAGCCGAAGACGAAGAATTCAATTTTTTTCTTCCGCGACGGTGCTCCTTCCGGCCTCCCGCTTGCTAACCATAGAGACTTCATCGGTACCTCCCAGCCAACTCTAGGGTTACTCTTCTCCCCCCTTAGCCCCCCGAGCCACAAAGGGGTCACACACACAAAACCAGAAATCCTCTAGCTCCGAGCTTGCCTCACAAGGTAGAGCCACCACTCTCTCTCAAGCTGGGTATCCCAACTCTCACAAGTAAAACCAATAAAAAATAATTTGGCAGCATAACTTTTTTTTTTGTTTGTTAATTTGTGCGAGACCTGTTGGCTACACGACTAACCTGTGGCTTGAGAAACCATGACTCAGGGGCATCTAAGCCGTCAAAATCACCCAAGGATCGCACCTGGCCTGAGCCACACCAACCCTTAACATGGTTGGATTTTTTGTCCCCGCAGGTTTCGAACCGGTGACTTTAACATCACGGAGTGGCTTAACAACACACTCCGTCACCGACTGTCCTACACCTCGGGGACTATTTGGCAGCATAACTTTACCCATAACCTGTGTGATCCATTTTTCCTATAGACCATTTTCTTTATAGGAGTTTCCTTAATGACACATCCCCACTTGCACAATTAATTTTATTTTTAATTAATTAATTTATAATTATTTCTCCTCACACTTTTCACCCTCTCCCCCAAGTTGCATAAGTAATTCCACATTTTATTTTAATTAAAATGAATTTCCCTCACATTTCCTAAATGCACTCCTTAAATCACTCCTACTTGTCTCTTTATTCCACATATTCCCATTTACCAACTAATTCCTTACTAAATTTGAGTTGAGTTAAAATAAGAGTCTTCTTCTAGTTAGACTAGAGTTAACTACACTCTAGATACCTTTCTATGCATACACATTCTTTCATGTTTATTTCTTTCTTATTTAAAAAACCCCCTTGTTACATTTTCTTGCACACATGTGCCTTATATCAAATATTTAAATATAATTCACCTTTTCTTACTTCTTAACTTGATTTACTTCATTCCCTTTTATTTAATTTATAATTTAGTTTAATCTTCTTACCAAAATTAGACTTAGGCTTAATTTTTGAATAGGCTTAGAATTTCATTTGGGGATTTATAAGTAATCATTTCAATCCTTAATTAATTAATTAAATCCAAGAATTATTAAATATTTTACAAGGTTTAATTATTCGCTCAAGGTTTTCTAGGCAAGCTAGATTCATTGAATCAATTTTTATTTACGCGGTGTGCCCTTCAAGACACACTCCATGCTCCAAGGGTGCCACTCTCCTTTTCAATGGTTTCGGTAGTTCTCCAACCCTTGGAGTCAGCACTCCATTCAGACGACCTTGTGAGAGACTAAGGGATTTTAAGGAATAAGTACACTGCCTTATTGTGTGCCCCTTAGAAATCTTCATGAGCGAGTGTCTCAGTCTACCCTCATGACATCGTGGACCTCTCAAACTAGGTAATCATTAAACTACAATTCAAGCCAGGGTGGGAGTGATAGTAGGCTGTGGTAGGGACTCTTCCAAACCTCTCCCTCAATATCTTGTCTATGTGCATGGCCCTTTTACTCCTTATGTGAGTCATATTAGCAATTATTTGTCATCCTGCATCCATCAACGAAACACTTTCAATGATCCATATACAAATCATACTATAATCAGTCATATGTCACATAAGCATAAATGAAATACTAAAACCAATAAAATCCTCTCCCTTACTCAATTTGGAGTCCAAGGAGGTTCATTGATGCCATCAACATTCACAATCTATCAAGTGTCCTGCACACTCAGGGAAAACTCGTCAATAACATCTGTCAATACATATATATCAAATAACATTAAATCACAACCATCAACATCATCAGAAAAATCCATCAGTGAAACAATAACCATATACTATAACCGGATCACTTGCATGCAAGTGTCCTCAAAGAGTAATTCAATAACATGTTCTCGCAAGAGAGAGATGTTACATACACCCCATCTTGTTTTAAACTTCGTCCCAAAGTTGTACAATATATAAAATGTAGATATAAAAGTATCTGACAGTATATATATGTCTAATCCATCAAATAGGTAAGGAAATTGTTGATGCATATCATATGCGTCCTCCCATGTAGTCGAGTGCGAACTATAGTTATCCCACTAGACCTTGATCTGATCGACTGTCCGACACCATAGTTGTTGAATGAGATGGTCCATAATAAGGATTGACTCCATCGTGAGTTCACCCTTGTCTGACACATGCAAGGAACTCATGTCAATCACATGTGTAGGATCACTAACATAATGTCTCAAAACTGATACATGAAAAACATCATGCATACGACTCAAAGAATCAGGAAAGAATAGTCGATAGGCCATGGGTCCTTTCCTTTCCACAACTTTTAAAGGTCCCACAAATCTAGGAGATATTTTAACACCCTTTCCAAACTTGATCAAACTTTTGTTCAGTTTCACCCGCAAGACAAATCGATCACCAACTTCATAATTTTGGTTGATGCGTTGCACATCAACATAACTATTTTGTTGATCTTGCGCTTCTTTAATCCTTTTTCTTATTGTTTTCATTTGTTCTTCCATTTCTTGGATCACTTATGGTTCGACCATGACCCTATCCTCAAGTCGATCACAACTCAATGGTGTTTGACACGGTCACCCATAAAGAAACTCAAACGGTGTCATATTAATGGTACTTTAGTAGTTGTTGTTGTACAAAAACTCTACTAGTGGCAAGAAATCTTCCCAATGCTTTTGTTGGTCCATTACATACATTGGCAACATATCTTCCAAAATTTGGATCATTCTTTCTGTCTGCCCATCTGTCTCTGGGTGATACGATGTACTAAAGTTTAGTTGTGTCCCCAAGGCCTCTTGGAAACTGGTCCAAAATTGTCTTGTAAACACTGAACCTCTATCGGATATGATCCTTTTTGGCATGCCATGTAATCTCACAATATCGCTAATAAAAACTCAAGCTATGTCTTGAGTTTGATACATCGTATGCAAAGTAATAAAATGTGCACTCTTCGTCAGAGTGTCTACTACCACGAAAATTGAGTCATGTATCCTTTCCATCAGTGGTAATCCAATTATAAATTCCATAAAAATGACCTTCCATTTTGATTTCAGAATAAACGTGTGGTTGTAGTAACCTGTCTGGATGTCTATATTCAACTTTCACTTACTGACATTCTAGACATCGCGCCACGTAACTAATTGTGTCTGCCTTCATTCCTCTCCATAAGAATAAGGGCTTAAGGTCTTCCTTCATCTTCATGACTCCCGGATGAGCCATGTACATTGCTCTATGAGCTTCTCTTAAGATCAAACTTCTTAATTCGTCATTAGGCAGTACGTAAATCTTGTTATTATACCTCATCAATCCATCACTTTCCAATGTATATCCTTCAAACCTTGGCACACCATGGTGTCTTGTCCAATATTTTCCTTAACCTCTTTGTACCAGTCATTGTCGATTTGTAAAGTTAGAATAGTTTCTCAAAGATTCATCTGAAGAGGTATTACCGAAAATATGCATGGTATCCAACTCAACTCATCCACAACTCTATTCACCATACCTTTAATGTAAGAAATATCGAAGTCGTATTCGCTAAGCAATTTTGACCAATGCCTCTATCGTGCATTCAATTCAATCTGCGTAAATATGTGTTGTAGTCCACAATGATCTATCTTTAGTTCAAATTTTCATCAAATCAGATAATGTCTCCAAACCCTCAATGCATACGTAATGGCCAGTAAATTCAAATCATGTGTTGCATAGTTCTCCTCGTGCTTTCTTAATTTCCTTGAGATGTAAGCGATCACTCGACTGTCTTGCATCAATAATCCACCTAAAACTTCCTTGGATGTGTCTCTACATACCAATAAATCCTTGTCCATTTTGGGGAATTTCACTATGGGCGTTGTCATCAACAACTTCTTGAGCCTTTGAAATGCTTCCACACATTTCTCACTCCACAAAAACTTATTGTTTTTCTTCTGAAATTCCATGATCGGATTTGCTATCTTTGAAAAACATTCGACAAACCATTGGGAATATCCTTCTAAACCCATAAATTTGTGTACTTATTGTACATTTGTCAGCATAGTCCATTCCATGATAGCCTGTACTTTTGCAGGATCCACAGCTATACCTTCACTGGATATAACGTGCCCCAAGTAATGAATCTTTGATTGGTAAAAATAACATTTCGACAGTTTCCCATATAATATGTTTTCCTGTAAACATTGTAGTACCAAGACTAAATGTTCGTCATGTTCTTCTGTCATCCGAGAATATACCAGTATGTCATCAATGAATACTTGAAAAAACTTGTCCAATTATTCACAAAACACCCCATTCATCAAACTCATGAATACCCTCAGGGCATTTGTCAGTCCAAACGGTAAAACGGTAAAATCGTAGTGTCCGAACCTCATCTTGAAGGAGTTCTTAGGAATATATTCCTCTTTAATTCGTAACTGGTGATATCCTGATATCAATTGGATATTTGAAAACATTATCACGCCTTTCATTTGATCAAACAAATCATCTATTCTTGGCAACATATATTGTTTCTTGATTTTCACCTTACTCATTTGACGGTAGCCAATACAAAGTCTTCACGACCCATCCTTCTTTCTTATGAAAATAATAGGTGCACCCCAAGGTGACACACCTGGACTTATAAGTCCCAAGTCCAACAACTCCTTCAGTTGCATTTTCAACTCCTATAAATTAGGTGTTGACATTTGATAAGGTGTTCTTGCTATCGGTTGAGTTCCAAGTTTCAAATTGATTGTAAACTCCAACACTCTTTCAGGTGGAAAACCTAGTAACTCTTATGGGAACATGTCAAAAAACTCTCGTACTACCAAAAGGTTTTCTAATCCTTTCGCCTATCCCTTTTCATTTAGCACTAATATTTCATTTGACTTACATCCTTTTTGTATGATCTTTTGTAGCTTTAAGGAAAAAATGAACCTCAAGGACACTCCCTGGTTTCTTCCTACAATCACTCTTCTTTGTCCCACATCATTTGTCAAGCTTAATTGTTTCATCTTACAGTTGAGTATCGCAACATGTGATTCCAACCATTCCATACCAATCACTATGTCATACGATCCTAAGATCGTGACATATAGGTTGTCCTTCGTTAGAAAATATCCCAATTCAATGTTATAGTTCGTAACCCTTCCTCCAACCTTTTGTTTGGCACCTGAAGCCATTTCTATGATCTAAACTCGTCCTGTTTAACTCCCTTTACCTTAATTCTTTTCAGCACTGCACTAGAAATAAATCTCTATGTAGCACCGAGATCTATCAATATACTGAAATTTTGGTCGGCGATGGTACCTGACATATCGACCACAGTAAATTTTTGCTTGACCTATCGGTTATTCACTGCTGCGTGAATCCTATGGGCCTTGCCAAAATATCCTATTGTATTGTCTATTGTTGATCCAGTCACTTTGGATTTCTCAGCCAGACAGTCTCGTTGGTAATGTGGCTCTCCATATGTCCAGTACCTGGTCTTCGGTTCAGTACTCCCAATCCCCAAAGTAGAATCTGTTGGCCTACGAACCTGAGATCCTGGTTTATTCTGCTAAACATTCCTAAACTACTACTACTACAAGTGACACTTTTGTTGATGCGATGGTCCTTTGTAGGGATTCCTCTACTGAGGATTCGATTGTTGAGGTGTCATGAACGCAGGTACTCTAGACATATCTCGATACCTTGATGTATGTATGGCTGGTGTATGATGTTATTGCACTCTAGATGTCTTTTGTCCAGTTGATCTTGTAGGAGTCCTTCCCTGACCCCTTCTGGTCAACTCTTCCTCAGCTATGAGGGCCTTCTAGGCTGCATCATGCAACGTCTGTGGCATTAGAATCCTCACCTTCGCACGAATGTTGGAGTTAAGTATGAACATAAACTTGTTGACCTTCAAAGTCTCTGTGTTCATATGTGAGGCATATTGAAGTAGCTCCATAAATATGGCCTCATACTCGGACACCGTACGAACACTATGTCGTAAGGTGTTGAACTCATTGATTTATCTCTCAATGAATTCCCCTGATAAATACCTCTCCCGGAATTGCTCCTCGAACAATTCCCATGACACATTTTTGATGACCATGTTTAGTTGAGGTAGGAGTGTCTTTCACCATAGAAAAGTGTTAGAAAAACAGGACTGTGGAGCAATAAAATAAAACAAATGCGGAAACAAAACTTAGAAGATACATAATATAATAGAGACACAGATTTACGTGGTTCACCCAATGTGGGCTATGTCCACTAGAGAAATTGCCAGGTCCTTCCTTTATTATTATCCATCATATGAAGGGATACAACATACAACAAGCCCACTGTAACTTCCTCTTCTTTCTCTCACAGTCTCCTATCTCATAATACAATATTCGCCATCAACCATAGCCGCAATACATTTCCCTCATAAAAGAGGGTTGCCTTCTAGGGAAAAAAACCCTAACATAATCTCTATCATTAGATCTGCGACCTTATAATGAACGGTCTAGATTTACAATGAAATTACAATATACATTTACAAGGATATGTTTCCTTCAGGGGCTTTGCCCCCAAACCCCCGCTGGGGGCCCACTTGCCCCCAGAGCCCCAAGCCGGGGGGATAGCCCCCCCGAACCCTACAAAGGGGGTACCCCCCCTCTGCACTCCCCGTCGTGGAAGAGTGTACATACTTCTGGGGTGTAAATATTTCATGGGGTATAAACACGGCTAAAAGTAAAAGACCTCTGAATCAGGAAGATAATCAGGCTCCACAACCAATAATCTCCCACTTGGAGACTGATCTCAACAACTCCACCACTGTTGTATATGTTGGACTCTGAATCTTCTTGGACCTGGCAAATTTCTCATCTTCATCTTCATTCTTGAATACCAACTGAAACTAAGCAAGAATTCAGTTTCTTCCTGGTTACTCCCTTTGTTAACATGACTACAGGATTATGTCTAGTGTGTATCTTTTCCAACTTCAAATGTCCATATTCCAAGGAGGATTGTATGAAGTGGTACCTCAACTATACATGCTTAGTCTTCGAATGGAAGGATGAGTTCTTTGTAAGATGAATGGCACTCTCACTGTCACAGTACAACCTGTTATTCTCTTGCTTCTTTCCCAATTCCTCCATAAACCTCTATAACCAAATCATCTCTTTACTAGCCTCTATAGCAACAACATACTCTGCCTATGTTGTTGAAAGTGCAACAACCTTTTGCAGTTTTGAAATCCAACTTACTGTTGTTCCACCTATAGTAAACACATACCCTGTGGTACTCCTCCAACTATCTTTATAAACTGCCATATCTGAATCAACATATCCTTGTAGAACAGTTTCTAAACCTCCAAAACATAATGCATGATTAGCAGTACCTCTCAAGTATCTGAGAATCCACTTTACTGCCTCCCAATGTTCTTTTCTTGGATTGTTCATATATCTTTTCACAACTCCCACTACATGTGCAATATCTGGTCTTGTGCAAACCATTGCATACATCAAGCTGCCAATTGCTCATGAATATGGGACCTTGGACATGTATTTTATATCCTCCTGTGTCTTGGGACACATTTCCTTAGTTAATTTGAAATGGCTGGCCAAAGGTGTACTAACTAGTTTTGCATTCTACATTCTAAACCTCTCCAACACCTTCTCTGTGTACTCACCCTGAGACAATGTCAGTTTGTGATTTTTCCTGTCTCTTGTT
>ML777035.1:1265497-1294865 GCA_009831015.1 Picea engelmannii | reverse complement strand
TTCATATTGTCATAATTATTAATGACACAAATCAATGCATTAACATAATCAATAGGGACACATGATCAACACGTAATCACAAATAGTGACATGATTCAACACATCATGATCAACTGAAGAAAAATGCAAATAAATGATCAACCATGTCACTGGACATTTAAAGAACTACCCACCCAACCTATCATGCATGGTTAGGATCTCCAAGACACATAAGAAACGCTCAAGTCCAGTATTCATCCGATTTCTTTTGACAACTTAAGGTCTCAAGACTTGAGACTATTCCGAGGAACAAGGAAGTTTCTAATTCCCACTAATCCAATCAAGCCTAAAATCAACTAGATCAATCATTCAATCTTAATCATCAATTATTCATGGCGCAAAAGAAATTTCTACCACAAACATACATCAATTAATTGAAACATTTACCACCTACAAAACATTCCAACAATAGTCCAACTACAATTTTCATACATCAAATTAATTTCATGGCACAAGAGTAATCATCAAATTTAGAATCGGATGTAATCTATTCTAATTATTGTCAATAATTGTTAAGGTCATTTCCATCAATATCAAGTTCCATTTACCAAGTGTTTTAAGATTTATAAACTGGTGAATTCCAAATAACTCAGCGATGCTTTCTATTAATTTAGAATGTCTTGTTAAGGATATAAATAAGGAAATCCAAGTATGTACCTAATCAATATGAGCCCATAAGGAGATCATGCTCTTCTTGAAGTGAAGCATAAGGTACTTTGTTCAATTTATAATCCAATTAAAGACCCCACAAAAAATAAAATATTAATAAGTATCACTTAATAATTCATCAGTGCATTAAGTATTCCCTATAAAAGTTTATTCATGAACACCAATTATTGCAATCAAGCAACTCACAAATCCATTTAAATTATTAAGGGGAGATCCAATTTTATCACTTATAAAAAGAACCAAATATTGCTTACCTAAAATTGTATAGTTTATAAAACTCAAGAAGATCAACCTTCTCGAGCCATACTAACTAACGTCCATGCTATCCTACTTGCATATACATTTAGCAAGAGTAGGTCGACAACATATTTTATGATTCATAAGGAATCTCAATATTCTTCACATTTATATGTAAGGACTATAGGGAGATCACTCATAGTTATTTTAGGTCACGGTTTTCAAGCTACCTCACTATTATTATACAAGGCTTGATGAGTTTCCATTTCCATGTAAAGGTTTCATGACGAGGTTCACATCTCTAAGCCAGCGCAAGTATTATAAGTTAAAGAGATTTACGGGTGGAAATTAATGTATACACAGGTTTCTCACTTGAAGAGGTAGCATACTGGCATAAAATAGCTACAGGAAAGGATCTCATTCTAAATATCTGTCAGAAACTTTCTGAATGTAAATCACTAAGGGAGAAATTCATTTTTAACCTCAAGCAATCTCATAATTAAAATCGTTGTAGGTAAAACGATACAGGAAGAAGGATCTCATTGTAAATCTCTGTCAGAAATTTCTGAATGGAAATCGCTAAGGGAGAATTTTTTTTTTTAATCTGGAAATATCGGAATGAAAATTGTTGCAGGTAAAACACTATAGGAAGAAGCAAGCAATTATTATTTAGACGATTTGAGAGAGTCTCTGGAGAGTTTCGCTTCCTCACCTCCTCCTGTTATTTTGTTGGCAACTTCATTTTAGAATATGTCCTCCAATGGGTAACTAATTGTGCTTACCGGTTGGTTCTTATATATGATTTCGAAATCGCATATGCACCTAAATCGTCCATGAACGTTCATCTCGCTTCTCCTTGAGAGAGGAACGAAGGCACCCAGTCCCTCATATCGAGAAACATGGAAAGGTCGAGGCCTCGTATTAATGGACCTATACCTGAGGTCTTTCCCATCAGTTTCAATAATTAGGCATGAAGTTTTTACTTCATGAAATCCCTACGCTTGAAGTCGATGGGTTCGACTGGCTCCCCTTCTCATGTCTCGGTATTGGGTGGGATGAGAATCCTGCCATGATCAAGGAAGAAACAAGCCGGATAATAATGCATGTATATTTGATTGGAAGGAGAGGAACCCCATATTTACTCTCTCATTGTTGAAGGGAACAATCGTTGGCACAGCGATAGATATAAGAAGATCGCCACAGGGAAAGGGCGCATGCAATTGTTGAAGGAACAAACGCTACAAGGGGACTTGGACCTGAAGGATTCCCACTGATTCTTATCGTATTGGTTCTGAAGATAGCTATTTACACGGACACTAACAACCGACCTCAGATTATTAAGAATTAAATTTTGTGTACAGAAATCATTCAATCCAGTGACAAGAAATAACGAGTAAAATAATCATTCAACCGAAAAATATTGGAGTTTAATTTCGATATTCTGAACATTTCCCCATCAATTTAATACCGAGTTGATACACCATAATTATCTATGCATCATGGATTTGCTTGAATATAATCATTGGTTCTATATCCACTCGAAAATAAAAAATTGGCAGTGCTCTACAAAATTCTGAATATAATAATCATGATTATGTAACAAATTACATACAAGAATATTCATATGAAGCAATTTTTAGAATAATTCAAATGAACATACATGAGCACATTTTTCAATACACCATATCTAATTAAAAATTCTTAAATTTTTTAAACCATAAAATACCGTAGCCAAAGATGAAGAATTTGAAGTTGTTCTTCTGCAATGATGCTCTTTTCGACCTCTCGCTTACTAACTGTAGAGACTTTACCGGTACCTCCCAATCAATGCTAGGGGTACTCTTCTTCCCCCTTATCTTCCTGAGCCGCAAAGGGGCCACGCAAACAAAACTCAAAATCTTCTAGCTCCCAGATTTCCTCGCAAGGTAGAACCACCACTCTCTCTCAAGCTGAGTATCCCAACTCTCACAAGTAAAACCACTCAAAAATAATTTGACAGCATAAATTTACCCATAACTTGTGTGATCCCTTTTTCCTCTAGACCATTTACTTTATAGGAGTTTCCTTAATGACACATCACCACTTGCACAATTAATTCTCTTTTTAATTAATTAATTTTGAATTATTTCTCCTCACACTTGTCACCTTCTCCCCCAAGTTGCACAATTAATTCCACATTTTATTTTAATTAAAGTGAATTTCTCTCACCTTTCCTAAATGTGCTCCTTAAATCACTCCTAACTGTCTCTTTATTCCCCATATTCTCATTTAATGACCGACTCCTTACTAAATCTTTGTTGAGTTAAAATATGAGTCTTCTTCTAGTTAGACTAGCATTAAAAATACCTTTCTATGCGTACACATTCTTTCATGTTTATTTCTATCTTATTTAAAAAAAACCCTTTTTACATTTTCTTGCACACATGTGCCTTGTATCAAATATTTAAATAAAATTCACCTTTTGTTAATTCTTAACTTGATATACTTCATTCCCTTTTTATTTAATTTATAATTTAGTTTAGTCTTCTTACCAAACTTAGACTTAGACTTAGACTTTCATTTGGGGATTTATAAGTAATCATTTCAATTCTTAATTGGTTAATTAAATTCGACAATGCTTAAATATTTTAAAAGGTTTAATTATTCGCTCAAGGTTTTCTAGGCCATTTAGATTCATTGACTCAAGTTTTATTTATGCGACGTGCCCTTCAAGATGCATTCCATGCTCCAAGGGTTCCACTCGCCTTTTTACTGGTTTTGGTAGTTTTCCAAACCTTGGAGTTAGTACTCCATCCGAGCGACATTGTGAGAGACTAAGGGATTCTAAGGAATAATGACCCCGCCTTATTACGCGCCCCTTAGAAATATTTGTGAGCGACTGTCTTAGTCTTCCCTCACGGCATCTGATGCAGCCCCCCTACCTCGGCAGGGTTTGTTGACCTCCCGGTCTCTAGATCGTTCTACCTCCATGAGCTGAAGAGGCTCCTTTAGTTCCCTGTTGGAACCCTTGAACAAAATCCACAGGTCCTTTTTAGAGACTCAGCCCGTGCAAACAAGAACCCGACATGAGATCCCTCCTCCACACAACCACGATGCTATGACCACGGTCCACACCAACAAATGTTTCACTTTTTTGGAATTCGAGACTCATATATGCGAGCCCCACTTAACTCATGTTTCCCGAATCTCTGATCTCCGGAATGGACCCTAGTCCCATGGCTAGCTCCTCCTTTATCTCTCGCCCATATGACCACCGATGTGACCACAACCTTAACTCGAAAGGGGTTTCAAAATTCGCGACTCCGGTTGCAAATGATCTTAAGTCCTTCGACCCCCAAAACCCTGAAAAGAGCTAACGGTAACAAGCTCTCCCCTTATCCTTCGATCATGTGCCCCTTCGCTATAACCTGGGGCCAAACCTCCCGAGCGCGTTGGAACTTCGCGTATCGTGAGTTCTCGCTACTCCCTCTGTTGACTTCCTCTATGTCGCGAGTCAGTGAAACGCTAGCCTCTTGCCACATGTCCTCTTTGATGGATGACTAGGATCATTTCGTATCCCAGCTCCCCGGGTAATTGCTCCAGTCTTCACCTTCACTCTCCCAGTGTCTAAATCTCCAATGGTTGTGGATCTCTGCCACCTGTCACTCCAAATCCAATGGTTGGAATGATTTCGCGATATCGGTGATCGCGAATCCTCGCTCCTCTCCACACTTATACTCCCAAGCTCTGAAACCCCGATGGTTTCCAGATCTTCGACACCTTTCCTCCACAATGGATGGCTTGATTTCCTCTTCGTGAATTCGGGATTTCATGTATCGGGGTTATGGAGTGCATCCTCCTCTGCACGTCCAACTCCCAATTCCCGATGTTCAATCCTCTATGTTGTGTGCGTTATCAAAGGGTTTAACCCCCGTGCACCTTCTTTCAGATCCAACGACTGTTGGTCCTTACGTCGGATCCGACGGTTCAGATCTATTTCTCCCTTGTGCACTCTCTTGTGTGCCAAGACGTAGATTCGGCAGTCCATATCTTTTCTCCCAGTACCGATCCAACGACAGTTGTGCACCTTCCTCCTGAGCTTCGCTCCTTCCTCGCCTTAGAAGATTTTCTAAGTGTCGAAGGGTTTGACCTTCGATTCTTCCTCGAGCCCGAATATTTTGGGTCTCGACTATGTTCTGAAAACGCTATCCCTTCTGGGTTTTTCTTTCTTTGAACCCTCGAAGGTCCTCAATTTTCCACTTCCTTCTGTTGGAACTCTATGCGCAAAGGCACTATTTCTCCTGAGGTTTGCTTTCTCGAATATCTAAGGGGATCAACCCTTGTCTTTCCCTTCAAAGAGGAATTTGGTGTCCTCCTGGCAACCTCTCGCTCAAGCACTCCTTGTTGATCTATCCCATAGAGTGTCCAGTAACTCTGTATGTGTCACTTCTTGACACTTCTCTCGTCTCTGAACTTGAGATAGAGTTCTTCTATGCACTTGTTGCACTTACTCGAGGCCCTCTTGGCAGAGCCCTACACAACCTTCAGTAGTTCTGTTCTTCTACCTTTGCCTTCCTCTGCATAGTCCTACCCCAAGGTATTCAACAACCTTGAGGTTTCTCCCTGAGTCTAAGACTTCCTCTGGTGCGCCCTACTAGCATGTCTTTGCCTAAATTCTGCAGAACTCAGATGTGCACTCTTGCACTGGCCTTCAGAGTCCTCAGTACTCTGTCATGCAACCTTTTGCATGAAACCACAAAGAACCCAGACTGAAATCAAAGAAACTCCTAGATAGATAGAGAAGTCTATCTATTACCTGCAGATGGAACCCTAACACACATATACAACATACACACATAAAATCATAAAAGACATATAAGCACACATAATCATATGCAGGAAAACTACTTTGTTTGTATTAAATTCAGAATGCCTGTACAAAGGTTACAAAAGCTCAGACTACAACAGAGTCTCGGATTCTCTCTAATCTACCTATCTTCTTGCTTCCACCTAACTCATGCAGAACTAACTCTATCTAGATACAAAAATATCTTTTTACAAAAGAGGGGCTCCTTGAGCTCTTCTCTCCATCTCACCTACTCTCATTAATTTACATTGAATGGAATTCAATGGATATCTAGTCCGAATTGGATCTAGAGCCCTCCTGCTGTCAGCCATTAAAGGCAACATCAACTCCTATAGCTTTCCCAAAGGCATGACTCGGCTCTTCCAGCCTTACACATTTAATTCTCAGTTAATTACAATTTTAAACTTTAAAATGAGTGCTAGTGCCAGTGCCTCTCTCCTTCATTGAATGCACGTGAGCACTGGCTGACTGGTTGGTGTGTTGTTGGGTGAAGTGATGCTCCTACAACAACATCGTGGACCTCTCAAACTACGTAATCATTAACCTATAATTCGATCCATGGAGGGAGTGATATTAGGCTATGACAGGGACTCTGCCACACCTCTCCTTCAATATATAGTCTATGTCCATGGCCCTTTTACTCCTTATGTGAGTCAAATTAGCAAGCGTTTGTAAGCTTGTATCCATCAACGAAACACTATCAATGATCCATATACAAATCATACTATAATTGATCATATGTCTTATATGCATAAACAAAATACTAAAACCTATAGAATCCACTCCCTTAATCAATCCAGAGTCCAAGGAGGTCCATTGATTCCATGAGCATCCACAATCTATCAAGTGTCGTGCACACTCAAGGAAAACTCATCAATAGCATTTGTTAATACATATATATCAAATAAAATCAATTCACAACCATCAACATTATCATAAAAATACATCAACGAAACAATAACCATGTACTATAACCGAATCACTTGCACAGAAGTGTCCTGAAAGAATAATTCAATAACATGTGCTCGAAAGAGCGAGATGTTATATTTTTCTTAACACATTGGCTATGGGGTGTCCAAGAAGATGAACCACTATGGTTATTTTTGAAATTTGGTATAGTGTCGTTTTGTGCATATCATCGATGCATATTGTTATAGTATACACACCAGTAACGACAAATCCCATAAATGCACTATTGTGATAAATTATTAAATTTTCATCCTGGTGTAATGTTATTTACAACGCCGTTGTAGTTATTTAACTTGTGTGCACTGCTAAGTAAATTTTTTCTTCAAATTGAAGCAATACAACCCATTTATTGGAATGCACCGCTAATCAATATTTCTTGGAGCATTGATGTATTGTTTAGGGGTGTTTTGTATTATATAATGCACTGGTAATGGTGAATACATGAAAACACATTTCTATTTCCAGTTTTTATATTTGTAGTGGTATTGTTTTGTGAACGATACTAATGCACATATGTATCATGTATGCCCCAACAGTGATGCTTCCTGTATACTTACAAGGAGAAATAGGATAATTCTTTTTATATGTTTATAGGAAGCACCATCTTCAGGGCAAGCCAAAGCGTTCAAGCGCACCACAAAGAATTGATTTTTTTAAAAGGGCCAAATTTTAGGCCATTTGACATTTTAGGCCAATGAAAATTCAAATAAGAAGGTAATACACAATTTACTTGGGATCTTATATTTCGAATAAGCATGTTTCCACCAGAGAGAAGAAATTAAAATTCAAGGTAATTTCCCAAATTTGGAAATGTGTGGAATCTATCAAACTCACTATAGAGCATTGAAAACATGGTGTTCTTGTAAGAGAGTTTGGAAGCAAAAAATAAAGTGGAATAATAAAAAAAAAAATTGGTAAATTGGTTTTATTTTACCTTACCCTAGTGTGCCATATGATAGAGATACACATCGTTGTTTCATATTCATGTGCACCAGGTCACTTCGTTAGATGCTTATATTTTTTTGTTAATAACGGATAATGGTGCGCCTTAATTTGGAAGAACCAGGGTGTTAGTAATGTGTGTGAATTGGGGTGTATGGACCTGATAGGCACTGATCTATGTGGAAATTTGTGGCCACTGACTTATTCCACTAGCTCACAACACAGTTTTCCACCTTGGCAATTCTAAACGATTTTTTCTGGTCCTGAACTTTCGAGGCCATTTTGAAGCCCTAAACAACACTTTTTGGCCTGGAAGTGGCCATTAGCTAGATGAACGCTATGGAATAGGTTATTTGGAATTTGTATTGCTTAGTTAGACATTCATGAAAAGCTACTGATCTCCCCAAACGAAGATCATATGTAAAAGTAACGTCCCTAGGAAGTTGATGTATCAACCAACCACACTAGGGACCACAAATGTTTTGGCATTTCATCTTCTAGGGTTAGGGTTTTTGCATTTCATCTCATTGATGATTTATGTTCAAAGGCCTTTCTAGCCTCATTGTAATCATCTTCTTATGAATTCGCATAATTGTCACATCTCTTTTCAGAGAAAAGATGCCACAAATCTAGTGAGTTCATTTCACTCTGTATTTGTTTATAGTCTCTCCATATTTCATTCTTTAATATAAATTGAGTATTATTGTATCTCTGTGTTCTATCATTTTTTTGTGTTTCATTTCATTCCCTCGTAAATCTAGATCAATGTTGTCAGAGAAATTTTTTGCTTATTTCCTTCTGTGTGCATGTCCCCAACAAGGTCAAGGTATAAGGAGTTGGGACTCTAGCTACTTAAGCCTTTGAAAGACCATCCTCGTCAACCTTAAAGGCCTCCCATGGTGGAATAAAAGAGATATTAGGGAGAAAGAGATCCTATTTAATTGTTGCTCGAGGAAGCCCCAATGTTATAGAGGGGTGAGATGATGGAGATTTTTTCCCAAATCCTTCGACTACTTCTAACAACAAAAGATGCATCTTTGCCAAGTGACCAATTTAGAGGCGTCACCCCTTTCAAGGTACAAGTTAATTTTGATAATCCATATTTGAAGTTCAAATATATGCGGATGCTTTGGAAAGATGGTTAAATATGATAGAAGTTTATTTCTCTATCCACAATTTCTCCGATAGAGAAAATATCACCCCTGCGCTCCTTAAGGCTATCCCCCATGAAAAACATTGGTGGGACATTTACTGAGAGAAAAATTCCACAAAGGATCTTGGAATGTTTGAGAATGAACCCACTTGGTATTTTTTTATGGATGTTGTTAAGGAACAATATTACCCTGTTGGAAACTATGACGACCGATACACGATATGGACCACACTGTGTTGGGATAGGGACCAAACAATGTCCGATTTTAGTACAAATACCTTCCATACCTTGCACACCAATATGGGCATAAAATAATCCTATCAACATATAGTTCTAAAATACCATGGGGTTCTACATAGGTACATCGAAACAAAAATGGATTTTTTGGACATCTCATCAATAGGAGTCACTTATCGATATGTTTTCAAAATCAAGCAAAAATTTAAGAAGAGGAATAAGAGGGAGTTTGTGTCTGCAAATCCAAAACAATAAAAGTATGGTAAATGTGGCCCTAACTCACATAACAACCAACCTCAAGACAACCATTCCAAGACCCAGGGAAATAAGGGTAACAAGAAGATGAAGAAGGATGCTAAAAGTGATACGAGTTCCACAAAATCCCCTGGCACAACACTGATGAATGTCATTCAAAAAAATCATTGGTGGTTGAGATCAAATAAAAATATTTGAACCCCAAATCGAACTTGGATTTGGAAGAAAATAAAAGGAAACAGATCATCAATGAAAAATCCACTACTACCATTGCAATCATAAGCATCCAACTAGAAGAATTAGAGGAGCTTGAGGAAGGGGAGCATCTCTTCCATTAAAAAATATGGGTTAAGTGGACCCCACTGCATTTCATTGTTGATAGTGGAATCCAAAAGAACCTAATATCAATAGAGGTCATCAAGTATTTGGAGTTGTCGATAATACCACACCTGCATCCATACAACATCTGGTGGCTCCACCATGGACAATATATCCACGTCAACTAACAATGTCACCTATCCTATGACATTAAGCCCTTCAAGGATGAGGTATTGTGTGATTTTTCCCCAGAGGAATTTTGTGATGTTATTTTAGAACAACCATATATGTGGAAATTTTGCATTGCTTATGAGTCTCAACCTCGTAGTGTTATTGTTACTCTAGGGGGTCAACTCTATAGGATACCATAGGTAGTTTCGACTACTTCCATTTCATTCATCTCAACAAAAGAGTGTCACAAATTAATTCCTCATAAAAAAAATTGTATCCTCTTCACAATCCATCCAGAAGATGAATATAAGGTCATTACGACCACCACAACCTCGTCCCAAGACCTTTCTATACAGTAGAAGCTGGTCAGCAAGATTGTAGAAGAGAACAAAGATGATTTTTTTGCACCTACGAGGGTGCCTCTACACTTCATAAAAGAGGAGGATTGATATCGGTGGACATCGATGGCCACCCACCTATTCCATTGGCTCACAACATAGTTTTCCATATTGGAAATTTTATATGGTTTTTTGGGGTCCTTAACCTCTAGGGTCATTTTTGAGGCCCTAAACGACATTTTTTGGCCTGAAATCACCTAGTCGATAGCGTAAGGCTATGTACTGGCCCATTCGAAATGGGTACTTCTCATATATACCTTTCCAACAAGCTAATGAGAGCCCCAAATGGAGCTCGTGTGCAAAAGTAATGTCCTTGGGAAGTTGGTGTATCAACTAACCACATCAAGACCCACAAACCTTTTGGCATTTCATATTCTAGGGTTAAAGTTTTGGATGTTTAGGGTTTTCTCATTGATTATTTATATTAAAATTTGTTTTTGGCCTCATTGTAATCATCTTCTTGCAAATGCATGTAGTCGTCACATCTCTTATAAGAGATAAGATACCACCACTCTAGCGAGTTCATTTTACTCTGTATTTTTTTATAGTCTCTGCATATTTCATTCTTTAATAGAAATTGAGTATTACTATATCTGTGTTCTATCCTATTTCTATGTTTCATTTGGTTCGTTCATAAATATGGATCAAACACACCACTAAAAAAACCTCTGCAAAAACCTCCAGTTGCTTACCTCTGCTAACAACCTCCACTATAAATAAAGAAGGGATACTTTTTTCAAGTAGGTACCATAAAAACCTCTACTACAAGGTGTTCTCTTTGTAGTGGGTGGAGGAAGTAGTTGAAGGATCCGAGAGTAGGGACGGAGTGGAAAGTAGCATTGATGCTCTGCAATATGCATGAATGGACATCACGAAGGAGACTAGATCTACCAAGAAGTGAGCATCAAGAGATGGAGGTCAAAGAAATGACAAATATAGAGGATGGTGACATAAGTGTCTGGATAACAAAAATCAAGAAAAATTATTATTATTATCTACTTGAAAATTTAATATAATTGGTCATACGACTGTAACACTTGGTTAGGCATGTGTACCCCTAGTAAATTATAGATAATTTATAGACATAGACCTAGGTGATAGGGGGACGGACATGTCAGATTCTTGGATACCCTAGTTATAAAATTTGAAGGGGGTAGGTCCTAGGTAATTACCCCAAGTCAAGTTTAAAGGGGGGAGGATTAGGTGAAACTTGACTTGGTGAAAGATTCAAAGTTGTTAGGTAAAAAATGGTGGTTCCAGGAACATGGTTCCCATGCATTAGATGTAATGAAATAATTTAAATGGTTGGTGATATTCCATTGTAATGTGTTGATAGTTCAACAAGGAATTAACCAAGTTCAAGAAGTTGGTCGACTTGACCAGATTTTTTAAGAGGAAATAATAGATCTATTGTTCTTTGATTTTTCCCATAAAATTTTTCTAAAATAAATCTCATGTGACTTGTATGTGCATAATGCTTGATTCTTGTAATTTTTTATTTTCCTTCGACTTTTTATTCCCTAACATGCCTTACAAATAGACTTGTAAAAATATTTGCATGCATAAATGCACAGTAAGTTAAGATTCGAATTTCCCTGGGAAGGGTAGCGATGTGGCCATCTTCACACTGCTTCATAATAGTCAAAGGTATCTCCGCAAAAATGACCCTCAGACATCTTCTTTGGATGCTTCTTTGAATAAATGAATAATTAAATCAATAGTCGATTTTAATTTTTTTATGTTTCAAGATAAGTGTTATTGTAGGATTAAAACTCACTACTCCTTTGTTAAATGCTTCTTTGAATAAATGAATAATTAAATCAATAATCGATTTTTTTTTTTTTTTTTTATGTTTCAAGATAAGTGTTATTGTAGGATTAAAACCCACTACTCCTTTGTTAAATCCTTCTTATAAGTTTTGTTAAGTCCATGTTAACAATACCTTGGATAATTGTATGAATGAAGAGTTATGACTATGCGGTAGTAATATCTAAGGGATATGTATCGATGTAGCAGTCATTGTGGAAAGGAGGTGTACCTAACCTCTACACCATGTGCTTTGTGATAAAACAAAGAAAAGATGTAGAAGAAAAGAGACTTTTATACAAATGAATAAATAACTCATGTGGACTACGCCTAAAAGTAAGAAGAATACTCTTAATTGCTTGGCAAGGGACATGGCCCTATAATATGGTGGCATGGGTACGATGTGACAATTTAAATAATTCCATGTGTCATCCAAGTTGGTAGTAGTAACCCTAAAAGAGAATAATTTTATTGTTCTCTATTTTTGGAAGAAATAGTGATATCCATGGGGGAAAATTCCTAGTGATGGATGTGGAGATTTGGGAAACATATTCTTGGGGAAGTCTATTAGATTTCCTAGATAAAAGAAATATTGAGGCAAAGTTGGATGAATATGGGGTTAGTAGAGGTGGCATTCAGAAGATACAAAGTTCGGAAAGTTGAGGGCATAATGACAAAAAAACTAAGAACATAAAAGAATAAATTTATTTCTAGATTAAAAAGGGTGAAAAGGGGCATAATGACAAAAAAACTAAGAACATAAAAGAATAAATTTATTTCTAGATTAAAAAGGGTGAAAAGGATTTTGAGCCTATGCATAGGTAATGAAGATTGTCTTTTTAGAAAAAATTGTGATCTACAAGACAAAATTGTAATCTACAAGACAACTTATTGAAGTTACAAAAAAATAACCAATATAAAAATATACCATTATATTAATTACTAAGCATACAAAAATAGTCAAACAATGGTAATTTCTTAGTTATTTTCCCAAAATGGGTTTTTATGGAAAAATATTCATGTTATTATTTTTTTATGATTGTATTTTACAATATTGTTTTCTGTATTCAATTATTGTCTATAAGTATTAAACAACTGGAAACAATTTTGATTTAACAAAATTATTTAAAGCTTATGCTAGTGAATCAACTCACATATATGTTCAGTGATTATAGATCATATTGATATCACAACCCAAGTTTGAAAACACTTGGTGAAGATCTTGTATGGTAAGCATTTTCAATGGATACAAAAAGGGTGGAGAACCATTGTTCCAAGGTCTTGGAATAAGAAGACAACAAAAAATGATGGGAACTTTTAATGAGGAATAATGTAAGGAAGGAATTGAAGTCAAGTATATTAAACTAGAGTAAAGAATTGTTGTAGTAACTGATATGGTGACACAATTAATGGAAATGAAATCAAAATAGATATATACAACAAGGATTAATGAACAACATGGTGATTCGGGTGATCATGAATTTCTTCTTTTGAATTCAAATAATCCATTCAAAGTTGAATTAAAAATTGATATACCAAATTATGATAGTCAATTTAATGTTGGGAAACACAATAGTTTGTTGAAACAACTAGAGATCTATTTCAACATTTATTAGATAAAATAAACCTAAAGGATTTATTTTGTCTAGTTAAGATCACTACAAGGAAAACAACACCTAGTAGATGTTTTTGCAGAACCTCCATAAAATATTTATCCTTTCTCCAGTTATAGTAGAGGTTTCTAGCAGAAGCAGGCAACCAAAAGTTATATTATATGTTCTTTATTCAATACACTTAATCCATATAGCTGACACCACTGCACTAACTTAATAAATACACTGGGTTTAAAAATAATAAAAAATAAACCCTCTGGCATGCATGATGTATCTATATGCACAATCGTGTGCAATAGTGTTTTTTCTATATATAGTGCACTAATGCAGTTTAAATATTATGAATTAAAATATTTATTTATAAAAAAATGATTAAAAAATATTCACTTGTTCATTTTGTAGGCTCGCAATTGTAACACCAACGAACTAACATGATAATCACTCAATGTTCATATAAGACACATGAGTCAACATTGCGTTATAAGAACCTATATAGTAAAATATAATTTCTTTTTGGAACTAGAGAATATTTTTCTTTTTTTATTTAATAATAGGTTGCCACATAACAATGGTCAAAGCAATTCCAAAAATGAAAAATGTGTTCAAAATCTAAGAGTTGAGTCCAATACCTAAAGGATAAATTATGATAAGCACATATCATGGTTTAAATAAAAAAATACATAATCATTGGTTTATAAGAAATACCAATAAATACCAATATCTTTTAAGTTTGAAGAACTCCAATACACCAAAGGAGATTAAGAAATGTGACCCATATTGAGAGTGTTTTCTGAGATTCTATATACAAGGAAAAGTATGGAAATCATAGTTTTATAACTAAACAAATAGCGTCCATAATATAGGGCCTTTTGTTGGCAACCTGATTTTTGTTTGACTAAAAATTAAAATTCATATTAGAAGACCCTTGTACATGTGGATGAGTATATATAAATCCTCTTATAAAATCTTCCAAGTCCCCGAAATCTATCTGTGGAATTTATTCAAGAAAGATGATAGACTCTTGAACATGTAAATCATATCATAAATGAGAAAAATGTTTCTCCTCATTAATGAACCATGTTAAATTATAATTTGAGAGTTACGACATGGAAAATGTCTCTCCACATCATGGAGCTAACATCAAAGAACTAATTCATTTGCATGCCATACACAAATAGAAAACCTCAACATAAGGATTCCTTGAAATTCAAAATATAAATCACATTTCTAGTGAAAGATCGACGCACACCCACCAACATGCATTCCAATGCTTCTAATTAATAAAACCACCAATATGAGAGCCAAAAAATATTAGTGATTGAAGCAATGTAGGTTAATCACCATTCCAAACATTTGATTTAGATGTTTTCAAATAAAATAAATTCCACAACAATACCTAGAATGAAACATAAATGCATTGGGTAAATTGGAACTTAGGATCAAATTTTGTGTATCTTACATTTCATGTCTTTCATGCAAATACCATTTTTAAGGGTTACTAATTTTCAAAACATAGATGGTTTTTGAAGGGATATAGAGAAAAATTCACTTTGGATGCGAAGGAAAATGATTTTATATATTTTC
Source organism: Picea engelmannii (assembly GCA_009831015.1). Lineage (NCBI taxonomy): Eukaryota > Viridiplantae > Streptophyta > Pinopsida > Pinales > Pinaceae > Picea > Picea engelmannii. Next base: position 1,279,628 of record ML777035.1, on the reverse strand, counting down.
TATATGTCTCGATCATTAAAAAAAGAGATGATTCATTATCCCACATAATATAATAAAATAGGACACATACATATACATATTTTCATGCCAATTCCCATCACAATTCAACTCAAAAACATGGGTCAAAATAAGACACATACATATACATATTTTCATGCTAATTCTCATCACAATCCAACTCATTTTCATGCCAATTCTCATCACAATCCAACTCAAAAACATGGGTTCATGAGCACTCTCACAAATTGAGCATTTAAGGCTTCTGATTAAGAGCATTTTGGTAAATAAATGTTACATCTCTCATTAAAATATTCATGTACAATAATTACCATGATAACTAGATAAATAAATCTATCCAAAAAGTAGAGTGTAATAATTATACTATAATCCCAAGAACCGTTTTTCCATGTTTTAATGGATTAATGATTAAAATTGAAAGGATATTAAGAAAGAGAAAACATAGGTTTCTTTTTCCCCTCCCAACTAGCTATGAGGGATGTTGTGGATACATCAATAGATGCGGTTTATCCCAAGTAAAAAAAAATGGGTTATGCTTTATCTTTTGGCCATGTAGCAAGATATACGTTTGTGAAATCAATCATTCTCTTTAGACTATTATAAATGAGAATTGTGTAGATGCCACTCTAAACTATTTCAAAAGTGTAGCATTCAAAGAGAACTTGGCTAAAACAATGTAGTGGATTTGTATGGAAGATGTAAAAATCATGAATAACATTAATCATTTCACTAAGTGTCATATAAGATAAGTTGTAAAAGTGTAAAATCTTGGCAAGCACGATGATTGGAAACTCAACAATACCTAAAACCTTGTCATTCAAAGTTTTAAAGAAAAATAAATGTTCCTTTGGTTACATTAATTTATTTATCCTCCTATTTTCCAAGATAAGAAGACACACTTGGAACTTTAATTCTATACACCATATTTATATATATATATTGTTGGCTTATTCTATATGCTCTCGACCACCATCTCATTTTGGGAAGTTATTGGTCCCTAGAGATGGGCTTTGCATGAAAATACATAAACGTTGGATATACAAAACATGATTATAAGTTCCAATTTCCCTAAATTTACTCTTATGAAAATAATGAGTAAAACAAATAGTACATGTGCAATTGGATTAGTGATTATTGTAATACTACCAACAAAGGCTTCAAATAAAGAATAAATCATTCTTCTACCTCATGACATTTGACATTATTTTTAAAGAGGTTCATTGAAATTTTATATTAATTTAAAACTTTAATGTATTACTTATATTTTTGCAATTTCATGGAAGCAAATTTCATAACAATAATTTATTTATTTTTGTTGTATTTATTTTATTTTCCTCAAAGTTTCAAAAAGTGCAAAGTTTGGGAACTAAACACTTAATCCATTCCCATATTATTGTCATATATTTCATGATTGATTATATCTTTGTCCACCCTCCTTGCAGGAAAAAGTATCATTTCATTTGGTTATTTACACTATCATATAGTATCATTAACTTATTGATTAGTTCAAGTTGGTGTGGTTAAGAGGATAAGGTGTAGTCCTCTGCACCTAGGTTTAAATATCATTTATGACATGTCTACCTAGTTTGCACTAATTAGGGATAGCAAGGTATTCACTTTCTCACTCTTTCTTAAGTTCTTGAGGGTGTGATAAGATGTTTCAAATATTTTATATACCCAAGAGTTAGCTCAATCATTTGAAGCACCTGCCAAAAGAATATTTTAATGGGGAGACTATGTGCCACAACTTGAAATCTGTTAAATTCCCTTGAGGTCACTATTTGTTATTGTGGTTAGTGGTTGAGACTTCCCCCATCCAGATATTCCAAAGAATCGGGAGGATCCTATAAATTTTGATAGACAATACATTTGAAATCTCATGCTTTAGACTCAAATTCTGAAAAATCACTAATGCAATGCCCTGAAATAGTTCTTGTTGGAGAAATTAATAATAATATCCCAAATTAAATAAGCTTAAAAATGTATGAAATAAGAGAGATGAAACAACCTCAACAACATTTCAATGAATAAACTACATCTACTTTTTACAGGAAGGGATTTTTCTCCTCTAGACCTAAAATGTCATGGGGAATGTATGGAAGAATATTGAGAGAGTTGAGAAGAAAGGAATATGAAAGAGAAATTCAAGACGATTGATTTAAAAATATTTGGAAAGGAAAAAACTTGGTTCCAGGAAAAATACCCCTATAACAAACTCTCTAGCAACCCACTGCCAACCTCTTGAATCTTTCTCCTTTTTTCTTTTGTAATATCTTCTTCATCTTCTTGAGACTACTTTTCGGTTAGGGTTTATCCATTTTGGTGGAATGAAATAATACATTTAGTAAATACTATCTTTGGTATGTGTTCCATCATCTGGGACCCACCTTAGAAGTTTATAAATTTCTTTAAATAAATGATTTTCCAAAAATAACTTATTTCCAAGCCCAAAATAGTCCTGATTGAAATTTATTTTTTATGGTCTTATAATTGATATTTAAACTATTCAAACCACTTCCAATGTGTTCTACATGTATTTACCTTTCCGATGATATCTCATATTCTCAAATCATATGTCAGGATCAAACATTATGAGCTCTAGGAGATAGAGACTCAGCCACTGTTGATCTATCCTTGTGAGTTCTAGGCCTTTGATTTGGAAATTTGAATTTGTTTATCCTGCATGCATTGTGGGAGGGTTCTCATGGCATCTTTATTAAAAAAAATCATTTCCATGTTATTTGTGAATGAACTAGAGAGATCCATAGAATTCCACGCAGCTTGTGCACAAAGTATCTTTTGACCACAACATCATCATTGAATCATGATGTCAAGTCACTGTTGGCGTTGCATGCAGTTGTAAGACTCTAGTTTCAAGTTATATTTGGACCAAAAAAACCCTTCAGACAATGGCCCTTTCAGCATCACCTACATGTGCATATGAAGTCTCACCCGAGGTATCTATTGAGACTGCAAGAACCAGGTTTCTATAGTGTTAAGGGAATGGGAGGTTATTTTCCTATTCATTATGACTTGACTAGTTATGTGTGGGATATTCTTCAAAGTTTCTTCTTCGGTTACTTAGCGAATATCAGATTCATATTACCATTTTGTTCCCGATTATAACATAAATTCATTACTATAACATCCAAACCCTTGCGCCATGATTGCACATAAAGTAAATCAAATCTAGCATGCATTCAAATAGATTCCATAAGCAAACACATAAAAAACATAGAATGTATTATTTAACGTGGTTCACCTAACTCTGGGATATGTCCACAATGATTGGCTTATTTATTATGATTTTTTTTAATAGATTCATGCTTGTGCACTACACTTACAAAGATATCTCATGATTATATTGTCTTTCTACTAGCCTAGTCGCTCTGTAGTGAAATCTTTTCTCTCTTAGCATCCTCTCTTTTACATTCAGGAAATTAGAAACCCGACAGATAGAATTTTACACACAGAATAAAAAAACCATAGAACCGGAGAAACCCTATTCTCCCAACCTGTTACATATTTATACATAAGAATTAGTGCCTAAAACCATATTATGATCATCCCAAAACCCTATTACAATGAATGATTTATTCAGTTAATTGGTTGTTCAGCTATTTTCACCTTCTTTTTTGTCTACATGTTGCTTTTTGTTGTTCTTCTATTTCTGGAACGTCGGGTTGTCATTGTTCTATCTTTCTTCCCTTTCTCCCACAATATTCTCTTCTTTATTCCTTTGTCTATTTTATTCTTCTGTCTGTGTGTTGTCTTCCTTCTGTTCATTGTCCTCCTATATGCACCTCAATTGCATGCTCCTATCCTTCTTTCTTCTTCTGATCACTTTTCCTATACTTAGTATTTATAATAAAATTGTATCCAAAATTGTCTGTCCAACAAGCCCCCAACACTCACCTATGGCTCCTCCCGAGCCGCTCAAGCATGTTTCCTACTCTTCCATGCCGCAATGAAATTGTGAGAGGTTTTCTTTGATACCTCCAGTTCTTTGATGATCGTGACCTATGTTTCTGCAATCTCCTTTGCCCCCTATGCAATGAAGGTTGTTAGTTTTTCCTTTGCTTCATATGTTTCCTATGTGACCTTTCCCTCCACAATGGATAATTCTTCTATGACTCTCACTACCTCTTCCTAAAATGGTCCCAATCATTATTCAAGGATATTTTGTTGATCCCTTGTATTGTCTACCTCCAAGTATGACTTCTTTTGAGCCAAAATGGTTGTAATACATTCCTTTGGTGGGATAGTAGTTATCTTCTTTAAATCTTGTTGTGCAATTTCTTGTGCTTCTCTTAATCGATCTTCCACAATCTTCATCTCTAGGTCCTCTACTAACTCTTTCCATACACGTACGCTCTCCTCACAGAGTTTTGTGCATTCTTCTTATAATTTCTTGATATTGGTGACTATTGTTGTCGCCATTATCTCACTACCTTCTTGTACTTCAGGTGACATTCCTAGCATGCTTCACAATTGTAATTCCTCAATTTGTGCACATAATCCATTAATGACTTCACGGATATTTAAAATCCATGATCAATGAAGAAAGGCCTTTCTCTAAAAGAAGTTAGAATTTGTTTAAAGACACTTTTTTTTAAAGTGTCGCATGTTGCACCACTGCAACATGAGACACTCTTAAGTGGTTGCATGTTGCACCACTATAAACAACAACATTGTCTCATGTTGCTAGTTCACAGGGTGTGACATTGTTTGAAAGGAAGGAAAAGGGAGAATTTTGTGAAGTTTCTAGAAGAGAAGCTTCATATATGATGTGTCCTCTAATCAGTTTGGATCTCACCCATACTCTTGATCTAGGGTGTAACATCCCAACCATCATGGCAGGACCATGGTGCACTAAAATATTTCTCTTTGTCAGCTCTGATACCATTTTAGTAACATACCTAGCCTCCATCTAGGCAACAATACATGAAAAATACACATAACATGAAAATTCTGCTAATTAAAGTCATTGTTTTTCTCTTATTCATTTTCGCATAGCCTGCAACTACAATTTATAACATATTTAGCTATGATAATAACCATAAAACTTATGCATCTAAAGCATGTTAATAATCAATATGAGATTCAACTAAATCGTTCATTACAACAACATACAAGTCATTCTCATTCACACAGAGTTCATGCACAACAATAACACATTTGAATAACTCAGTACGAGATAAAACACTTATCTTAAACAAGAATCATGGAACCAACAGCTTGGGATGGATATTCCACCCAACCGTAGACTGATTTTTTGAAATCTCAATAGATAGTCACCCCCAAGCTGAGGATAAACAATATTACCAACTTAATTAGAACTGCGACCTCAAAACAAGAAATGTATCCCTTAAAACCCATATTTTTGCATAAAAAGCCACAAAATTGACCCTCAAATCAAAAAGTGCTACTACCAGTAGCACCCTTTTTTTTAGGTTAAAATTACAACTTTTTTTTCAAGCATGGCCTAAAACATGTTTATAGTTTCTTAGAAAAACCTTAAAATAAACACTTAAATCAAAGAATGGTGCTACCAACAAAAAATGTTTTTTTCTTTTTTTCTAAATGTTAAAATTGTACCTCATTTGAAACCTTATCCTAGTGAAGAAATTACCATTGCAACCAAAACCTAAAAATTAACACACTTTTGAAAGTGGTGTAAAACATTATCACTGCTATAAACCAAATCATAAAATCAACCATTAAATATTCACTTTTTTAAGGTTATTTTATCTCTCCAACCACAAGATAATACATAATGGCATGAAAATATCACCATTTCATATGTCAACATTCAACATAACTTCAAAATATTTTTTTAATTTTAAATAAATAAGTCTATACAAATTACATTTAATGAAACATAAATTATTTCATTACATTGTCTATATTCAAAACATAAGAGCTAAGAAATTTTGTTATATATTCTCCATAATCAAAACATATAGTTCATAAAACATTGAAATGATTCATAATTTCATGTATGATCATATGTAACTGAGAAAACTCATTTGTAGTTACCATACAAACAACACATTGATAAAAAAATACATAAAATGTTTCATACACTTAATCAAATTAATCCATGGATTCTGACACACCATCAGAGTCTACATTGTCATCAGATGAATGACTGCATGAAGATATAGATGATCCATATTCTTCTTTATTATCAATGAGTGCACCATCTGAGTTTGCATGTATTCCCAACATTTCATATGTCAAAAGCCTCTTTGATCTACGACTAGGTTCAACATAATCCCATCTTGTAGTTATTTCTTGTGGCAGTAACCTCTTGATAATCTCTATGGTCCTGGAGCGAAGAGTTCCTCTCTTTGTCAAATTGAATTCATAGACAAGTATGTCAACATCCTCTAATTTTAAAAGGTCGGTGTGACGATGAGTTATATTTTGACCCTTTATTTTTCTCTTTATTTTGTTTTGTTTCTCAAACACCATCTCTTGCTTGTACACACAATACCTTCACCATACCTTTCTCCTACTGAAACAATACCTTCACCATCCATGTCAGTACCTTCAAAATCCTCACTTGGAGGAAAATTTTCATCATCCTCATCAGTCCCTTGAAAATATTCACTTGGAGGAAAATATTCACTATCCTCATCAGTCCCTTCAAAAAACTCACTTGGAGGAAAATCTTCATCATGCTCATTAGTCCCTTCAAAATCCTCACTTGGAGGAATATCTTCTTCCTCCTCATCTCTACCTTCAAAATCATCACTTGGACAAAAATCACCATTATCCTTATTAGTGCTTTGTAAATCCTCAATAGGAGGAAAATTTGGATCATCCTCATTAGTAACTTCAAAATCCTCACTTGGAGGAAAATATTCATCATCCTCTCTACTACCTTGATAATCCTCACTTGAAAGGAAATTTTCATTATCCTCATCATTACCTGCAAAATCCTTATTTGGAGGAAAATCTTCATCATTCTCTTTACTCCCTTGAAAATCCTCACCGGGAGGAAAATCTTCATCATCTTCTTTACTTCCTTGAAAATCCTCACTTGGAGGAAACTCTTCATCATCCCCATCGGTACCTTCAAAATCCTCACTTGGAGGAAAATATTAATCATCATCAATAGTACCCTGGAAATACTCACTTGGAGGAAACCCTTCATTGTCCTTTTCACCATATTCCTCCCCTTCATCATTGGTGCCTTCAAAGTCTTCAGAATTAGGACTTTCCTGAACAATATGCTCAATATCATTTCTTGCACTATGATCAAACTTCTCACTAGCTAAAACATATGACTCCTCATTTACATTTGAAGTATTCCCACCACATTTGTCAATCTCAGAAGAGAAGGCACGTAAACAAGATGTTGATGCTCTAGAAATAAAATCCTCTCTATCTGATGAAGCCATCACTACTGACTACAAACATAGAATGGTGCAAATGCCCACCCTCCCAATGACATTCTTATAGCTTGTGGAATGAACATTTCCCTCCAAAATTTTCCATTCAAATTTTCCCCAAAATTTTCCCTCCCAATTTTCCCCAAATTGTTTTCCATAAAGCTTCCTCTTTAATGATGATGATGATTAACATCCAATAAGACTGAATTGGTCTATCATACCTTAAGAGGGTAAGTGATTACTTCTAATTCTTTAGAATTTTGTTTCTATGCTCGAAAATCATTAAGAGAAGCTTTCCAAGATCACCATACTTTTGTTGAGTTAAGAGGTTATGAAGGTTGGTAGTGTGACAAATATTTTGAAAATGAGATATAATATGGGTATATGATGGATAATCTAAGAGAAAGTGCTTTTCATATTCAACCTTCTTAGTGACACAAAGGTGACACACTCTTTCATCCCATGGAGTTTTAGGAAATTTTACCTTCAATATTAAATAAATATTACTCTAGTAATTCATCATAAATTAATTAATTACATTATGTAGAGATGGTTTATATATATATATATATAATATTCTTCTATTTAATTTATCCCATATGCACTAAACAAATTAACAAGTGGTATAGTAATTGGTATATATACACACTCTTGTTTTCTTTTTTTACATCGCATCAACTATTGAGCAAAGTTTGTTAAATATTTTGGAGCAATCAGACAACATTTGTTAAATGCTTGGAAGCAAGCTACAAGGGATAAACATCAATGACATTCAACAAGGATAGACTACACATTTCAAAGGTTAGTTTATATATATATATATAGGAAAAATACAAATTAAGATTTTTATCTACCCAAAACATTGAAAACCTTAAATTTCATGTGATTTTTTATATTTTTTTGGAAATAGATCATGAATTTTCAATTTTAATATATTTTGCAAAGAAATTTTAGCAAAATTTATCACATTTTAAGCCTAAAAAATGACAAACCCCCCCTAAATTTACTATACTTCAAACATAATTTTTTTTTTTTTTTTTTAAATTACCATTTTACCGCTTCTAAAAGTTTCTTTTTATTTTAATTGTTTTTTTTTGGTCACTAGGACGATGCAAGGCATCACCCCCGTCACCTTTGGACAAAGTACGTGATCAGACTTGGAAACGAAAGTGTCGAGGACCCGGTTGTACAACAAACCAAAACCTACAAAACCCCCCAAAAAAAACAAAAAACAAAAAAAACACACATATACAAACAAAATTGAAAAATCAAAATTTAATTGGTAATAACTATGTATAAAAAATTTATAGAGGAGCATTCCCAGTAGAGTGTGTTGTTAAGCCACTCTGTGTTGAAAAGTCACCGGTTCGAAACCTGCGGGGACAAAAAATCCAACCATGTTAAGGGTTGGTGTGGCTCAGGCCAGGTGCGATCCCCGGGTGATTTTGATGGCTTAGATGCCCCTGAGTCTTGGTTTCTCAAGCCAAAGGTTAATCCCGTTTCCAAGAAGGTTCGGACCAATTAGCAAACAAAAAAAAAGTATTTCTACAGAGGAATTTGTATCTTTCCTCTGAAACTCTAGCAAAACCCTAGCGAGACTCTGCATGATCCACTCCTCCTGTAGTCGAAACGGTTGCATGATAAGCGTCAAAGGGATCTGATACGCCGCAGCTGATAGTGCGGGATGAGCCCAATGGGGGGGGGGGGAACCCCTCATACAGGAATGTGAAAGCAAACGACAGAGCTAGACTACATGCCAAGAGGCCTTCTTTTGAGCCACCACCGCACCTGAGAGAACAACTCCTAGCTAAAGAGCAGGGATTCATCAAAGCAATGGATGTGGAGCCAAGAATGTCTCATCAAAAGGAATCTTGAGGATGGGAACAAGGAAAATGCATTCCCCAATCTGATAAGCCTCCAATATATCTCATAATCTCAATTAGGGTTGGGGAACACACTCAGTTCATGCAGGAGAGCACCCTCATTGGTAAGTTCCTAGGTCTTTGGCCTTCAGAACAAAACCTCTTGAGATGGATCAAGGATTGGTGGAACCCCAAGGGAGATTATGAAGTATAGATCTGCTCTAAGGGGTTCTTCACGATCATCCTTTACAATATGGAAGACAAGGACAATACTTTTGATAATGGGCCATACTTTTACAACTCAGATGGGGTATTTCTTCAATTTTGGATGGAGTGCTTCAGCCCAGAGAAATAAGATCTCACAATGGCTCCAGTTTAGATAAGGATATACTCCCTGCCGCAGTAATTATGGATGGAGGAAATCCTAATGGTTATAAGAAATACTGTGGGACGATATGTTAAATCCTCGAAAGCCACAAAGAAAAGGAAATACACTTCCTACACTTGGATTTATGTCTACATGGACATTTCAAAAGATTTACCAAGCTCAGTAACCCTAGAATATCAAGATGAAGAATGGAATCAAACAATGGACTATTAGCATATTCCCTTTCGTTGCAGGAAGTGTCATGAGCATGGACACCTCTTTTGAGATTGTCCCTTAAATGCCCAGATCCCTAAAGCTGGAGAGGGGAAGAAAAAGGATGGCTTCATCACAGTCACTGGCAGGAAACAACACCCACCTAGAAAGCAGAATCAAGACAATACTCTGAAAATACCCACTAAAAAATCCTATGATATTCTTAATCAAATTCCTGGAGAAGAGGAGATAGGATATCCGCACAAAAGACATCGAGGAAAAGTAAAAGGGCAAATGCAACCACCAAGACACAGGCCTTGTTAGCAAGGCATTTAGGGAAAATCCAAAAGAAAGTGGGGACACTCTCATGCAAATTTATGAGAAAGATATGGTGGACATAGATATTGAAAAATTGGAGGTAGCATTCAACCGAAAGGATCTGCACACCATCCCAGTGAAACAACTCAAAAAGGTTTGCAAAGTATTCATTGACTCCACCGCGGGATCTACCTTGTGACTAGGGATATCCTTAGACCCAGCCATTGAGCCAAAACAAACCTCACAGCAAATTAAAATATGGGGATGTAAATCAACCCAATGAATCATCAAGGAAGTAGGTAACTTCATGCTCAACCCGGGCCAGATCCAAAGGCTCACAGAGGGATACCTCCATCCACCTCCCAACTCATCATGATGAAGATCATAACATGGAATATTAGAGGGCTCAATGGAAGATCTAAAAAAAGGACTCTTCGAGACTGTATACGTGTTGAGAATCCGGACATTCTCCTTTTGGAGGAGACAAAATTTGTTGGTGAAGAAGTGATAAATATCTTTTGGCATTGTTGGAGAGGATGAGACTCCCTTCACATAGACTCCAATGGAGAAGAAAGCAGTTTGGTGATCTTGTGGAATCTAACAATAGTCATCATAGATATACCCTTTTCCATAGTGGGTACGATTACGACTCACTTCAAATTCATAGGATCTGCCAAAGAAGGTGAGATCACAAATGCATATGGGCCTCAGAGTACAAAGGACAAAGAGGTATTCTTGAAGCAAATAACCACCATAAAATAATTGTTCATCTTGCCCAACTGGTTTATATGAGGCAACTTCAACTTCAACTTCAATTTCAACATTGGAGGAAATGACAGGAGGCACCAAGAGGCTTGATCAAGACAGTGGTAAGTTTTGGGCCCTCATACACCAACTAGATTTAGTAGATATAGAAACTAGGAATGGCATTTTCACCTGCTCCAATCGCAGATTTGGACATCATCATGTAGCTTGCCAAATAGACTGCTTCCTCATTTCATAAGCCCTGTTGTTGGAGGATCCCACCATTGAGGCCAACATCCCCCCGAAAACAGGCTCGGACCACTGGCTCGTTTCGGTCTATCTTGATGTCAGGGCGATGCCCAAAGTTAAGCCCTTCAGATTTGAGAAATTATGGCTCTCCCACCTATACTTCCAATAGCTTTCGGAATCCTGGTGGAAGCAAGAAGAAATAGACCATGGTAGCTTCATGTACAAATTCTAGAAGTGGCTCAAAAACTTTACGTCACAACCAAAGTGTTGGAATAGGAATGTTTTTGGGAACATCTTGCAAAGAATGACATAAATCGAGCAGCATCTTGAAACCTTGAAAAAGACCTTCACAATGGGGGACAGAATGAAATACTTAATGAAAGAAGAGGAGGAGCTCAAGGTAGAATTGGAAGAGAGAAAGGAGCAGGAGGAAATACTTTGGAGACAAAAATACAGGGTACAATGGCTCAAAGAAGGAGAAAATAACACCAAATTATTTCATCGATCCATGGTGCACTGAAGATACATCAATAGAATAACCCAGCTAGAGGATGCTCAGGGTAATCCCATCAGGGACCATAAAAAAAAAGCAAAAGAAATGATCAACTACTACAAAGACCTCCTAACAGATCCCATCGATGAAAAAATTCCAGTGATCCGTAAAATCACCAAGAACATACTCTCCCTAATCAATCAGGAACAAAATGAATCTGTGATGCAACCCATCACTCGAGAGGAGGTGGATCAAGCAGTTAAGGAAATTCCCCTAGGTAAATCTCCTGGTCTAGATGGCTTCATGATAGACTTCCAATTATCAGATAAGAACTCTGGCAGGTAGTGGAGGAATCTAGAAACTCGGGACACGTCCTCTCAGCCTTAAATGCCACCTTCCTCACATTCATCCTAAAGGAGGAAAGGGTCACGCATCCCAAACAATATAGACTGATAGACCTCTGTAACCTCATCTACCAAATTATCACTAAGGTCATTTCCATGCATATCAAATCAATTTTTCCTTTCATTATCTCCAAAGAGTAGGTGGGCTACATGGAAGGCAGGGAAATCATGGACAACGTTATCCTAGCTCACAAGGTCATCCACTCACTGAAAACAACCAAGACTCCTGGTATTCTCATCAAACTCGACCTATATAAATATTTTGACATAATTAGTTGGAAATACATGTGCTCCCTCCTCGAAGACTTTGGATTTGATAGTCACTGGGTAGCCTAAATCATGAGACTCACTTCCTCAACTTATTTCTCTATCCTTGTTAATGGCGTTCCTTCCCAACCCTTCTCTCCCACTAGAGGCTTCCAACAAGGGGACCCCCTCTCCCCATTTCACTTTGTCATAATGGAAGAGGGACTAGGATGGTACCTCAAGGCCTCTATGGTGGAAGGATCCCTTAAAGGTATACCCCTGCACAATATTCAACCAACCCCCTCTCACAACTAGTTTGTCGATGAAACTCTTCTATTGAACACTCTGACTTCCCAAGAAGCCAATAAGCTCAATTCCATCCTCACAGATTTTTCTGACACTTCAAGAATGGCCTTAAACCTTGAAAAAGCATAGCTCTACTTCTTCAATACCCCAGTGGCTATCCAAAATAATATCTCTCATCAACTGGGCATCCCCAAGAGCTCCCTTTTGTCCAATTATCTAGGCATACCATTCATAGGGGCAGCTACTTGTAATATCTCTTGGGACAACTTACTGCTCTCCATATCCAACAAAATCAACAATTGGAACTTCATATCTCTTAATCTTGCAGCTAGGTTGGGGATTTTAAAATTTTTTCTTCAAGCCTTTCCAACCTACCTCTTTACCACCCTAACATCTCCCCAATCTGTCATTGAGTCCATTAGGAACATCTAGCATTTCTTCCTGTGGCATGGGAATCACCCAAACAAGAAATGGGCTTTAGTAGGTTGGGGGAAAATCTACAATCCTAAAGCCTTAAGGGGTCTAGGGCTTCAGGATCCAAGAAAATTAAATCAAGTCATGGGGACAAAACTGTGGTGGCATTGGCTCAAGCACCCCACAGGACTCTGGGAAAAAATATGAAAAAGGAAATATGCTCCCACCACCAAAGAAGAGAAGATAATCATATTCAATGATCAGATTCAGAGATTCAATATCTAGAACATGGCTTGGAACAATCGAATTCTCATTCAGAAGCATGCTTTCTTGGAGATCTGAAATGGTGAACACTCCCTGTTCTGGCTATACACCTTCAAATGGATCTGGATATACGGGCCTAGAAAGCTTGTGCAAATAAACAGAAAATTTACATCAGGGAAGGCCCATATATACTCATATGGGGGAACTCCACAGTAGGCAACTTCTTAGTCAAAGAATATTACTACTTACAGGGGAACTACCGAGAGAAACCAAAGGAACGTAGCTGGGGAAATATTTGGAACCCAAAATTCTGGCCAAAGATGTCCATATTCTTATGGCTTACTGTCCAAAATCGAATTCTCACTTGGGACAATATTCGGAAACTAGGTTTCATAGGCCCCTTAATCTGCTCCCTCTGTCAACAACAGGAAGAAACAATGGAGCATCCTTTCAAACATTGCAACTAAAGTGAGATAATTTGGGATATGGGAACACAAATAATGCATCGCTCCAACAGAAATTGGGCCAATATCATAAGCACAATGGAAAAATGGGACTCGATGTCCTATCAAAACCCAATATTGGATCGCATTTGGAAGCTTCTACCTCGCTTCACCATGTGGAAAATTTGGAAGGAGAGAAACAAAAGGATTTTTCGCTCAACTAGAACCCCCCTTAGCTCAACATGGTAAATAATTATGAACTTGATTCGGGAAACGATTAAGAGTGGGCAATGGTCCCAAGAGGACCTAAAATGTAACCCAAGCAAAAGTCACATCCTTCAGACCTGGAAACTCAATCTTACTGGTGAAAGACAGAACAATGGGGTCACC
>ML777035.1:1232455-1252179 GCA_009831015.1 Picea engelmannii | reverse complement strand
TTTCCATTTTTTTAAAACAACTTTACTCAACAAACATATGTAATATGAATGGCATCATAGTTCAGCAACATCACAGACGATTAAAGGCAATGATAGATGTTCAAATACACAAGAGTCATAAAAGGGCATGCAAGGGAGATACAATTGCGATGAACTTCAATGTCAATCCTCCTTTTTTTGGTTTTTAAATATGAACGGAATTAGACCAAAATAATTGTAAAGTTGAACTTGTTATTTTAAAAATAATTTAATGACCCTGTGCTCTTAGCCAGTTTTCCGTGTTTATATTAGCAATAACTAAAATAAGGACGATAATGATTGGATCTTAGCGAACATTGGATAAACAGTTCAGTGTTCGCAGTGTGATGGGAAACAATAAGTGAAGGGTGATGGGAACTCGACTCCCTCAATGCACATTCCAAATGAAACTATACCATACGCAAACCATACCATACCATACACAAACCATACTATACGTGAACGTAAAATACCTTTCCTCGGTGCTCGAAATTTCTCCACGACCGCTGCGTCCTCGGTGCCCATGACCCCTGCAACCTCGGCGCCCACTGCTACCACGACCTCGATGACCACTGCTACCATGACCTCGGTGACCACTGCTACCATGACCTCGGCGACCACTACTACCAAATGTTTTTTCCAAACATTGCACAAGCGATGCGTCACAAATATATAAAAACTCTTTCGGCTGAACGATAGTTCTGCCGAAAGATAGTTCGGCCGAACTATGTTTCGGCCGAACTCTTTTTCGGCCGAACTATCTTTCAGCCAAAAACTTATTGCCGGAAAGAAAATATCCGGTCGAGCAAATTTCTACACGCAAATCGAGGGCGCGGTTATGGCTCCGTTTGATTTGACGTTTATGTTTTCGTCCGAACAATAGTTCGGCCGAAAATAATATCTTTCGGCCGAAAAATATTTTTAGTTCGGCCGAAAATTTGTTTTTCGAAATTTTTGAGACCAGATTGTCACGAAAGTGTAACCCACCTTCATGATTCCACCCTGGATAGATATAGGATTTGGTAGATGAGATCTTCAACCTATGGGAAAATATTGGTATAAAATATTAGAACGTTAGGACATATAAATCCTTAGTAGGTAACACAAGTAATACATGTCCTGAAATCAAAAACCTACCAGATGATATGACTAAAACTCCTTGAAGAACAATGCAAGGAGTGAAGGATGAGAAACTTGTCATAGTTATATTATCACGTGTAAGGTCAGGTGAATTATCAATGTAGGAAATGTGTGATGAATATAAAAAGTAAGTTCGTTAAGTTATTTCTTATTTATGTTATGATTAAAAAATTAAATATTTCTATATAACATAAGAATGTATTTTATTATATATATTATTATAACATTAAATTTTTCTTTTTATTTAGTCACAAGGTTTATATGACAATAGAAGAGGAAATGGTTAAGATATTGAATGAGCGGAGTTGGGAGGATGTTAGACTCAACTATCAAAATGCAATCTCTACAACAACATTGAATTGTTTTTTTGTTGCATTCAAAAAGGTATGTTGATTTATTACATTCATTTTATTCATTTATAGGTTAATTTATTTCAATTTTATTAGTTATATATATATAATTATATGTTTGTTTGTTTCATTAAATATGTCAAAGAAGAATATAGTTGGAGTACCTTAAACCTTCAAAAGTTATATTCAAAAAGCTATGTTTGAAAGAGAAAGAAGACGACATCTTCAAAATGTTGAGTTTGATTATACCCTTGATCACTACATTTGGAATGGACTCGACACTGTTCAATATAAACTTTGATATTAGAGGATTGTGAAAAAATTGAAAATCTTGTTCCTAAAAATGAATACTCCCTAGTTATTGCAGTTATCCCTCATGGTTATAATATCCAAAACATTGAATATGATACTCAGCCTTATACTTACCAAGCTTTCAGTAAAGTAGTTATGGGATTTCTGGAAGTCACAACATCACCATTTTGGATATTTATCATTTTACATTCAGACACACAACAAGGATTAGTACAATCAAGTTTCAAAGGAAAAAAAAAAGACAAGGATGCAACTTTATTGGTAAGATATTGAAATTGTATGTTTAGCGATTAAGATTAGAAATTTATTTTATTAATTCACAAGTTAATTGAATTTGTACTTGTTTATGTTACAAGAAAAAACCTAATATTCATAGCTCCAATAGTGAACCATTTACACGTGATATTGAAAGTATACATATTGCAAGTTGGACAAAAGATGATACTTATGATTCTATTTTTTACAATGTAAAGAATGGAAAGAAACCTAGTAGTTTATTGGTTTAGAATGTTGTGGCTAGAAAGATAACATATGAGGAAAATGATTTCAAAGAAGAGATCGTTAACATTTATCAAAATCCACAAGAACTAATTAATTATCTTATAGATACATTTTCAAATGAAGAAGATTGGGTTTTGGATTTGTTCTCATGTTCAGGTAAGATTTATGATATAACATTTATGAAATCATACTTCACTCGTTATTACTTTTAATTTATGTTATTTTACATTATTTACTTTAATTATTTATTTTGTATTTGGTGATTAGTTACAACATTAGCATGTTTCTTACAAAAACAAAGGAATTGCATAGCAATTGAAAGTGATGCATTGCAATGTGGTTTTATTCAACAAAGAAATAATATTATTCGAGATCTTCTAGATGAAATGCAATAAGTTGGCTTAAGGAAAAGATATTTTAATGAATCAAAGGTGGAAAAAATATCACAAGAACCTCAAGTACCATTAGGAGGTCTTCTTGGAAAATATCACTTTGGAGAACTTGTGGATATCAATAACTCAATGGAAGAGCAACATGAGCCAAATGAGCCAATGGAAGCATAGAATGGTATCCAAGAAAATGATAATGTGTCTGTTGAGAATGACAAATTTGGGATATATGGCATTGTCGATTAGTTTTAGGATTCCCTTGAAGACAATGTTGAATTTTGCAAAATTTTGATGAGTTATAATTGTAATGTTTTGACTTTCATATTTTAAAATAAGAATAAATATGCATAGATCTGTTGTTCTTTTATGATGAATATTTTTTATTATTTTCTTTTTACTTTTATTTTTATGTGATTTAATATGATAGAGAAAATGACATTAAATATTGTCAATTTTTTACTCTAAATCTATAAAAATATATAATAATAAAAATGTTAATTATTATTATTTTTTTCCATTTTTTTTTCAATTTTGCCCATAAAAATTCTTTATTTGACATGTTATTTATAGAGGAAAGCTTCCAAAATGTATAAGCCTTTTGTTATAAATTTCTTTGAAATGTATATATTTTTTGCTAAATATTTAGAAATAGTGTTATTTAGCTACAATTATTTGCTAGGTATTGAAGAAAAAATAAAAAGTGTGTTAAAAATACAATTTTACACTATATTTAAAAACTATGGCACGAAGAATTAAATAATGAGACATAATTGTATGAAAAATATTAATTTCAAAAACATAATTGATCTATAATATTTTTAGTATCATTAAAAATAATAAAAAACAACATTGATTAAAAAAAAAAACGATTTAGAAAAAAATGAAAAAAGTTGGAAAACCAAGCATTAAAAAACAAACAAAAAAAAATTAATTCAAGAAAAATTGAAAATAGTTCAAAAAACAAGCATTTTAGAAACAAAATGTGGATTTGTTATAGACAAGAAGATTTAAAATATAAAAAAACTACCTCAAAATGAAAAGGGGTGCTACCGGTAGCACCATTTTTCAAAACGTGGTAAAAAATGGGACCCTTGAAAAAATGAGAACTCAACAAAGTTCTCGTTAAGTTGGTAATATTGTTAATATAAACCCACAAAAAAGGGTGGTCTCTCACAGTCCACTCACAACTCATAAATATTTTAACCGAAATAATATTCTCCTACAACTATCCCGACTTTTCCACCAGCTCTCTTCCTCTTGACCTGACCAACCCAAGGAATGCACCATTCATTTATCAGGGATAACCCAAGGGATGTTCCATACATTTATCAAGGATAACTCAAGCGATGTACCATTCATTTATCAAGGATAACCCAAGGGATGTACCATCCAATTATCAGGTTTAACCCAAGGGATGTAGCATCTATTTATGAGGCATAACCTAAGGAATGTGTCATTTGTTTATCAGGTTCACTCTGGCATAGGTAGCTAGGAATCTCCCAGCTGGGAACTCAAGGGAAATTGTTGCTAGGAAAACTATAAACAAACCAACAACAACACTTATTGTTTCAGTGCAACTCACATAGGATTTCACTCTTCCAGCTTGACAACTGGGATCTTCAGTTCTCTAGCTCCAATTCACTTGGATTATGCTCCATACTTTTCCCCCCTGTGGCTGGACCCACTCCCAAATCTCTTTCCATGCCCAAACTACTTGAACTGTTGTTACTTCTCTCTCAACCCATACAAAATTCTTCTCTTTTTATTTCCTTTCTTGACTCACACACTTCCCCAAGATAATTGTACTCAACCCCCATGTAGACAATAACTTAGGGATGTGACCACTCACATCCACCCTCTTACATGTATTCAATTATTGGCTTTGGAAACACTCAATCAAAATGGTAAGGTTCATATACAATAGTAGATTTAGGAAAATATGTTAAATCCACAAACATGGGTAATTCCCCCCATGGACCCCTCTTGTCCATTATCCTAGACACTCCCCTCTCTTGTGGATTAATTCAATCCCCATCTCTTGTCCATGTCCCCTTAGTAGCTAGCATCACATTTTATTATTAAAACATTGAAATACAATTAGACTCTCATTACATCGCTTAGACGTAGCCACATATTATATCCTCATAAGAATTAATCAAACTGGGGATTATAATGCAGATGTTACATAGGGGAGATCCTAACCTCCTCTTCAATGTATAAAAGGATACTTATCTCATGAGAAAAGTTTAATAGGTAATGGAGAATAACTAGCAGTGAATAATGGTTAATAGCTTTAGATTATGATTTGTGATTAGAAAATTGTTCTTTGGCCTTGATAGATTCTTGTGTCAAAGTATTCAGTTGATGGTGATGGAACTCATGGAATAAATGTGGGTATTGGAGAAATGACCCATTGGAAAGAGCCTCACAACACCAAGGCATTGGTTGTAGCTCTTCCATTATTATTAATGTGATAAAATGTTTCCTTTCCTATAAATGTTGGCCATTGTAAATTGTCTTTATTACATTTCTCCTTCGTCATTTGTATAGATTTGTTGAAGTATTATTGTTTCTTTCACTGGTTAGCTTGTTTTCTTACACAAGTTTCCATTTAAAAACCTCTAAATCAAGCTAGGATCTTAAATTAGCGAGGACAACTGTCGGTAATAGGTATGATTTCTTACTTATCAGTATTTCGATTGTATGAATCTAAGGAAAGTAATATGTTCTGGTTTTGTCTTTTTCTAGCTTTGGGTTCCCAAGATAGGGAGATTGGTCTGTGTCCAGATTGATTAATTTGTCTGATAACACTATGGGGACTTCTTATATTTATTTATATAATTTTTGGATATCTACTTGGGTTTTTTGCTCTTTTCTTTCAGCTTCATCCTTTTGCTTTAGGGGTTTATTTTCCCTCCCCTCAACCTTAGTTTTTAACTTCAATACCTCCTCCACTCGGCCTTCAACTTCCTTCTTTTGTTGAAGCACAATGTGATATTTCTCATGTAACTACACTCTTTTGTCCCTTATTCTTTCCAATTCTCAGTGTGTTTCCTCTCCTATGTTCTTCATCTCTTGCAACAACCCTGCTTGCAACTCTTGTAGTATTTGCATTGGCATCCTTGATACCACTATGTTTAGATATCCCAATGCATATACCTACTACTGTAATTCAACCATTGTCAATTCCAGTGCATCTGTCTCGATTTGTAGTGTTCTATGTCTAGCTTTTAACTCTGTCAAGCTCGAATGTACACTATTTTATTCCTTCCTTGGTATCATGGATGATCCTTCCTAGGTCCTGCACTCTTTAGTGATGATCATTGCTTCCAATATCTGTTGGATTGTTTCCAATTGCTCCAACACTCTCTGTTGTTTAACCTCTTGCTTCCTTGCAACTTCCTCTATAACTTCTTCCACAATGTCCTTTACTTCGTAGCCTATGTAGTCCATATCGTCACTAGTTAAGGTATAAACTAGGGTTTCCTTATGCACCTTAGTTTTCTTGCTCGCATGTCCTAATTGTTCCTTCCGCTTATCCTTTATTTTCATGCTTGTTGTTCGAACAATTTGTTTCTCTTCTACATTTGAGGGGCCAGGTGTATCTCCTATGCCATTATTTTTCTCATTCTCCCACTGGTCATCGAGTTCCCCATCATTCTTATCCTACTCTTCTTCCTCGTCTGGGTGCCCTATTTTTTCTACTGGGATTTTCCATCCCTCTTCCTAGTTATTCACAATTGAGCATAGATCCTCTGATGTCAACCTATAATGGGTTGGCCACCATTGACGCGTTGGGTCTCTCTTGGTCTGCACATATATGTGTTTCATGACCGATCTAAAATGCGTGATATACTTATATTTTTCCACTGTCTCTAATGATATGTGTGGTGTGTGTGCAACTAGATATGTGATATTTTCTAGGTATACATAAATTGTGACATTATTGTCTAGTTTTCTTCTTTTAATCATCATATGCCATAAGTTGACATATCTCCTGGCCATATTTCCTGTGCCTGATGTGCGCATGTGTTTATAGTATCTTGGTTCTTTCCAACCGACTAGTGCAATGAAAATTAACAACCATGCATAATGGAATTTTTTCCCTTTTCCTAGGCATCAATGTAGTCCTACAAAAATGGGTTCACTAAAAAGGTATCCCAATTCATATGAACCCCTTCAACACATTTCTCTATAGCTACAATGATTGTAGTTGGGACTTCATCCTTCCTACACTTGTGCAACAACTTACATGCTAGTACATGCATTGCAAACTAGTGAACATTGGTGTCATTGATGGTTTTCACATCTATTCCCCTCTTTTCCCTCAAGGTCTAGAACTTTTCCTTCATCGATTTTGAGAGGGATATCTCTCCTTCCTTATTAAATAAAATGGTTGAATCCTCGCCTACCTTTAGGAGCCCTGTAATCATAATAGTATAAATTCACACTAGGGGATAAAGCCACAATGTCTTCCCATGGACACAGCTAAGAAACACCTTCACACATGCACTAATCTCCAAGATGCACCCAAAATGTGGGATTTCCAATAGGTTCAATATTCCCTCCTTCTCCAATCATTTCGCCCACTCCGGTGTCTCTATAAGGATTGCTCTTGTGCTTGGTATGCTCCTAGAATGAAAATATTTGTCCCTTTCTAGCTCCGAGAATTTGTGTTCATCAATGATGTCATGGTCCATTCAATTAAGGCTAGAAACCTTGTTGAGAATATCCCCTTCAATTCTTACACTAGGTGGAACTAGTGATTTTTGCAACAGGTATTTCTTGTCTGTAGGTATGTGGATTTGCGGCGCGTTGTCCATTCTTGGTGGTAGGTAATCTATGTGGAAAATTTCCTGTGACGTCAAAGTTGAAGCTACATGTACATCCTCGACCTATGGTGTATATGTTGGCCTCTTTGATTTTTTATGTGTTTCTATTTATGTCACTCCAACCTTTGGCGGGGCCATCTATCTTATGTGATCGATTCTTTAACTAGATATGCATCAGTTCTCTAGTAGTTTTAGCTCATCTATGATGCACTCGGTTGTGCTTTGGTTTTCTCTAGTTCGCTCACTCTTGCATGCAACAATGATTTCCACTTAGCGATACTTCTTCGTTTTTGTTCCTCCTTACCAATTGTTCATGTCTCTTCGTGCCTTAACTACCTTTTCCAATCTGCCAACATGGTTGATGATTTTTTAAATAAATGCATCTTTCTTACTAAATATGTCATGTGATTTTCCCCTCATACTACCAATCTGTTGTGATTTCTAGCAGCTTTTACCATTTAAAATTATACGGTGCCTTTATGACCTATCATTACCCTTGTGTAGTCATTGTTTTCTCTCTTTAATATTTCTTAACGGTCTTATTAGTGCCAAATTTTGCAACTATTCTTACTTTGACATATATTACTTCGCAATCTCTTTCCTCTGTGTTTTATTTCCTTTCTTGGCACTGTTATATCTTGATGCACAATGATTTTTCCTTCTGTGTCTTTTCTTCTGCCTTGTTCTCTATCATATTTTTTTTCTATATCTACTTTTTATTTGATTTTCTCCCCTTTTCTACTTTTTATTTGTTTTTCTATGTTTTTCTTCCCTACTATGTTACATCTATTATTATACATGCGGTCTGGTGAAACCCATATTACTTTGTAGACTATTGGTCATCTCAATAGAGTTTAAATCAACTTCCATTCACCATTCCTCCAAGGGTTCTCCAGTCAATGTTTCCAGCTGCAAAACACATGTCTTTGTTACATGGTGAATCACATAGGGTCCCAACCAGTGAATTCTAAACTTTCTCAAATGTTTCATGAACTTACTGTCATAGAGTAATACTAAGTCACCCACTTGTAAATTCTTTTGTTTAATGTGTCTATCATGCCAAGCCTTTTCTCTTTCCTTATGAACTTGCTAATGGATACCTGCAATAAATTGATTTTCCTCCAACTATACCAACTGTGAAAATCTCTCTTCTACTACATGCAAGTCAGAAAGATCAGTGATTGTTGCAAGGCATAAAATAGGTAAAATAAACTCCATTGGCATAATTGCTTCATGTCCATAGACCAACCTGAAAGGTGTCTTCCCTGTCAATGTTTTACTCGTATTCTTGTAATCACATAACACTACAGGAACTCTTAAGTCCCAATCATCTCTCCCTGCATTGCAATTTTTTGTCAAAGCATTCTCCAAGATCTTATTGAAAGATTCCACTGTTCCATTTCCCTGAGGATGATATGGTGTACTCTTCTGGTGATGAATCTGAAACTCCTCAGTAAATACTACAATTTTCTTATACAGAAAGTGTTTTCCTTGATCATTGATTAATATACATAGACATCCAAATCTTGTGACTACATTCTCAAACAAAAATCTTGTAGTAGTCTCCACGATACAATCTAAAACCAGTGTTTCTTTTTCCCATCTCGTTAATTACTCCATTGTAGCGATGATGTATCATGCTCCTGATCTTCTTTCTTGTGGGTACAAAGTTTATGACCCACTTATCAAATACCTGTAAGGTAACCTATAGATTTAAAGGCATTCCATCCCTTCTTGATAGCTTTCCTATTATTTGACATACATCACATGACTGGAAATATTCCTTAGTATGATCTATGTGAAATGTAGTCCACCAGAGCCCTACGCGTAAAATATTTTGTGCAGTCTCCTTACCTACATAATGTCCTCTTGTAATCTTGTCATGCTCTTTTGCAAGTATCTTTGATATTTCATGTTCCATCACACAATGTCTCAATATTTCGTCTGCACTCAACTTGTATAAATTACCTACAATCAATTGATAGTCTGTTGCTTTTACTAACAATTTTTTCTTCTGTGCGACTGTCATTTCTGATGTATCCATTCTGGTACTTAGAAACTATACCATGCCTAAGAATTAATCATCAACCATTTTAATTGCAAATAGTTGTGTATTTGGGAAAATGTCATCCAAATTTCCTCCATCTTCTCTTAATAATATACGCAAGAGATTATCTAGTCCTACATTCAGCTTTCCTGGTTTCACCACAACCTCAAAATCATATTCCTAAAATAACAGTATCCATCTACATATTATCCCCCCCAATACTGGCTTGTTCACTAAGTACCTTAGTGCATAATGGTATGTGTCCATCTTAAAGTGAGATCCCAATAAATAATGTGAATTTCTCTAGCGCATGCACCATTGATAATCCTTCTCTTTCTATAGTGGTGTAATTCTTCTTTCCTACTGACAACTTTCTACTTGAAAACACAATTGGGTGATATATGTCTCTCTCCCCTGGTTGAGATAATATTGTTCCCAATGCTATGGATGATGTGTCCACATGAACATGGAACTCCTGATTCCAATCTAGAAAGATCAAAATCAACGATGTCACTAGTTTATTATTTAGTGTATCCAACCCCTTATGACATTCTTTATTCCACTCGAACTTATCCTCCTTCTTCAACATATTTTCCATAGGTTTTTTAATCTATGCATATCCCTTGAAAAAATTCCTGTAATATCTTTTGTGACCCATAGTTTCCCTCATTTGTTTGACTGATGTAGGTGGTTCTAAATCCATAATTATCGCAATCTTGGTTGGATCGACTAGTAATCCCTGCTTGCAAACTACATGGACCAACAAGATTCCAAATGGTGTGAAAAAAACAAACTTTTGTAGGTTCAGTGAAATTTGACACTGTATACACCTATACAACATCATCCTAAGTGTTTCTATGTGATATTTCAGTAGACTCAACACAGTCCAATCGTCTAAGTAGACCTCCAGAAACTTATGGATAAATTCTTTGAACATTGCTACCACAACTCTGGAAAACAATGAAGGGGAATTATTCAATCCAATAGGCATTATTTTATATTGATAACTTCCCCACTCTATCACGAACATGGTCTTGTATTGGTCTTCTTGCATAATTTTTATCAGATGGTACCCTGAGAATCCATTTGTAAATCTCTTGACCTCCTATGTTCTCTAGTACCTCATATGTGAATAGTGTTGGAAATGGATCATGTAAACATTTATCATTCAACTTCCTCATATACACACAAATATTGATTCCTCTTGTCTTCTTGTCTTGCACCACCATTGGAATCATCCATTCTAACTCTTCCACGAGTTCAATGATTCTTGCGTTCAACATCTGGTCTATTTTAGCTTTCACTTTCTCTTTGTACATTGGATTTAACTTGTCAGGTCTTTGTCTCACTGGATTAGCACCAGGTTTAAATGGAATCTTCATCTCACCTAAGTCTTCTGCTCTCCCCTTCATCCCTAAAAAATGTCGTTGGGAATAGGTCATGATATTCTCACAGCAAGTATGCAATTTTCTCTACTGTCTCATCACTCCAATAATCTCCTATCTACATAAACTTGGGATTCTTTGTCGTCCCAATGTTTACCTTTCATGTATTTATAGGATGTGTGTATGCAATGGACTCAAGCTTTGTCCCTTTAATTGCTCATTCTCCTTTTGTTTCAGGTACTTGTACATTCCTTGGATATTCTTCATCCTATTCTTCCTTATCCACATTGTAGCACTCCAATAACTCATGGATAGTCATCAAATATCTGTGCGTATTGTAGACTGGTACCACCTCCATATGTCCTTCTTTTGAAAATATTTTGGTTCTAATAGCTTGTATCACTGCATCCATTAATGGGGATTTATTTTCAAATGTAAAGGTTAACTTGAATCTTTAAACCAAATCGTCCCATTTGATTTTTTCTCTACACATTTCCAATTCTAAATACCAATTATTTGGAATTGTGTCCAGTGTGTGTATAAATTTGTGTGTCCATTATGTTATCACATGAAGTTGTCATGGGTCAAATTTCTCTCAAGGTTTTAATTTTTATCCATTAGTCTTTTTAAGTTTTTATTTTTTATTTTCTCCTTATGGTTTTCTTAGGATGATTTAAATAAATGAAGGTTGGAACTTGGCTCACATATTAGACCCACACCTATGGTTTATACCCTTGGTTCATTTTATTGTTTACACCCTTGACTTATCACTTGATTTGACAGCTAGCACTATCAGCCCCTTGACACCACAAACCTGACAGGTCACTCCATCCATTCATATGCTTGAACCTCTCCACTATGTCCCTTACCCATTAGGGAGTCAAATCAAACCTTTTCAAGTACGCTGCCAACTCACTAGTTGTTTTCATAGCGCATATTTTGTACACACTCCCTCTTTACCATCGTTTGCGATTATGAAGTTGATGTCATGCCTTTTCATTGTTTCAGCACCCTTGTCTTCAAAAGCAATAATCATGATTTGGTCATTAATGATTTCTAATTGTTTATCAGCATCTTAAAATCATGCTCCTAACTCGGCATTGCATAAACTACTAGACTAGACAGCTTTGCGGATTATGCTACAGTAAAACTAACCAGGGTGAATTGGAGATTGAGGTGGTTGCAGACAACTTCATTCTTTCAAAATATCATCAATTATCAAACTCCAGTGTCCAGGTACTTCTTGAGCCATCCGAGCTGTGTTGAAGATCAGTTAATGTTTTGTTTATCTTTTCGTATCACCTGGTGCTGCCAACTGGGGTTTATTCCACCTACCATCCCCTTTACCTCTATTGTCACAAATGTCTTATCCATCTGCATAATGTCATCTTCCTCCACTGAATTGAATCATTTTCTCTCAGAGTTGTTGTGCCTAGTTATCCCCTGGATCTTGCTAACCAAATTGCGCTACGAATACCATGTTCCAACGTTGCAAATTATGTGTCAACACAGTGTCATCCTATAGTTTTATCTCAAAGTATATTTGCAGTGAAATTTTAAGAGCCTTTGCCTTAGAATGATGATGACCCTATATGGTGGCTGGATGTCAACCTAAAAATTGAACAGTGCAGCCTCCTTGCATATCATTTCTCAGAGGAGTGTTTTCCACCATTTTAATCCATCAAAGCATTCTCTTATTAGTTCAGAAATCAATTGGAGGAAATCCAGGAAAGACCAAATAAGGACCACCTTTCAAAAACTTAAAGACTTTTGTCTTTGTTTGGTTTCCTATACCTCTCATAACATTATAGTTTTTTATCCATTGCTTTTATCCATGGATACACCTCAATAGAAGAAATCTCACAAGGGTGGGAGTGTAGTCAAGACTAATCCTTATGAAATGCACGTATTTTATTTTGAACCTCTGATCATGGAGGTATTCCAAAGGCTTAGTTTCCTATCTTTCTATCAAAACATGCAAAGGGGACACCCTGAAGTAGCCAAGCAATTTCCTTAAACTTTGATGGCACTAAGACCAAGGTAGGAACCCTTGAGTTGGAGGTATATGAGGACACTATTGCAACAACCACTAAGATACCCAACACTGGTGAAGGGTGGTTCAAATATTTGACTCTCAATGCAACCTTTTCTAAATATTTCCTCAAGCCAAATCATTATAAAGATAATTTGTCCAAGGGAGTGCCTAGGAGCCACTTGGTTGAGGGTTTTGACGAAATGTTGAAAGTTATCTAGATATATTTTACATGTTAGGGAAGATTCAACGTGATATAACAGTATTGCATTAGTCTTTTGATACACTTCATAGGAAACGATTTGATGAATATCATTTTATATCTTTTTAAAATTATGGGGAAAATGGTTGACTGGGTCCAAGCCAAGTCCAAGGTTGTGGACACTAGTGTTTTCCACTCAGGGTTGATCATAATGTTTGCAATGGAAGAATTGAAGAAAATAAACCTCACTTGGGAACAATGTTGATACTGAGAGGGGGGTGAATTAGTATCAAGTAGAATTAAAAAAAAAAAAAAACTTATACTTAAACCATTCAATTATATCCAATGAGAAATGGACAATAGTATAAGGGTTACATCAATAAACCACAATACACTATGCACAATATATGAGAAATAATCAATAGTTATTGGTCAAGGGAAGTAATGACTTCCAAAGATAGCTACAACTTCCAAATATAAAGGGAGGGATAAACCTCCAAGAGGAAGATACAATCCTCCAATATCAATAGAGGGTTGACCTCTCCATCCTTGCCCCTTCCTTCCACCCAATAATATATTAGAGATAATAAAACTTTACATTAAATCATCACCATCAACCAACCATCACATAGAGAGTGATAATGCTTCCTGAGACTTCTTCAACTTCTGTAATTCTTCAATTCTTGGAATACTCTGATCCTGTATATAATATTACACAATGTATTCTCTGAAACTCCTCCAAGTTTCACTCCTTGAATCCTCCCCAAAAAGAAGTTATAAAAGAATGGAAGACTTTATTCAATTATGGTTTATTTAGGAGAGAGAACTTGTACAGAATGCCCCGTGCTCAATATTTAACATATGATTCTGAAACTCTCACACAAGAAACTATAGTACGTACTCTTTCCAATGAAATATTTCCCACTTCATTTGGATTCTCTATGAATAATTTATGACTATTTGACCCGGAACACCTATTTATTGACTAGCTTCAGGACTATTCAAAAACCCTATCTTCCACAGACTGTATCTCCATAATTATAGCAAATAAAGAGCTGGAAATTTTACCATAGCTACCTTGATATGTCTTCTCAATACCATAGAAATGTTACCATCTGGATCGTTCTAGAAAAAAAGTTATAATGAAAATGGTAAGATGACCTAAGAATAACATACCTTAGAACACATCACCAAAAGACTTCATCCTCCCTTGAAATACATCCTTCTTTACTTCTAATTTCCTCTGAAATTCAACTTCTGTATAAAATGAATGTATAATGATATGTATTTATACCATTTATGTCACTTCCTTTTAACATTAGGGATGACCTGACACTTTCTTATTTTGTAATTCTTTTCTTTAATTATCTTCAGGGCCTACATGTACTTCCTTCTTCAATTCACTTTGTCATCTTCAAAAATTCATTTCTCCTCAACCATGAGGATCCATGTGATGTGCCACATACCACTAGAAACAACATGATGTATACTATCCATCCATGGGTGTTGTATCTGCATGTGCATTTTCCTTCATGTCCAAATACCTCTCATCAATCTTGCGGTCCAAAACCAATGACTAGGGTTGACATCAATGACAACAACCAATCTTCCAAAAAACAATTCATTGTCTCTACTAATATGCAGCTAGATGAAGATTCTACACCTAAATACATGGTGCAGAGCCCTTTTCCATCTAGTAGTGTTTCCCAAGCATAAACAAGCAAAAAGAGAAAGAGAAAACATATTTCCCAAGACAAAGAAATTCCTAAGGAAGTTGAAGAAGAAGAGAGGGAAATCCATCGCTCCCCAAAAAGGGAAATTTCACCTCAACCTACACCTAAACTAGAGGAATTTCCCAATTCATCCAAAACCACAGCCAAAAAGGGGAGAAAATTGCATTTTCCTTCACCTACTTCAACAACTAAGACAAGATTTAGGAGGCCTTTCACTAGATCATCACCCCATAAGGAAGATGCTGAAACATAAGTCATAACCAAATCTTTTCTCCCAAAGAAAGATAGGGTTAAAGGTGACACTGTTGGGAAGCATATTGAGGTCATGAACAAATATTTTGTTCAGAAGAAAAAAAAAGTTAAGGGTGAAAATACTACGAAGCATGTTGAAGTCATAAACATCAACACTCCCCTGGATAATCCCACCTTCAAGAGATTGATCAGACAGCTCAAGGATGCTAGAAAGGAAGTTGCCCATTTGAAGGAAGAAAGATTGTCTGAAAGGAGGAATATGAAAGAACTCATGGACATGTAGAATGAGACCCTTGATCTGGCTAAGTTTACAGCAAAAAGATTCGTGCCCCTCCATGGGAAACTTCAGACTTTGTACAGGAAAAACAGAAGCATACATTCCTAAAACAGAAAATTAAAGAAGAATTGCAGCCCTTCAAGGATGATCTATCCCAGAGGAATATAAATTTTCTAGCCCAAGCTGCAATAGAGAGAAATTCCCCTGCAACAGAGCGAAGTGCTCCTGCAACAAGGAGAAGTGTCAGGTTGAGAAGATGAAATGGAAAGGATGACATACCCATTTTTGATGATGATCAACTTTTACAGCTTGAAGTATTGAGGTAAGTATTATAACTTCACCTGCTGAAGACATATACAGGCTCATTATCCTTTTGCTAAGTTTTTTTTTTATCTTTTTGAGGTTCATTGAATGAAACAAAAAAACACAGAGCATTTCATAGCACCTGGTGCTATGAAATCATCCACACAAATTGTTCTGCAGATTCACTATTGAAAGCACTGCAGAATCACCTAGCTAGACATAAAGTGGCAGTTTGCTATGAAAAATTGTTGCAGAACAGTTTTATAGGTGGTCACTATGAAATCTGCTACTGAAAGTGATATAGAATCTTCTACGGAACAATTTTACATAGGAGGGCGCTATGGAATTTGCTATCAGTTGCACTACGAAAAGATGCTACAAACTGGTTGTTACAATCAGAAGTTTTGAATTCGTTGCCTTTCTTAGATTTGATGATTTGGAGGGAACCAAGGATCACTAGATGGTAGATGGAGCTCAACACAAAGGCTTGGAGGACATGTGGCACTGATGGAGATGTGTCCTAGCAACAACAAATCATGTCATTTATAGCTTGTTAGAGTGGTTTCCAGCATGCTCCATGTTTCTAGCAGTCTGTTAGTTTCACTTGTACAAATGTTAGATTAGTATAATTTTATGGAGAATCCTAGGATAGAAAGGCCAAATCACATCTCAAGTTGTGGTTTTACTGTTTAGACTATAAATACATCAGAAGAAGGTTATGTTGAGGTTCGAATGGTTGAGCAAAGCTATCTATGTTGTAATATTTTGACTAAACAGAGCCATACTCTGGTTTATGTATGAGATATGAGATATTTTGATTAATAGAAGTCATCCTCTTTTCATTATCTTGCTTCTTCTTACTATGAATTATCATTTTTGGATGATCCTTATGACATGTTATAGTTGTGTTATAATGGATGTTTGATTATGATGTTGCTGTAAATGTTTTCAGTGTTATAAATTTAGTTCAACAAGTTCTTGTGACTAAATTTTTCTTCAACTAGCTGCTAGAAGGCTTGATGCTTATATCATACCTATCCATATTACTCTCCAATTGTTCCATATACTCACATTTATCCTTAAACCATTGACTGAAGTTAACCAAAACCTCATTTGCTTATGCATACTAGCCTAGATTTTCTGTCTTGAAACATTGTTATGTTGAGTTTTGTCCATTTGACCTTCTATCTTTAATCTACATTTACAAACCTACTTGATGGGCCTTGGGATTATCCTCTTGCAATATGAGGGTGACTCTCAATGCTAACATTCTTGGCATCGTTGCCGGGGAACGAATTGAATACATTTTCCTGGGATTGAACGACAAAGAAATACCAATTTTGAAGGTGCATTAGAAATCAGTACATTGAAGATTGCAGCTTATGCCTGGCAACTCCACTATTTCAGTTTCGGCTCCCAAAGGAAAACACATGAGGTCTACTCTACATATATATATGGAAACACCTGAAGCTAACCCAAAGAAGATTATCAAGAAAGGAAAAGTTTCTCAAGAAGGATTTTCAGTTGATGTACCAGGTACTTCTGGTCATTTTCATGATTCTACCTTTAATACTTCAGTAGATATATCTAGTTCTCCTCTTCTACCCTCTGTGGAAGTTTATAGAAATTTTGATTTTGAAAATTTTCCCTTTGAATACTCTTCTTTTAGTCCAAATTTTAAATAAGAAATTTTTGAAACCCTTGCCTCTCCTGATATTGTAAGTTGTTTTAGACTTGAAAGCTTAGAAGATTTTCCTATCTAGGGTTTTCCTACTCCTCCTATCAAATTTTTTGTGACTAAAGAGGAGGAAACCTATTTTCCCTTGGACCCTATACCATATTCTTCCAAGACTCATCCTCTTCCTGCGAAAATTGAAATATCCCCATCCAACCTCCCTCTTTCTCCTAAAATCAAAGCTCTAGTTGTACCTGTCAAGACTCCATCTCCCCCTTGTTCCCCTAGAGTTCACAATCCAATGGCGGGTGCTAAACTTCCTAGAAATAGGATGGATTCCATAGTGGCTGATAGATATGCCACTCTTGTGTTACCTCATCCCATGAATGCTCTCCCAGTTGGATGCTACCTTAAGTGCATGCTCAAGTTTACAGGGGAGGAAGACATAACTGCATAGGAACACCTCGCAGCCTTTTATAGTTATGCAAATAATATTAATATTGAGAATGTAGATGTATGGATGAGGTTATTTGTACAGAGCCTTGATGATGAGGCTAGAAAATGGTTTAGGGTTTTGACTACTGGATCTATTGCTGGAATTGAGGCTTTGTATGATGTTTTTTTGAGGCATTGTGTAAGGTAGCTAGAGAGGTAGTGGGGGGGCCCAAAGGGCCCATAGTGATAATAGTGGA
Organism: Picea engelmannii; assembly: GCA_009831015.1. Taxonomy (NCBI): domain Eukaryota; kingdom Viridiplantae; phylum Streptophyta; class Pinopsida; order Pinales; family Pinaceae; genus Picea; species Picea engelmannii. The sequence continues at coordinate 1,234,039 of ML777035.1, read as the reverse complement.
GGTCATTCAATGTAAGGTGGACTAGGTCCACTATATTATTAAATAAGGCCCACTATGGTAGTTAGATATAATAAATGTAAAAGGACTTCTTAGAAGGTTCTACTTCTAGAAGATTCCTCCTCTGGAATGTTCTTAGGTGATGGTAGCACTATATAAAGGGGTTCAAGCAATGTAATGAGATATGAAGAGAAATATTGTATTTGGAGCGGTAGCTCAATAGGAGGATACCCCCTCGAAGACGCAAGTGAACAGGAGAGGATCCCTTCCATAATAGGATCCATTGTATGGTGTTGCCCTACCTCAAGGGTTTCTATAATAAAGTGGTGGTTTTCTATATGGTTTCATATATCTTGTGTGGTGATTGAATTCAGATATCTTTGGATCTATTGTGATATTTTGTATTCAGGAATTTGGTACTTAACAATTGGTATCAGAGCACTTTCCTTGGGCAGACATTGTGGGCAAATATTTTTATTTTTGCAGATTTTTTTTTTCGGAGCAGAAAAAAGAGGACCGCGACATTCTTGAAGTTTTTGATATATTTCTGTGCAAAATTTGCAGAAACGGGTTATATATCTGAGTTCCTCTCAAAAAAACACCCAAGTTAAAAAACAAATTCGTCTAAAACGGAGTCCGGAAGGTCAAGATATTGAGGTTTTTAAATCTGCAATTTTTCAGGGTTTTTTCTGCGGACGACGGCGCGATTTGTTTTTATTTATGTAGCATTTGGAGTCCAAATTTGCCCAAATAAATTACATATCCGAGTTCCTCTCACAATTTCACCCAATTTAAAAATAAAAAAAAATCAGCCGAAACGGAGTCCGGGAAGTGAACTTATGAGCATTTTAACTTCAACAGTTTTTTAGGTTTTTTCCAGAAAAAACCGCGATTTTATGCCGAAACTTATTGGGTCTATTTTTTTTTAGTTTTTTCGTGACAGCTGCAGGACCGAAGAGTTCATAGGGTGATCAGATGGCTATTTCATCTCAAACCTTGAAAGAAATTCTTGAATCATTCAAAGCCCAATTGGATGACAGATTGGATGCATTTGCACATGGCCTCACAGACAGCCTCACAAATAGTTTCACAGATGGCCTCAATGATAGTTTTCATAGTATTCAAGATTCATTGAATAACATACAGGAGAAATTTCTTATGGAGAGCCTCAGGTATGAATATAATCAAGAAATATATGCTTGGTATGATTTTGAGGATGATTGTGCTGATTGGTATATGGATAGTTGTCATTTATGGGATGACAACCACTTCCATATTTTATTTGATGACTCCACTCCACCTTCTGTAGAGAAAATCAATGTCCCACATCAGGAGCTAATTACTAGCGTTCAGTCTACATATTCTACAGTGGTATTATTCCTCCCAGATTCTGCTACGACCCTTTTCCACTATGTGGATGGATCTTCTTATTTGGATCCACATGATAGGTGCCAGTCTTTGGAGCATCATTTGGAGTTGGTTATGGGGTTCCAAAATATTCTACGGGGATTTCACATAAGCACCTGGACATGGGACCCGGGCTTACAATGGTGGTTGGACTTCTTCAGCATGGTGGATTTCCTTTCT
>ML777035.1:1211135-1229119 GCA_009831015.1 Picea engelmannii | reverse complement strand
AGTATAGTTATTTTTACAGACTGGGGGAAATAAGGTGTTACAATTCCCTCCCCCTTAAAGGAACATCATCCTCGATGTTCTATCTATCAACTTGACATGCATGTATAGGTGTAAACAAAATCGGATATGCCCGTTTCATGGCATCCCCCATTTCCCATGTAGCCTCATCTGGGCCAAAATGTTTCCACTGCACCTTGACCTGTGCAATGGTTCGGTTCCGGAGCAGGGTTTCCTTTCTGTCCAGTATGCATTGAGGTTTTGGTAGAAATTATCCCTCCGGTTCCACCTAGATCACAGACCAATCAATTATATGGTTAGCATCATGTACATATTTCTTCAATAATGAGATATGGAAAACTTTATGTGCTTTGACTGTGGGAGGAAGTGCTAGCCTATAGGCTACAGGTCTCACTCTATCTAGAACCTCAAAGGGTCCACAATACCGAGGTGCCAACTTGGCACAATCTCCTATTTTTAGGGAACTTTTCCTAGGCCTAACTCTGAGATATACATGATCTCCCTCTTTGAACTTTCTTGGAGTTCTCTTCTGGTCAGCGTAACTTTTCTGTCAGTTCTGAGCGACCTTCAGGTTTTGTTTTATCTGAGTCACTTGTTGTTCCATTTCCTTCAACATGTCAGGTCCAAAAGAAATCATGTTTACGAGATTACTCCAGTTGACTGGAGTGTTACACAGTCTACCATAGAGGATTTTGAAGGGACTCATCTTTAAGGATGCTTGGTAGTTGTTGTTGTAGGCGAATTCTACCAGTGGCAAGTAGTCTTCCCACTTCCTGGGTTGATGCATTACATGCATTCTTAGCATGTATTTAAGGATTTGGTTTACTCTTTCTATTTGTCCGTCGGTTTGAGGGTGATAGGCGATGCTAAACAACAATTTGGTTTCTAAGCCAGCCATCAGTGATTTCCAAAAGTTAGAAGTAAATTTTGTGTCTCTGTCAGACACAATCTCTTTTGGCATACCATGCAGTTTGAATATCTCCTGCATGAATACCTGGGCAATATCAATTTCTTTGCAAGTGGACTTGACCGGGATGAAATGGGCAGACTTTCTCAATTTATCCACCACTACCATAATGGCATCATTCTATATGGTCGATGTTGGTAATCTGGTGATGAAGTCCATGGAGATGGTTTCCCACTTCCATTTTGGAATTGGTAGAGGTTGTAATAATCATGCTTGTTGTCAGTGTTCTGCTTTAACTTGTTGGCACTCTATGCATTTGGCCAAGTACTCGATTTTGTCTTTCTTCATTCCAGGCCAATAGAATTGTCTCCTAGTGGCCGTGATCATCTTCTGGTACCCTAGATGACCAGAATAGGGTCTTTTATGTAGTTCATCCAGTATGAACCTCTTCAAGTCGTCACAATTTAGAATATAAAATCTACTTCTGTAAGTGAGAAGGCCTCCTTCAATTGTCTGGTAGCCTTCATATTTTACTCTAGTGGTTTCTTGCTATAGGTACATGGTCACGGTCTAGATGAAGGGATTTGTTTCTTGTGCATTTTTTATTCTTTTCTTGGCATCTGTCTCACAGGTGCTCACCATTGCCAGGTGAATTGTTTTCATACTTCTGCTAAGGGCATTGGCCACCCTATTTTCCTTTCCTTTAATGTGTTTGATTTTGAAATCAAACTCTCTAAGGAGGGCCATCCACCTAGCTTGTCTAGCATTGAGCTCTGATTGATCAAATAGGTATCGCAATCCACAGTGATCTGTCATAAGTACAAACTTTCTCCCTAGGAGGTAATGCCTCCACATTTTCAAGGCATGCACTATCGCAGCTAGTTCTAGATCATGGGTCACATAGTTGACTTCATGATCATTCAATTTTCAGGATTCATAGCAGATCACACTTCCTTCCTACATAAGGACTCCTCTGAGCCCTTCCTTACAGGCATATGTTCACACGAGGAAGTCAGCTTCTAGATTGGCGATCTTCAGCATGGGTGCATGGGTCAGTAGATGTTTCAGGGTTTGAAATCTTTCTTCACATTTCTGTGTCCATAGGAATTTTGTCCCCTTCTTCTGGGGGGCAGTGATTGGACTACCAATCTTGGAGAATCCTTTTATAAATCTCCTATAATATCCTACTAATCCCATAAAGGATCTGATATCCGAAACATCCCTTGGGGTAGGCCATTCCATGATAGACTTGATTTTGTCAGGGTCCACCGCTACTCCTTCGGAGAGAACATGGCCTAAGTAATGTATTTGCTTCTGGAAGAATTCACATTTGCTGAGTTTGGCATAGAGCTGATGTTCTCTTAGCACTTGCAGCACAAGTCTAATATGCTCTTCATGCTCTTTTCTGTTCTTGGAGTAAATTAATATATCATCAATAAAAACAAGCACAAATTTGTCTAGGAATTTGTTGAGTACATTGTTCATCAAGCACATAAAAGTGGCAGGGGCATTGGTCAATCCAAATGGCACCACCACAAACTCATAGTGACCATACCTCATTCGGAAGGTAGTTTTATGGATGTCTTCACCCTTGATTTGGACTTGATGGTATCCCGACCTTAAATCAATCTTTGAGAAAATAGACGCACCCCCCTATTGATCGAACGGTTCATCTATCCTGGCCAAGGGGTACTTGTTCTTTATGGTTACCTTATTGAGTTGCCTATAATCTATACACAGTCTAAGGGTACCATCCTTCTTTTTCACGCACAGGACTGGTGCTCCCCATGGAGACATGTTGGGCCGAATATAGCCCTTATCCATCATTTCTCTTAATTGCAATTTAAGTTGAACTAGTTCAGGTGTGCTCATATGGTAGGATGTCCTAGACACCGGCACCGCTCCTAGTGCAAGTTCTATCGAGAAGTCTATGTCTCTTCTCGGAGGTAGACCCGGTACCTCTTCCAGAAATACATCTTTGTATTCTCTCAGGATAGGGTGATCGTCAAGGCTTGGTTTGTCACCTTCAATTGTTTTCAACACCTGTATTGCATATAGGGGACATCCCTTTCGGCAATACTTTCTCATTTGCAGAGCTAATATTTGTCTCACTGAGATAGGTTTTTGGATCCCTTGAAGGGTTATATTTTTCCCTTCTTTACTTACACATTCTAAGGTTTTATGGTAACAGTCCAATATGGCTTTATGGGCAGCCAACCAATCCATACCAATCAATAGATCATACGATCCCAGGGGTAGTATGTTAAGGGTTGTTTGGGTGGGGAGTTTACCCAACATCAATTGGCAGGCTGGTATAACCTCTACTACCCTTCTTTTGGTTCCAGTGGCTAACTGTACCAACCATGGCTTGGTATGTTTTTGTGGCTATAGTTTACACTTATCAACAGCTTTAGGGGCTATATAACTCAAATTTGAACTAGGGTCAATCAAAACAGACACTAGATGGTTGGAAATCATACCTTCTATTTCCACCACTGAAGCTTGGTGGTCAGCTTGGTTATTATCCAAGGCTGCATAAATTTGTGGCTCACTCCTGGCCACATCATTGACGATAGCAGCTTCTTGGATGTTATAAATCCTCCAACTATTCTGTTGTCAGTGTGGACAGTCTCTCAATAGATGTTCTTCCCCACAACCCCAGCATTTCAAAGGTTCTCTCTTTGGGTTATCAGTCTTCACTGATCTGGGTCCAGAAGTTTTATTACCGTTCAAGGAGGGAAAATTCTGCTGGTGCATACTCTGGGCTGGGAAGCTCATTCTTGGGTTCTTCTTATAGTTCCTAAATCCTGGGGATTTAATTCCCCTTTTCTGAAATCTTGAATTATTCTCTTGTTTCCATCCTTCGCGAGGTTCTTCTCGATGCCCAAACTGTTCATGACAACAGGTTGCCTTTCGAGTAGTGCCTTCTAGAGTCTTTGGCTCATCAAATTCAAATTTAATTCTGATAGTCCTTAGGTAGTGCACTGATGAAGCATTGCACCTTTGCCTTTTCCACCTTGATAGAGGGTACATACTTCAACAAATCGAGGAATTTGTTGACATATTCTTCTATAGTGAGTTGTCCCAGTTTGAGTTCATAAAACTCTTTAGTCTTTTCGTCAAAACATTTTTCCGACAGATACTTCTTTTAGAAGTATTTCTCAAACCATTCCCAAGACAAGTCCTCTTCGTGAACCCCTTTCACATTCTTAAGGTCTTCCCACCAAATGGAAGCCTTTCTGTTCAAGTTGAAGGTGGCCACTCGGGCCTTCATATTTTCTAAGAAGTCATGGACTCTGAAATACTTCTTTAGTCCAAGCAGCCAGGCCTCTGCTTCCTCTCCCTTATTTATTTCACCATCGAAGGAGGGTGGTTTGGCTTTTCTGAATTCTTTGAATTTACGACCTTTGGAAGAATTTTGCTTCTTATGTTTCCTTCGGGAATAGGAACTGGTTCTGCTGCTAGAAGAGCCTTCTGAATTGCTAGATTCCTTTTCAGAGGAATCATCCGACACTTGTCCTTTACCTCTGGGGTGGACCTTTTTCGAGGTGCTCCTCTCAGTGTGGCCACTGATATGGCCATGTTTCTGAGTTTTAGGTTCATGTTGCATTTATCTTTGTAGATTGGATAAACTCTGCAGTAAAACTGCGTTAATTTTTGTTTTCTTTTCTTGTTCTTTCATCATCCTTTCATTGTCAGCCTTGCAGCTTTGTAATTCGACCATAAGACTCCTCATGGTCTCGGCTAGATATGGAGGGGTCCCTACTACCCTCCTTTTGTCAGACTCTTCATCTCTATTGTGGGAGCCTTCCCCACTTCATGGTGAGTCACCATACTATGCATTGATAATTTCCCACAGTTGATCTTCCACTTGTGTGCAAAAGGAAAAGAAAACGCTGGTTGTTAGTCAATATTTATATTTATTTATAGCCAGTACATAATTCATATTTTCACGTGTACACACACAATAGGGTTTTTTTTTTTTCTTTTTCATTCTTAACTTTATCTTTTGATTAGGAAGGTTAAGACAGGGGGTTACTCTTTTTAAGAGTGTTCCGAATGGAGCTTCTACACAACTTGTTCATGAGCCCAAGCAGGCCAAGTGTTGTAACCATGCTCTGATACCAATTTTTCACATACCCGCTGCGGCATAGTAAATTTTTGGCCTTTTTGTTCTTTTCTCAGAGGGACATAGTTTCCCAAATCCCTACGGGGCCTGATACAGACCCTGCCATCCCATTATCTACACTCATATGATCTACGGTTATGGCCACAGGCCAAACAACTAGGCGCCCTTTCACATTTCGTGACTCGGGGATATAAGCAAGTCAAGTCTTTCGACTCTGCAAACCTTGAAGCTCGAAACAGTGAAACACCGAACCTCGACAGGGCTAGCGAGTGGCAAGTTTCCCACTTGGGGTCTTTCCCATGTGACCATGTTCTGTGTCCACACGCTTAAGCCATCCAAGTGCTTATCGGCTTTTCGTGATTTGGGGAATTGTGATGCATGACTTCTACCTTTCCCCATTCAAATTCCCAAAAATTTTGAGGTCTCCAAAGTTTCCCTCCAAAGGGAGATCAACGGCCATAAGCCTCCCCTGATCCAATGGTATGGATCCTTTCAGGGTCTCCGTACTCGGGAGTTCGAAATTCAATGACTCCAAGACTCCTTGTCATTCAAATCTCTGAATTCTGTCATGGGAATTCATGTAAGAGATCGACGACTCTTAAGAGTGTGGATCCAACAGTCCATGGGATTTCAGGACTTTTCCCAAAACTCTGACAGCTCACCACACGCCTCCTCTGATGGACAGTCCAGATTCTTTCGAGACTTCTCCTCTCCACTACAATACGTATCGGGATTTTGCAATTTGCGGGGGCAAGGTTTTCTGGCCCTCTGGTTTCCCAGATGCCAAAACATCGATCGACAGCCATGTGTCCCTCTGATGCACAGTGACAACCTTTAGCCAAGATCAATGGTCATGATATTTTTGGGATGATCAACGGTCACGATCAAATCCTGGCTTTCCTTAACCTCATTCACACCTCACGCCATTTCGGGGTTTCAGTGATCGGGATTTTGTGACTCGCGAAGACAAGGGTTCTTGCCCTTTGGTCCCCCGGGTGCCGAAATGCCAAAGCACTTACCAGCAGCCACTTGTACTCTATAGATGGATGGTCCAGGTACTTCCATGGATCATGGGGTCTACGGCCCCGATTTCTTCATTTCTTGCAAGGGTAAAAAGGGTCATGGAATTAATGCTTGGGTCTCTTCCTCAAATCTAACGATCATTATAGACCTTGGATCCTTCAAAAGGATTTCATCTGTTAATCGAGACTTAACCACACATTGCCATTTTGAGATCTCGCAAATCAGGGTTTCGAGACTTGTGAGTACATGAGGACTCGCACTTGGATACCCCGGGTGCGAAAACACCGAAACATCATAACCTGCAAGAACCACTCTCTCTCTCATGCCAAATTTCTAAAACGTACGCTATCAAATCCTCTTTTGTGTTCTTGGTAAGGTTCACCAGATTTGAAAGTCTGGCTGGAAGGTCTCCAGAGGTCTCCAAGCTATTAACTCCTGTGACTGGATAGCGCGCCATCTCGAGGGTGTATTAAGACGACAATCTTATACTGGGGGTTTACCTCAGCTCTATAAAGTGAGGGGACTTTCCCAAAAGGGGTGCCCTTGTGGGAAGGTCTATCTGGGACATTACCTGAGGCAAATAAGGGAATAAATTTCCTGAACACAAAATTGAAGACTAAGTTAGTTCAGTTGATACATATATATATAAACATGAGTTGTGTGGAGCCATTCTATTTATATGCAAGTAACCACTATTTCCGATCATAATCCACCACACAGACATTCTTATAGAGAAACCATTCATAATTTCACAACCTTGAGCATACATGCTAGATTATTCAATTCAAGATACAATATATAACACTTATTAGAAAAACACCAGGTTTGATGCAACCGCTGAGAGGGGTGCTCGTTTCTACCCAACCGTAGGCTCAACGACTCCCAACGGATTTACCACTAGCCACCCCTGAGCTGAGACCACGATGTTGTGAGACTAAGTCTCTATTTCCAGTGACCAAGAATGAAGGTTACTCTCCTTCTTCTCCTCTATCACTCACTCTGTATTTTTCTAGAGTTCTCTTCCTTCACCTCTTCCCCTCGCATCTGCCCCCCTAATCACACACTCTTCCTGCCTTTTCTTCTTTCGGTGAGGTTGTGTGTGGCACGATCTTCCTCACGGTGGTTAGGTCTGAGGACTCTACAGATGGTCAGTTCACCCCCATCCCTCATTACTCATGACGAGCCCTTTACCTTCCAACCTGGAGAGTCATTTAATTAGGGGCCAACGAGCCGCTTTTGGTTCTCCGGGCCAGTGAAGTCCAAATACAGTAATGGTTTTCGTGGAAGTTAACACCACCATTCTAGGTGCCTTCGACCACCCTTCTTCAACCATCGTGGTCTCTTTTTTAGCACATCCCCCTCTCAGCAATCCTACAATATATATATATATATATATATATATATATATATATATATATATTATAATATCATTCACATCACACATTCACATTTCTGAGTTTTCCACAATACTTGGCCAGTATAGTTATTTTTATAGACTGGGGGAAATAGGGTGTTACAGGGGGGAATCTGATAGAGACATAAGAAAAAGGTAGGGTTGAAGATTCAAGCTATGATTCCCCTATTGTCCACCTTCAAGTTGATGAACTAACAATATTGGTAAAATCACTTTCTTCTAAAATGGAGAAGTTAAAACTTGAAGGAAAACAAAATTATAGGAACACACAAAATGTTGATAATAGAGGAAATTTCATAAGACCAAATAATTCCCCTCAGGTCATCCAAAGAGATCAAAGAAATAGGGATAGGGATGATAAAAAATTCCAAGCCCCTCTCCAAAATAATCTTTTTGTTGATGAAAAGAGAGAGAATGAAGAAACTGATCCAGAAATCCATTGTCTTGGTGACACCTCTCCATCCCCCCATTTAACCCAATTTTCATATGAGGATTCTCTCATGGATAGCCAATTGAATGAATTGAGTAAAGGGGAAAAAACCAATGACCATTCAAATAAATACAACCTAAGGTCAAAAAATAAAGAGGGAAAAACCTGACACTTATGACCAATGCACTAAAACAAAAAAATTTGCTAAGGTTGTGGCATCTAGCAGCAAAGGAAAAGATGCACAAAACCCTCAAGCATTGGTTAAGATCCCTACCCCATAAATTAAGGAGATTCTGAAATATCCATCCTCCTTTAGCTTTTAAAGTGAGATTCAAAAAATCAAAATCCCAGTACCTTTTTTGGAGTTGATTAAGAATGAGGAATTCAAAAAATACCTTTCCAAAATGTTACAACTCGATCCTTCCTCTAATTCCACAAATTTAGTCAACCTTCAAGATGAAAAACCAGCAGTCATACTGGGACCTTTGGTAGAGGATAGGGATGACTCTTCCCCTCCTTTCTACACATCATTAAACATTCATGATAAAGTGTTGCACAATTGCTTCATGGACTCAAGTGCATATCATAACTTCATGCCTAAAACTGTCATGGATGAGCTTGGGATGGAAATTACAAAAACTTATCATGACCTATATTCATTTGATTCTAGGAAAGTGAAGTTTCTTTGGGTAATCAAAGACCTTCTTGTTACCTTGTTCCAATTTCCAATGAAGAGTGTGGTCATGGATATTGTGGTGGTCAATGTCCCCCCTAAGTTTGGGATGCTCTTGTCAAGATCTTGGATCAAAAGACTAGGGGGGAATTTGAAAATGGACCTTTCATATGCCACCATTCCTGTATTTGGGGGAGAACATAGAAGGATTTATAGGGATGCACAACTAGCTTACATCATCAATGATGAATCCAATCCTACCAACCACACTATTTTTGCAGTTGATATTGATTTAGGATCAAGTATTTTTTAGCTCATTGATGCTCCTCAATCACCTATTGAAATCATAAAACAACTCCTTACCTCTTGTGAAATTCCTCCTCCTAACACCTTTGTTTGGAATATGTTTTTTGATCAAGCCTCTTCTAAGGAAGGTGTTGGTGTTGGGGTATTCTTTATTTCCCCTAACCAATAGATCATATCTTTGTCTTACAAACTTGAATTTGAAACTACAAAAAATGTGGTAGAATATGAGGCTAGTGTTTTGGGTTTGAGGGCTACTAAAGACATGAAGATTGAAGATTTGGTAGTGTTTGGAGATGTTGAATTAATTGTACATCAAGTCAAAAATATGTACCAAGCTAAACACCCCAGGTTAAGGACTTACATAAATGAAGTTTGTGATCTTGTTGATAATTTTTTCTTAGCTTTTAATATCTCAATTGTTCCAAGAGAAGAAAATACTATGGTTGATTCCTTGCTTGTTTCTGCAAGTAATTTCAGAGTTCCTTTTCCCCTAAGCTCAAATATTATGTGGAATTCAAGTATAGACCTTCTATACCTAAAAATGTCAAACATTGGAAGGTCTTCGAGGATGATCTTGAGATCAAAATATTTATTGAAATTGTGAAGGAATTTGTTTCCCTACTTATTGATCAAGATCATGATTATGACAAAATCCCTCATGCTGATATTTTTTCTAAATAAAATTATTGACCATCATATTGTTCAATTTCCTAGTAACCATATTCCAAAAGGACTAGTCCCCTTGGAGATATTTTTTGACATAAATGATGTTGTTTTGAAGGTTAAAGATTCAACTGAAAATGTCGATATGACTGAATGCAATTTAGGTACAAAAGAGGATCCAAAGTATGTGAAATTGTCTAGCATCTTGTGAAAGGAACAAAAGGATGAGTATGTTAAGATTTTAAAGGAGTTTGATGATGTGTTTTCCTGTAAATATGAATATTTACAAACATATGACACAAACATCATTGAACATAATATCCCTTTGAAAGAGGAGACCAAGCCTTTTAGGAAGAAACTCAGACAAATAAATCCTATGTTGCTGCCTATTATGGAAAAAGAAGTGAAGAAGTTTTTGGATGCCAGGATAATCATTCCTTTGAGGTACTCTGAGTGGGTGGCTAACTTGGTCCCTGTGAGGAAGAAGAATGGGGAAATTAGACTATGTGTTGACTTCAGGAATTTGAATAGAAGTTGCAAGAAAGATAATTACCCCTTGCCAAAGATGGAGCACATTTTATAGAGAGTGACTGGATCATCTAGGATTTCTATGTTAGGTGGCTTCTTAGGCTATAATCATATCTCTGTCTTACCTAAATATAGAGAGAAGACAACCTTCACTAATCCTTGGGGCACATTCATGTATGCTAAAATGCCCTTTGCATTAATGAATGAAAAAGCAACATTTCAACGAGAAATGGATATTACCTTTATTGGGGGGAAGGAAATATTTGTATTCATATATCTAGATGACATTACAGTGTTCTCAAAATCTAATAAAGAACATTATCATCGTTTGAAAAGGGTCTTCCTGAAGTGCAAAAATTTTGGTCTCTCTCTCAATCCTAAGAAGTCTTTGTTTTCTATGAAGGAAGGTAAGTTATTGGGACACATTGTATCAGCAGAAGGGGTGAGAATTGATCCAAGCAGAGTAAAGGCTATCCAAAATTTATCTCTTCTACATCCAAGAAATAAGTTCAATCTTTCTTGAGGAAAATCAATTTTCTGAGAAAGTTCATCTCTAACTTTGTTGAATTGGTTAAGTACATTACATCCATTCTTAGGAAAGGAAATGAGGTGAAATGGATTGATGAGGCTCAAGATTATTTTGACCAAATCAACAGGCCTTGACTGAAGCACCTGTGCTTATCAAACGTGATTGTTCCAAGGAATTTCTGATATTCTCCTTTGCCTCATATGACACATTGGTTGTTTTCTTGCTGCAGAAAAATACAGAGGGGTTAGAGCAACCTATTTCCTTTTTTAGAAGATCATTGAGGGATTCAAAAATGAGATATGATATCATGGAAAAGAAGTCTTATGCTTTGGTCAAATCCCTTAAGGATTTCAGAGTATACATTTTTCATTCCAAGATTGTTTCATATGTTCCCTCGGCCTCTGTGAAAGAGATACTTATCCAGCCTGGCATAGATGGGAAGTGGAGTAAATGGATTGTCAAAATTTTGGAATTTGACCTTGAAATGAAACCTACTAAACTAGTGAAAGGCCAAGGTTAATCTAGTTTGTTGGCTGAATCAAATTGAAAAGAATTAGGCGTTAATTTCATGAACATAAACTCAGAAAATCATCAATTTGATTTTGCTGACAAAAGCTCTCATATGGTAGAATGCACTTGTTATAAAGACGTCATATATTTTCTGCAGAAGTTGTAGCCTCCTAATCGTTTGGAGAAGAACAAGGTAAGATATTTGGAGCTTAAAGAAATCAGATATTGTCTCATTGTTCACATATTGTATTAGAAATATCCTCTAGGGGTTCTTTTGAGATGTTTAGATCCACGGGAGGCCCAAAAAGCCATGATTGATTTTCATGACAGATTGTGTGAGGGCCATCACTTTTGGAGAACCACGGCCTATAAGATCCTTAGAGATGGGTATTTTTGGACTAGCCTTTTCTCTGATGTTTGTGAAAATATTAGAGCTTGTGTCAAATGAAAAAAAAATTCTGGAAAGCAACAACTCAAATATTTTCCTTTAAATGTTGTGGTCGTTTCTTGACCTTTTCAGCAGTGGGGTCTTGACTTCATTAGGGAAATCCATCCAGCTTCAAGTGGTCAACATAGGTGGATTTTGACTGCCACTCATTATTTCACCAAGTAGATAGAACTCATTCCTACAATGAGTGCCTCCCACAAGGTAATCATTAGTTTTATTGAGGATATCATGTTAGTATTTGGTTGTCCAAGCAAGATTTACTGACAATATTGCATCTTTCAAAACCAAACCATTGATCAAGTTCTGTGAACAGTATGGGATTACATTAGTCCATTCTACTCCTTACTACCCCCAAGGAAATGGTTTGGCAAAATCTTCTAACAAGAGCCTCATAAAGATCTTCAAGACATTGTTAGAAGACAACAAGAAAGCTTGGGACTCAAAGCTGAAATTTTCCTTATGGGTTGATAGAGTTACAACAAAGAGGTCACTTGGTATTTCCCCTTTCCATATTGTATATGGGATTTAAGCTATCTATCCTACTCAGCTTTCCTTGCCTATGGAAAATTTCCTCCAGGACTACCAAGGAGAACCTGATGATATGGTCAGGAGGATACAACAATTGGTAGAAGCACAACATACTAGGGATAAGTGTAAGTTTTAAACCTGTGAAGTAAAGCAATGCATATAGATTCTTAAGAAAAATAGAATTTAATCAATGGCTCATTCACATAGTACACAAAGATTTATACCGGAAACCCTCAACCGGGAAAACCTTTCTTATATTCATTATATCGAATTTCACTATTCACTATACAATATATACAATGTTTTTAGGTATTCCATAGTTACCAAAACCCTAATCCATAAAATCGGGATTATTTTTAGCAAACCACTAAAAATAGCAAAAACCACCCAAAAACAATTTTGGGGCGTTGCGCGTAACCAGAGGGGGCATACATGGCCCCCCTGGGACCCCCCTAGGAAAACGCCCAGTGCACACGACACAAGAAAATCACTACTACGAGGGATCGTCAGAATCAATTGTCATATCTGACGTGCCCACACACACACATGAAAATAATATAACACATGCCCAACATTCTCCCACTTGTTGTTTTCTTTGCATCCAGGGGTCCAGGGGATTACATAGTCAACAATCTAGGGCAGAAATGCCCATTGTTACTCTACACTAGGAGAAATTTTCTATGCTCACAAACTTTGACAATGAATCTGCAAAATTCTTCAAAGTGTCAACCTTTTCTAGCAACACCATCTTTTCCTCAACCATGTCTCTCACAAAGTGATACTGAACATCAATATGCTTTGTCTTCGAATGATAAGTTGGGTTCTTTGCTAGGAAGATTGCACTCTAACTGTCACATTCTAATCTCACTGCTTGTTGTGCCAATCCATTACCTGAAAACAATATCTGTAACCATACTGCTTCCTTGCTTGCATGAGTGGTTGCCATGTATTCAGCGTCTATAGTTGAGGATGCCACTACAGCCTATCTTTTTCTCATGCAACTGATTGCTCCTCCAAATAGGTTAAACACATACCCACTTGTAGATCTTCTGCAATCCAGATCTCTAGCCTAGTCTGCATCAAAAAAGCCATGTATGTCCAACACTTTGTCCAATCCTGGTCTTCCTTGGTAGCACAATCCATAACTGGTAGTGCCACAAAGATACCTGAAGACCCTCTTTACTGTTGGCCAATGCTCCTTCCATGGTTTTGACGTATACCTACTCAAAACTCCCACTGCATGTGAAATGTATGGTCTAGTACAGACCATTGCATACATCAAACTGCCAACTGCACTGGCATACAGAACATTGGACATGTCCTCTTCTTCTTCCTATGTCTTGGGACACTGATTTGTAGATAACTTTACACCTATAGGAATAGGAACCTTGACCGGTTTACTTCCATGCATATTAAACCTCTGCAATATCGTCTCAACATATTTTCTCTGATTCAACCAAAGTTTCATGTTTGCACAATCTCTTTTAATCTCCATTCCCAAAATGAAGTTAGCAGCACCAAGATCCTTCATGTCAAATTTGGAGGATAGTTGTGATTTTACCCCCTTGATAACATCCATGTTATTTCCTACCAACAACATGTCATCAACATACAACACTGCATAAATGAAGTGATTACCAACTTGCTTGGAATATACACAATGACCAACCCTGCTTCTTACAAATCCCAATCCAAGGATGTATGTGTCAAACTTTTGGTACCACATCCTAGGTGATTGCTTCATACCATATAGTGACCTCTTTAGCTTACAGACTAGCTCTTTATTTCCCTTCACTACAAAGCCTTCTGGTTGCTTCATGTAAATTTCTTCTTCTAGATCCCCATGTAGGAATGTTTTCTTCACATCCATCCATTCCACTTCAAGATCAAGAGAAGTAACAATAGATAAAAGAAATTTAATAGAAGTTAACATAGCAAGAGGAGAAAAAATCTCACCAAAGTCAATTCCCTCTACCTAGGAATAACCTTTTTCTACTAACAGAGCTTTGTATTTCTCCACTTTTCCTTATGCATTAAAATTCTTCTTAAACAACCATTTTCTACCAACATATTTTCTTCCAACTAGCAACTCAATTATATCGCATGCCTCATTCTTATCCAAGGCATCCATTTGTTCAACCATGGCCTTCTTCCATAGTTTACAATCCTCTGAATTCACTACTTCCCTGACAGTTATGGGATCATCATCAGTAATAGATAAAGCAAAATTGGAACAGAAATCAGGTGGACTATACCTTTCTAGTTGCCTTTTATCTCTCACCGATCTCCTCAATATTGGGGTATGAGGTTCTTCTTCTTCTTCTTCAGATGATTCAGATTTTGCATCATCCTACTCAAGCTCTATTTTCTCAGGTTCATCTTGTGTTGGTAGGAATTCCTATTTGGACACATCTTTTACCTCTCTGAAAACAACATCTCGACTATAAACAATCTTCTTGGTTTATGGGTTCCAAAGCTTATAACCTTTCACATATCTTTATAACCAATAAAGATACACTTTTCAGCCTTTTTATCCAACTTACTCCTATTTTACTTTGGAACATGTACATAAGCATCACAACCAAACACTCTAAGATTTTGAAGAGAGGGTTTCTTTCTAGACCATACCTCGTGTGGAGTTTTATCATCCAATGTCGATGAAGTTGATCGATTGACCAGGTAACATGTTGTACCCACTGCCTCTGCCCAGAATTCTTGTCCTAACCCGACACCACTAAGAATGCCCCTTGCTTTTTCCATTAGTGTCTTGTTCATCCTTTCTGCAACTCCATTCTGCTGAGGAGTGTATGGAGTAGTCTTCTACCTTGCGATACCACACTTCATACAGAATTCTTCGAATTCATTTCCACAAAATTCTCCACCATTATCTGTTCTCAATACCTTTATTTTCTTCTATGTCTGATTTTCTACCAAAGCCTTAAACTCTTTAAATTTATCAAATACCTCAGATTTCTTTCTAAGAAAATAAATCCATGTGTTCCTTGAAAAATCATCTATGAATGAAACATAATACACATATTTACCTAGGGATGGAACAGGAATAGGTCCAAACACATCACTGTGTATCAAATCTAAGATCCCCTTTTCTCTTGTAGCACTAGACAGGAATCTTACTTGATTCGGTTTACCATATATGCCATGTTCACAAAAATCAGAATCCAGAGTGCAATTAGACATACCTTCAACCATACCTTTACCGTGTAGTGTTCGCATGCCCTTTTCTCCAATATGCCCTAGTCTTTGATGCCACAACATGGTCTTCTTTTCTGGGACAATATTGTTCTTGTCTCATTCATTTCTCTTCTCAGGGACAACATAACTGTTACACCCATTAGTATAAGTGCTTCCCAACAACTTGTATAGATTTCCACACCAAACTCCCCTCATCAACACCATTGCTCCTCATACCATCTTGCAAGTGCCCTTTCCAAATATAGTATCCACTCCTGCATCTTCCATATTGCTTATAGATATTAAGCTCCTGGATAGTTTTGGAATGTGCAGAACCCCAGGGAGAGTTCTAATCCTTCTGTCTTTTAGCAGAAACTTAACTCTTCCACATCCTAAGATTTTTGTTGTCGAGTCATCTCCTAGGAATACATCACCACCATCATATTTTTCATATTCAGAGAACCACTTCCTGTGAGGAGTCATATGGTATGACGCACCTAAGTCAATCAACCATACATCACAGTCTGCATGTGTACTTGTAGATGCCAATTAAACATCACCTCCTTCTTCAGTGGAGGTTTTTGCCTCTGTGAAAGAGGTACTATCAGATCCCTTTGGTTTTTCAACCTTCTTAGACTTGCAATCTTTCTTATAATGCCCTATTTTACCACACTTCCAACATTTCCTCAAAGGTTTTCCTAGAGACTTAGATCTACTTGTAGATTTATATCTCCACCCCGAAGGCTTACCAGGGTTCCTGTCTTGGGTACACCCTCTTATAAATAAAACATCTGTGTTGTGACCATCCATGCTTTTTTGCCTTATCTCTTCAGATAACAAGGTTGCAACTACATCCTCATACTTCAATGTAGATTGAGTGGTACTACCTATTGATACAACTAGATTATCCCAAGAGTCTGGCAAAGAACATAACAAAGTAATACACTTATCTTCCTCTGCAATCATAATATTGATAGAGCCAAGTTGACTTACCAGAGTATTAAGGGCATTTAGATGTTCTATCACAAAATCTCCATCTTCCATCCTAAGATGATACAACTTCTTTCAAAGAAACAACTTGTTTACCAAGGACTTTGATTGATACAAATTCCCCAACTTATCCCATAGTTCATTGGCTGTAGATTCTCCTGAGACATTCAACAACACTGAATCTACCAGGCAGAGTCTAATAGTACTCCTTGCTCTCATGTCCAACTTCTCCCAATCTTCAACATACCAGTAGCTGGTGTACTAGTAGTTTGTGCACTAGTAGGTTGTGTACCAATCGTTTTTGTGCCAGTAGGCTACATACCAGTTGGTTGTGTACCAGGGTCCACAACAATCCATTGTTCTTTGTCTACAAGAAGGTCCTCCATCTTCAACTTCCATAGCTCAAAGTTTTTACCGTTGAACTTCTCTATCTCGATTCTAGAAGAACTTGCCATTTCTCTTTCTGCACTCAAATCACCACTACAAAAGCTCCCACTAAACCCAGGTTTATCACAGACCCAAGATAAACTCGATATATCAAGACCGAGCCAAACCCTCAACAACAAAGGCGTCCCTCTGAAGCCAAAAATGAGCTCTGATACCACATGTAAGTTTTAAACCTGTGAAGTAAACCAATGCATATAGATTCTTAAGAAAAACAGAATTTAATCAATGGCTCATTCACATAGTACACAAAGATTTATACTGGAAACCCTCAACTGGGAAAACCTTTCTTATATTCATTATATTGAATTTCACCATTCACTATACAATATATACAATGATTTCAGTTATTCCGTAGATACCAAAACCCTAATCCCTAAAACCGGGATTATTTTTAGCAAACCGCTAAAAATAGCAAAATCCGCTAAAAAATAAAAAAATGCCCAAAAACAATTTCAGGGCGTTGCGCGTAACCAGGGGGGGCATACTTGCCCCCCCCCCCTAGGAGCTCCCTAGGAAATCTCCTGGTGCACATGACACAAACAAAGCACTACTACGAGGGATCGTCAGACGCAGTTGTCATATCTGACGCGCCCACACACACACATGCAAAGAATATAACACATACCCAACAATAAGCCCCTTGACAAAGCACAGGACCATCAACAGAAGATCAAGCAAGCCTTTGAAAAGAGGGTAAGAAAAGAAGATTTCCAGCTGAGAGATCTAGTGCTTAAGTGGGATGCACCCAAGCAAGACAAAGGCAAAAATGGTAAATTCAAAGCCTTGTGGATTTTTCAATATTTATGAGGTATTTTCAAATAACACTTATAAATTGCAAAACTTAGAGGATTCTAATTTTTTTCGTGGCCCTGTCAATGGGCACTTTCTAAATAAGTATTTTTCTTAATTCATGAGTTTCTTTCCAATCATTGTAAATATCACTTTTTCTTTTTCATTTTTGTTTGAATAAATGACCCCATAGCCCTAGGATAAGACACCGAAGTTGTTTGTTCTTGGAAGCTCACAAGGAGAAAGCCATCCCCTATGGAGCCAATGTTATCACATGAAGTTGTTGTTGGATTACTGAGAGGGGGGGTGAATCAGTGATAGAGCAATTTAACCATATAATCCAAGTGTTATATCAATGAAGCATTATTATCCAATAACTACAGAGTAAATAAGCAATGAACAAATGAACAATCATACACATACACAGTACACCAGTGTTTTACGTGGAAACCCAAATCGG
>ML777035.1:1175128-1200575 GCA_009831015.1 Picea engelmannii | reverse complement strand
TAATGTTATTTGCTTTTCAGTTCTTAGGTAGATTTTATTTCGTTTGGTTTTCTATTCTTTGTTAACCCATTTTGATCCACAGCAAACCTGTTCTGCCTTGCTGAGCCCAACAGGGCATGCTAGTGCTCCCATTCTTGCTCACCTGGCGACGATTCGAGCACGAACAATTGGTACTATGGCATAAAAATTGGAGTTGCCTGCATCTTCACGAGTACACCCAGTTTTCCATGTTTCATGCTTAAAGAAGGTTATAGGTGACAAGATCCCAATTCAAACTATATTTCCAGAACTTGATGAGGAAGGAAAAATTACAATGGACCCTAAAGCCATCACTGACACAAGAATTCGTCAGCTGAGGAATAGATCGATTTTAGAGTATCTCATTAAATGGAGGAAACTACCAGCTGAAGATTCCACTTGGGAAGATGAGTCTTTTATACAGAAGCATCCAGAGTTACTCAAGCATTGTGAACAACACTTGCCTCAAGGGGAAGGGCATGTTAAGCCCTAAATAATGGCTCATTACCCCTTAATTGGGGCATATTACATTAGTAATGTTATTTTATTTATGTCGGATTTAATCCATTAGTTGTAATTATACCTCCTAGTCTCCTATATATACCAAGGAGACATTTTCATTTGGAATCATCTTGTAATTGTACATTTATGTGGGCATAAGGAGGTTTCCCCCTCGAAGAGGCTTATTATCTGAATTTCTCTCTTTTTCAAGGTGTTGAGTACTTATTCTGAGGTTTTTCTATGCTATATTGATATTTGGTTCTTAACACCACCTTTCAAAAACTTAAATACTTTTGTATTTGTTTGGTTTCATATACCTCTCATAATATTACACTATTTGATCTATTGCTTCTATCCATGGATACACCTCAACAGAAGAAATCTCACAAGGGTGGGAGTGTAGTCAGGACTAAACCTTCTGATATGCACCTATTTGATGTTGAATCTCTTATCAGGGAGGTATTCCAAAGGGTTGGTTTCCCATATTTTTGTCAAAACATGTAGAGGGGACACCCTGAAGTAGCCAGTGAATTTTCTTTGAACTTTGATGGAACTAAGACCAAGGTAGGAACCCTTGAGTTGGAGGTATTTGAGGCCACCATTGTAGAAACCACTAAGATACCCAACACTCGTAAAGGGTGGTTCAAATATATGACTCTCAATTTAGCCTTTCCTAAATATTTCCTCAAGCCAGATCATCAAAAATATAATTTGTCCAAGGGAGTGCCAAGGAGCCATTTGGTTGAGGGTTTTGACAAAATGTTAAAAGTTATCGAGAGATATTTTACATGTGAGGGAAGATTCAACATGATATACCAATATCACATTAGTCTTTTGCTACACTTCATAGGAAAGGATTTGATGAATATCCATTTCTATCTTTTTAGAAGTATGGGGGAAATGGTTGATAGGGTCCAAGCCAAGTCCAAGGTTGTGGACACTAGTGTTTTCCACTCAGGATTGATCAGAATTCTTGTAATGGAAGAATTGAAGAAAAGAAACCTCACTTGGGAACAATTCATTGTCTCTACTAATCTGCAGCTAGATGTAGCCTCTACACCTCAATCTAGGGTGCAGATCCCTTTTCCAGCTAGTAGTGTTGCCCAAGAAGAAACAAGAAAAAAGAGAAAGAGAAAACATATTTCCCAAGAGAAAGAAGTTCCTAAGGAAGTTGAAGAAGAAGAGATGGATTTCCATCACTCCCTACAAAGGGAACTTTCACCTCAACCTGCACCTGAACTAGAGGAAGTTCCCTCATCAGCCAAAACCGTGGCCAAAAAGGGGAGAAAATTGCATTTTCCTTCACCTACTATAGCAACTGAGACAAGATTTAGGAGGCCTTTCACCAGATCATTAGCCCATAAGCAAGATGTTGAAACAGAAGTCATAACCAAATCTTCTGCCCCAAAGAAATATAGGGGTAAAGGTGACACTTTTGAGAAGCCTATTGAGGTCATGACCAAAGCTTCTATTCAGAAGAAAGACAAAGGTAAGGGTGAAACTACTAAGAGTCATGTTGAAGTCATAAACATCAACACTCCCCCAGATAATCCCACCTTAAAGAGATTGATCAGACATCTCATGGATGATAGAAAGGAATTTTCCCATTTGAAGGAAGAAAGATTGACTGAGAGGAGGAAGATAAAAGAACTCATGGACATCTACAATGAGACCCTTGATATGGATAGGTTTACAACAAGAATAGTATTTCCCCTCCATAGGAAACTTTAGACTTTGTACATGCAAAATAGAAGCATACAGTCCCAAAACAGAAAACTTAAAGAATAATTGCATCCCTTCAAGGATGATCTAGCCCAGAGGAATATAAATGTTCTAGCCCAAGCTTCAATAGGGTGAAATACCCCTGAAACAAAGGGAAGTGCTCCTGCAACAATGAGAATTATCAGGTTGAGAAGATGAAATGGAAAGGATGACAGGCCCATTTTTTATGATGATCATCTTTTACAGCTTGAAGTTTTGAGGGAAGTGTTATAACTTCACATACTGAAGGAATCTACAAGCTCATTATGCTTCTGCTAAAATTGTTTTTGGGTTTTTGAGGTTCATTGCATGAAATAGAAAAACACAAATCATTTCATAATGCTTGGAGCTACGAAATCATCCACACAGACTGTTCTGCAAATTCGTTACTAAAAGCGTTGTGGAATCACCTAGCCAGATATAAAGTGTAAGTTCGCTACGAAAAAGTTTTGTAGAACAGTTTTACAGGTGCGTGCTACAAAATATTCTACCGAAAGCTCTATAGAATCTGTTACATGACAGTTTTACATAGGCAGGCACTATAGAATTCGCTACTAGTTGTGCTATGAAAAGATGCTACGAATTGGTTGTTACAATCAGCAGTTTTGAATTCGTTGCCTCTTCTTAGCTTTGATGGTTTGGAGGGAACCAAGGATCACCAGATGGCAGATGGATCTCAACACAAAGGCTTGGAGGACACATGGCACTGATGGAGATGCGCCTTAGCAATAGCAAATCATGTCATTTATATCTTGTTAGAGTGGTTGCCAACATGCTCCATGTTTCTAGAAGTCTCTTAGTTTCACTTGTACAGATGTTATATTAGTATATTTTTGGAGAATCATAGGCTAGAAAGGCCATCTCACATATCAAGCTATGGTTTTATTTTTTAGACTATAAATACATCAGAAGAAGGTTATGTTGAGGTTCGAATGGTTGAGCAGAGCTCCCTATTTTGTAATATTTTCACTAAACAAATCCATACTTTGAGGTTATTGAGATCATGGACGACAATAAACAATACACATCTAATTTATTGAGATCGTACCCCATCTATGTTCATAGGTAATCTTGTCAATCAACCAATTGGTACGATCTTATGTTGATTTGCAAGCCTTAAATGAACATGAGACCAAACCAATGTAGGTTTACCCATCATCTCCTAGGTCTATTTACGTAATGCATTCACATCAAATCCCAAGTACATGATAACATTATCCACCTCATATTCTCCAATCTGTGCACTAAATATAAATTCCTCGTTGGTCCTATTTTGACGTAGAACTTGATTCACCACACTCTGGGTGATGGGAGTTTCTCTATCTGATGTACATTGATCAATCATTTCATATATTGTATTCAGTGCATTTTCATATTTTATCATTTGTACACAACTTCTCATAAATTCTCTTAGAGCACTTACCTTCTCAGTCATCTTCAATAGCTTTGCGCAATATATGACATGTGGTGATATGATGTTGATGCTCCCCAATCCTGTCCAATTATCTCTTTCCTTGAATTTCTATATGTCACCTTTTCTTGTCGAGGATCTAACGTTAGCATATGCCATTCTAACTTCCTTACCCATTGTTCAGTCTGCTTCCCTCCATTTGTCACATCAACCCCTATTTTAGCTCCTCTGTGCATAAAAATTGTTATTTTTGGTTCTTCATTACATTTTTTGGTTGATATATTCTGCACATTCTAGTTCAAATTATGGTTCTAGTTCCCTCTTGTTTGCCATTTTTCCACTAATTGAGGAAAATCCTCTTTTGAATTATCCAATGTGTGATAGTATGTGCATGTTGTACACGGATTTTGGCAGTCATGGGCTAAATGTTTGGGTGATTACAGTTATAACATATGATCCACCCTCTTCCTCCTTTGTTAAAATTTTCTCTACCTTGACCTCTACCAAAATTCCCTCTGTTCCATGGATTGAAGCCTCTCTTATTACTATATTTTTTCCCACTGTCATCTTTCACAACATTCTCCTCCTAAATCATGTACATGTACGAAGTATGCTCCCTTATTAAATTGAATGCATGAAAATCCTTCTCTTCATCACTAACTGACTTGCAAAAATTTCAAAACAAGTTCCTCGGGGTACCCTGATACTTCTACAGTAATGTGTTGGAAGATTGGTTGTTGTCATTGATGTCAACCCTAGCCATTGGATTTTGGACCCCACAATTGATTGAAGAAGATAAACATGAAGGAAATTACACATGCAGATACAATACCCATGGATGGATAGTATAAGTCATGCTGCTTCCATTGGTATGTGGCACATCACATGGATCCTCACAATTGAGGAGAAATGAATTTTTGAATATGACAAAGTGAATTGAAGTAGAAACTACATGTCGGCCCTAATGTTAAAAGGAAGTGACATAAAGGGTATAAATACATCTCACATTATACATTCATTTTTTCAAAACACACAAGTTTGTTAATGAACAAGGAGATATAAGTCGAAATTCAGAGGAAATCTGAAGTAAAGAAGGATGAATTTCAAGGGAGGATGAAGTCTTTTGGTGATGTGTTCTAAGGTATGTTATTTACAGGTCATCTTACCATTTTTTCTATAAATTTGTTTCTAGAACTATTCAGATAGTGAAATTTGTAGACTATTGAGAATACATATCTAGGTACATGTGGTAAACATTTTAGCGCTTTATTCGCTATAATTGTGAAGATACACTCTATGGAAGATATGGTTTTTTACTAGTCCTTAAGCTAGTCATAAACATGTGTTCCAGGAAAAATAGTCATAACATATTCATAGAGAATCCAATTAAAGTGATACCAATTGCATTGGAAATATTACGGGCTTTAGTTTTCTGTGTACAAATTTTAGAATCCAATGTTAAATATTGAGTGCAGGGCATGTTGTACAAGTTTGCTCTCCTGAATAAACTAGAATTGAATAAGGTCTACAATTTTTTCTGTAACTCCTTTTCTGGGAGGATTCAAGGAGTGAAACTTGGAGGAGTTTCAAAGAATGCATTGAGTAATATTATCTATAGGATCAGAGTATTCCAAGAAGTGGATAATTGCAAAAGTTGAAGAAGACTCATAAAGCATTGCCAGGTTCTATCTGATGGTTGATTGATGGTGATAATTTAATGTAAAGTTTTAACATCTCTCATATATTATTGGGTGGAAGGAAGGGGAAACGATATATAGGTCAATAATATCTTGATATTGGATGATTGTATCTTCCCTTTCAAGTTTTATCCCTCCCTTTATATTTGGAAGCTGTAGCTACTTCCTTTGAACAATAATACATAATTACTTCTTATATACTTTGCATGGTGTATTAGTGTATCTCTTATACTATTCTTCATTGTTCATTGGGTAGTATTCATTGTTCATTGAATATAAATTGAATATGTGATCTGATTGAAGTACAAGTTCAAAAATACTATTTCTCTAAATATTGATTCACCCCCCTCTCATTATTTCCAGCAATTGGTATCAGAGCAGGTTGCCTTCATAACAGTTTAACCATTGGAAGGAAAATCCTGAGCAGAGATGGATGACCACGATAAAATTCCAAATGGGATTCAACGATTTGATGGAAGCAATTATGCATATTGGATTAATAGAATGAAAAATTACCTAACAACTTTGGGAGTAGACATTTGGTACTGAGTTGTAAATGGCTATGTAATCCCAAAGAATGCTCCAACTGATTCAAATGAGAAGAAGCTTATGAGTTGTAATTCAAAATCCATACATGTTATTCTAGGAGCATTGGCACCAACCATTGCCAGCAAAGTACTGGGTTGCAGCACTGCTAAATAGGTATGGGACAAACTCAAGAGTATCTATCAAGGTGATCCAAAAGTTAAGTAGGTCAAGCTTCAACGACATAGAGTAGAATTTGAAAATTTGACGATGGATGAAAAGGAAGATATTTCAACCTATTTTCTTAGAGTTGATGAAGTTGTTAATGTTATTATAAGATTAGGAGAAGATCTCAATGAATCCTTGGTTGTACAGAAAGTGTTGAGATCACTCCTCTTGAAGTATGACGCTAAGGTCTCCTCCATTGAAGAAACTAGGGACTTGACCAAAATGACAATGGATGAATTACATGGGCCTCTTATAGCATATGAAATGAGAATAGGTACAAAAAGTGACCAGTCAAACAATGAAGCAGCCTTTAAAGCCATAAATAAGACAAAAGACAATGATAATGACCTTGATGAATAAATAGAAAATTTTGTAAGAAGGATCCAAAAGGGAACTGGAAGATACAAAGGTAAGTCTCCTCTCAAATGCTTTAACTGTGGTAGAATAGGACATATTGCTGAAAATTTCTACTATAAAAAGAGAAGTCTCAACAATAAAAAGAGCTTCTACTCCAAGGGTGATGACATCTCCTTAGATGATAGTGATGAAGAATATAATTATGTAGGAGAAGTCCTCTTCATAACCCAAGAAACCTAGGATCATGATCACAAGAGTTATAAAGAAGAAGAAATCATTTTTGAAGAAGATTCAGATGAAGAAACCAACCTTGATTCCATTTGGAGATATAAAGAAAATGTAGAGAGTGAACAAGAAGATAAGAATCTTGAAAAGTTGAAGCATGTTGAAACTAAAAACAACAAGCTTAGAAACAAAAACGTAATACTAAAAGGTGAATTTAGTAGTTGTGAAGAAGAGAATTACAAGCTTGAAAATACCATTGATAGCTTGAAGGAACAATTAGAAGATAAAGAGAAATTGAAAGAAGAATTGGATCACACAAAAGGGGAGCTAATATTGACAATAGAAAAGTTGAATAAGTTTGAAAAAAGAACTGAAAAATTAGATGAGATCCTTATCAGTCAAATATCTCCAAACGACAAGACAGGACTAGGATACAATGACATTTTGAAGACAACAAAACAAGAGAAGGAAGATGAGAATTATGAAACCAACACTCCAGAGGAAGTTGAACAACAAGATAGAAGACTATAATTTAGAAGGAATGAGACATAAAGAATATCCTCTCCCATCAGTTATGAAAGCAATCATTATGAAATAAACTACAAAAGAAAAGATCGTGAACCCAGACGAACCACACCAAAAATAAGATCACTTACTCCCAGGTATCAAAATTTCTTTCTTGGACATTGTTATACTTGTGGAAAATTTGGACACAAAGAAATCAATTGTAGAATCAATGAAAGGAATAACTACACAATCTACATGAATGGTGAAAATAGTAGATATGGAAATGTTTGTAGACCTATCAACAGAAATTATAATCCATTTGACCCATTAATGGATCAAAATATCGTATACTACAAGTGTAATAATCTTGGTCAAAAAGCATGAGATCGTAGAGAGATGAAGGAAGATAATCTTATGCCAAATGTCCCTATACCAACTACAACATGGAAAAGGAAATAAATTCCACACAATGAAAACTGTCAAATAGCATTTGTCACTAAAGATTTCAAAGAAGAAGATGAATGGTTCATAGACAGTGGGTGCTCATCTCATATGACCAAATATCAAAGCAAATTTGTCAGCTTGAAGAAAAAGGGTGGAAATGTTGCATTTGGAGATGAATCATCTACCAAAATACTTGGAAAAGGAACTGTAAAGCTTGGAAGTGAAAATGTAAAAGCAGGAAAAGTCCTATTGATTGAAGATATGAAACATAATCTCCTCAGTTTCAGCAAAATATGTGATCAAGGATACACTTTTACGTTTGAATCCTGAAAATACAAAATCAGAGAAAATAACTCAGGAAGATTGGTTGCAACTGCAACAATAAGACTGAACAACATATACATCCTAGACATGAATATGAGAGAGAAGACATAAGCCACACAAAAGGATTCCAAGGAAGAAAAAGTCCCAAAGACCAAAAATAAGGGTGAATTATTATTGAGTGCCACATGTTCAGGGGGAGAAACCCCAAAGAAGAAGGTCACCTTATGCCATTGAAATCAAGGGGAGAAGCCCCACCCTTTTCCATTAATGTCAAAGGGGAGAATAATTTGGGATCTTGATGACAGGGGAACCATGAGTGTTGCCATCAATGACAAAGGGGGAGATTGTTGGAAGATTGGTTGTTGTCATTGATGTTAACCCTAGCCATTGGCTTTTGGACCCCACAGTTGATCGAAGTAGATAGACATGAAGGAAATTACACATATGGATACAAAACAAATGGATGGATAGTATAAGTCATGCCGCTTCCGGTGGTATGTGGCATGTAACGTGGATCCCCACATTTGAGGATAAATGAATTTTTGAAGATGACAATGTGAATTGAAGCAGAAACTACATGTCGGCCCTAATGTTAAAAGGAAGTGACATAAAGGGTATAAATACATCTCATTATACATTCATTTTTTTAACACACACAATTTTATTAATGAACAAGAAGATATAAGTCAAATTTCAGAGGAAATCTGAAGTAAAGAAGGTCGAATTTCAAAGGAGGATGAAGTCTTTTGGTGAAGTGTTCTAAGGTATGTTATTTACATGTCATCTTACCATTTTCGCTATAAATTTTTTTCAAGAATGACTCAGATGGTAAAATTTGTACAATGTTGAGAAGACATATCTAGGTACCTGTGGTAAAAATTTAAGCTATTTATTTGCTATAATTGGGGAGATACACTATGTGGAAGATAGGGTTTTTGACTAGTCCTGAACCTAGTCATACACAGATGTTTCAGGTAAAACAGTCATAATGTCTTCATAGAGAATCCAAATGAAGTGAGACAAATTTCATTAGAAATATTACGGGCTATAGTTTCATGTGTACAAATGTTAGAATCTGATGTTAAATATTGAGTGTGGGGCATACTGTACAAGTTCGCTCTCCTGAATAAACCAAAATTGAATAAGGTCTACCATTTTCTCTTTAAATCCTTTTCTGGGAGGATTCAAGGAGTGAAACTTGGAGGCGTTTCAGACAATACATTGAGTAATATTATCTATAGGATCAGAGTATTCCAAGAAGTGAATAATTGCAAATGTTGAAGAATTCTCTGGAAGAATTATCAGGTTCTATGTGATGGTTTGTTGATGGTGATAATTTAATTTAAAGTTTTATTATCTCTCATATATTCTTTTGTGGAAGGAAGGGGGAGGATGGAGAGGTCAATCCTCCAATGCTCTTGATATTGGATCATTGTATCTTTCTTTTGGAGGTTTATCCCTCCCTTTATATTTGGAATCTGTAGCTACCTTTGGAAGTCATTACTTCCTTTGAACAATAATACACGATTACTTCTTATATATTGTGCATGGTGTATTGGTGTTTCTCTTATACTATTCTTCATTATTCATTGGATATTATTCATTGTTGATTGAATATAAATTGAATACATGATCTGATTGAAGTACAAGTTCAAAAATACTATTGCTCTAAATATTGATTCACCCCCCTCTCAATATTTCCAACATAATGGACACTTTGTCGGATGATGAACCTGTGTCTTACATATCTCGCAATACCCTCCTCCTGGTAATGGATTCGGTGCTCCTGTCGTGAAATAATGTGCGAATATTGGGTATCCATCCTTGCGATGCCCTTCAGTCCCACACTTGGTGTTATCACATGAAGTTGTTAAGGGTCACATGAAGTTGTTGTGGGTTAATTCATCCTTGGATTTTTTTAAATGGTTATCCATAGCCTTGCTTAAGTTTTAATTTTGATCACCCATAGGGGTGTAGATTGATTGGCAAGTGTCATGTAAATGGAAGGAAATATGTAAAGGAGGTCGAAAGTTTGATTCTCACCCTGATTTACTTGTGCTCCATGCTTGCAGGTTGTGTGATGCACCTAGGGTTATAGTGGTAATGGACGGGTATCGACCCCATGTCACGCGAGTACGAGAACCACGATTTGTCGATTCCCCCATTATATAAAAAAAAAATGGTTTTACTTTTGGTCTCCTCTTTATGGTTTTCTTAGGTTTTAGCACAAATAAATCAAGGTTGATGTTGGCCCATACCTTTGGTTTATATATTCATCTCATCACAATATTAGACAACCATCACCATCACCCTTATGCCACCACTACCATGACATGTCACCACTTCCACTATGCACTTAAGCCCCTCCACTTTGTCCCTCTACCTGTTAGAAGGTCAAATGAAATTTGTTTTAGTACACTGCCATCTCATCAGGACATTTCGTAGCACATGCCAAGTAAAACTTCCCTCATTACCATTATTGCACTTATGAGGCTTGTGTCAACCAATCTCATTTTTTTCAGTATCCATGATTTAAAGGAAATAATTTGGGATTTAGTCATTTAAGGTTGTCTAACTGTTTTCTCAAAGATTTCAAATTTGCTTCTAGTTTGGCGCTGAAGTTTGGATAGGTGTTGTGGAATATTATACCAACTGCATAGCGAAGGTGAATTGGAGGTTAGAGTTGTTGCATGAGGTTTCATAGAATCTGAAGCATATCTACTGTTAAGCCACAGTGTCTAGGTACTCATTGATTTTTTTGAGCTCTGTTGAATATCAGATTAAGGCTTTTCTTGTGTTTCCCCTCCTAGGCGCTGCGAATTGAGGATCCAAATTAACAACCTACCCCTTTTACCTTTTCTATCACCAATTCTCAACCAGCTACAGTGTTTTCATCTTATTTTACTACAATTGAGCAAATGTTGTTGTCAAATCCATTGTGCCTATCTCTTTCTTGGCCTTTGTTGTTTATACTGCGAAATCTACTACAGATTATGCTATGAATCCCCTATTTTGGCACTGTGAACCTATACATCAAATCCAGGATCGTTATCCTATGATCACATAACCTATATCAGCTGATTTCCTTTAAATTTTCAATTGTTATTTCAAGTCTAAAGTTTGTCTACATCGAAAATTTAAAGAGCCTTGCTGATTAAAGTTGTGATGACCTTGCAAATGAAGGTGAAGTGTTAAAATTAAAACTTTGGCAGTTGCTTCCTCCTTGCATATCCATTTTCCTAAAGGGCTTTCTTCCATTTCTTAATCACCAGTTTCCCTTTCATAAGCTTAGAATTCAAATAGGGAGGATAAATTTGAATCCTTAAAAGAAACCATATTTGAAAAATACCATCATTCCAAACCCTAAGAACTATGTTCTTTGTTTGTCCTGTCACATCCCTCATATTATTGTATTATTTTTCCTCCTATAATAGGAAATGAATACACCATAGAAAAAGAAGGCTCACAAGGGTGGGGGTGTAGTCAATACCAAGACCTATGATATGCAGTTATTTGATGTTGAACCTTTGATCAGAGAGGTCTTCCAGCGAGTTGTATGTTTCAATTTATGTCAAAATATGTAGAGGGGACAACCTGAGGTAGCCAGAGAGTTTTCCTTCAATTTTGATGGCACCAAAACTAAGGTGGGAACCCTTGAAATGGAGGTATCTTAAGCCACCATTGCAGCAACCACTTAGATACCCAACATTGGTGAAATATGGTTTAAATCCATGAATCCTAATGCATCTTTCTCTAAAGAGTTCCTCAAACTAGAATGTCAGGGAGATAACCTATCAAAGGGAGTGCCTAGGAGCGACTTGGTTGAGGAATTTGACAAGATGTTAAGGGTGATCCAGAGATATTTCACCTGTGAGGGAAGATTCAATATGATTTACCAATATTTTTATCACATGAAGTTGTTAAGAGTCACATGTAGTTTTTGTTAAGACCTAAGTCCACACCCTTGCCCCATCTCTCTCTTTTCTGCATACCTTCCTAGAAATTTTTCCTCTTCTAGTTGATAAAGTCGGTTTCCATTTTGTTGAATGACTTGGTTTTCCTTAGTGTCTTGCTTGACTGATTCTTTCCACAAATTTTTTCTATTTTTCTTGAAGGATAAAGACATATCAGGATTTGGTTCGAATTACTGGCCATCTTATTTTCCATTGATTGAGCTCACAATAGGTCGTCCAAGTCCTTTGTTTGTAAACGAAACAACCATGAGCGCAAAATGAAGCATTCAGAGAAGTCCATTTCAATCTTGAAATACAAGAAAACAGAGAGGTTCAATTTTCAATAGTGGAGATCCCATGCACGGTTCATAATAATGGCTCTCGTGCATTCGGAGTTTCAAAGTCATGCAAGGATTAACGACCAGACAAAAGTGTCGAAGTGTCGAAGTGCCAAAGCACATGGCACTTATCCGTCATGACATCATATGACATCAGGCCACCACCTCACTTCGTAGCATTGTCACTTTGGGAGTTTTCCATTCAAAGCAAGCATAGTTATTTGAAACCGAAGCCCCAAAGTCCCAAAATATTTAGATAAAAGTGGCTTAATACAGGTTTAATTAGTGATAAGAACACACTAATAACTTCATGAGTTCGGCCCTTCAGCAGTTATAAAAACTCTACATGCAGAAAATCCTGAACCCCAAAGTGCCGAAGAAACTTGGATTTCATCAGTTCAGATGTGTGGCCCTCATCCGTCAGAGATATGTGGCATACATCTGGCACTGACACGTGGCACTCAGTTTAGGCACCTTTGGGAATGTCATCTACTCATTCTCAAGTGACATGGATCACTCTCCTTTTGTGACACACCAACAATTGTGACATCATATTAAATCAGGCCACCACGTCAGATTAGAGAGATCGTCCTCTGGGAGATATTCCTGCTTAGCATCCAAAGCTCCTGAATGCCAAAATTGGCTCTATATCTAAACATAGTTAAAAGGATTATGGAGTTGGAGGAAGGATAAAATTTAGCAAGTGATCTAGGTGGATATTGGTGGCCACCTATCTCTTCCAATTGGCTCAAAATAGTTTTCTGGCAATTTTAGAAATTTACTATTTTTAGCAATTTTAACTTCCGGGGCCATTTTGAGGGCCTAAATGAGGTTTTTTAGAGATCGAACTTCTCAATGATAACTGAATCCATGATTGAGCCCCCAAAATGGATCTCCTCAATGATACCTTTCCAACGCGATATCATACGCCTAAAACAGAAATTGTATACAAAAGTTACAACCCCGAGAACTTGATGTACAAGCTTACCCAAACAGGGCCCACATGGCTTTTGGCGCTTCATCTCCTATGGTTAGGTTTGTGGATGTATAGGGTTTTTGGAATTCCTTCTTATTGTAAAAATTCCTTTAGAGCCTCATTGTAATCATCTTCTTGTGAATGAGCGCAGCCGTCACATCTCTTCTCAGAGATAAGCTGCCACCATTCCAACAAGCTTGTTTCCACTGCATTTTACAGTTTTAGCTTATTTCCTTATTGAATAGAAAACAAGTTTTACTGTATCTTTGTTATTTTGTGTTAAAAACCTGTTAATAATCTGTATTCATTTCGTTATGCTCATAAAATCTAAAATAGTGGTATCAGAGCGGTCTGCTCCTTGTCGTCTTAATGCATGTCCCCAATGAGGTCAGAGTACAAAGAGTTGGGTCTCAAGCTTGTTTCTCTTGAGGAAAAAATCTCTTGCACACCCAAGAGACCTCTCATGGCAGAAGAAAAGAAATATGACAGGACAAAATATCCTTTCAAACTGTTGATTGAGGAAGCCCTCATGCAACAAAGGAACGAGATGATGTATAGTTTCACGCAAATCCTTTGACGGCTCCCAACAAGCGATGCATCTTATTCGAGCGGAGGTTCCACCTCCTTCAAGGTACAAATAAAATTTGATATTCCTATATTTTAAGGTCATATAGACGCATATTTTGTAGACAAGTGGTTGAATCTACTAGAAGGGTATTTTTCTGTCCATAACTTTTTGAATAGAGAAAAGATTACTTTTGCGCTCCTCAAATCCGTTCCCCATGTCAAAGATTGGTGGGAAACTTTCTATGAGAAAAAGGAAACAGAACCCTCATTATTTACAGTCACGACCATCTCAGATTCCTTCATGGATGCTATTAAGGAATACTACTACCCTTTCATAAGTTATGATGACTTGTATACCAAATGGGCCACACTGCGGCAAGAAAGAGACCAAGCAGTGCCAGATTTCATGAATATATTTCATACCTTGAGCACCAAGATGGGTATAAAATATTCAGAGTGACCTCTGGTGCTCAAATATCGTGGTGCTCTACATAGATACATCCAGAATGAAATGGAATTTTTGGACATCTCATCCTTGGGCGGGGCCTACCGATATGCCGTCAAAATCAAACAGAAGCTTAAAAAAAAGACGCAGTAATTTGGGCCTGGGAAACCCTCACAACAAAATCCAGGAAAGGGTGTCCCCAACCCCCAAAAAAAGGACAGATCAAAGATGGATAGTATCAGGACAACCAAAGCAAGACGCAAGCAAAGAAGGACACTGGAAAGACAAAGAAAGATACCAGGAAGTGGTGCGACTTCCATAAGCTCCCTTGGCATAACATTATTGACTACCACTCAAAGAAGTCATTGGTGGCTAAAGTGAAAGCCTATTACTCAGATGCAGCTTCATACTTTGAACCAGAACTAGAAAGGGGAAGACAGATCATTGATGCGGAACCCAGTGTCACCATTGCTACCACCAAGCTCCAGCCTCGTGAACCAGATGAGCTAGAATAAGGAGAATGCCTCTTACATTCACAGATGTGGGTAAAAGGCACCATGCTGCACTTCATCATGGATAGTGGTATCTAGAAGAAACTCATCTCAGCAGAGGTCGTCAAGCGGCTGGCCCTGCCAACAAAACCGCATCCACAACCCTACACCATTGGATGGCTCCACCAAGGAAGCGATATCCACATCAACCAACAATGTTGATTGTTGTACGTCATTAAGACCTTTAAAGATGAGGTATTGTGTGGTGTTTCTCCTCTCAAAGTATGTGATGTTCTTTTGGTCCAACATTATTTATGGAAACGTCATGTTGTATATGAGTCTAGGTTTCGCAGTTTTATTATTACTTTGAATAGTAAATTGTACAGGCTACCAGAGGTAGTCCCACCTAGTGTTATTTCCTTGATCTCTGCTAAGAAATTCAGGAAGGTCATCTCTCAAATGGGGAAGTTTTTCTTCTTCATGATTCACTCTCAGAATAAGAGAAAGATCATAGCCACATCTAGTGTCTCTGCAGCCAACCTCTCCACATAGAAAAATACTCAGATATCTTCTCCTCACCTACTGGGGTACCTATGCACTGCCAGGTCAAGCACCCCATCGATATGACCCCGGATGCACCGCTGCCCAATGGGCCAGTCTATCGCTGCTCTCTATTAGAGAATGAGGAGATCAAGCGACAGATCCAAGAACTGCTCCACAAGGGGCACATCCATCCCATCTCATCACCTTGTGAGAGCCCAATCGTGATGGTACAGAAGAAATATGGAACCTCGTGACTCTGCATTGATTATTGATCTCTGAATAAAATCATAGTCAGAAACCAGTACCTGATTCATCGAATCAAAAAACTCCTTGATCAACTCATGGGGGCCAAATACTTCAGTAAGATTGATCTGAAGTTTGGCTACCACCAGGTCCCAATAGAACAGACAGATGTATGGAGAAATGCCTTCAAGTCAAAGGAAGGCATTTTTGAATGGTTGGTCATGCCCTTTGGTTTGACAAATGCTCCAACCACTTTCATGAGGATGATGGACGATATCCTACGACCCTTCACCAATACTTTTGTAGTGGTGTATATGGATGACATTCTCATTTACAACAATACTTGGGCTGAACACTTGTAGCATATTCAGCAGGTTCTACACACCCTGCGATAGCACAAGCTATATGCCAACTTGGAAAAATGCTCCTTCGGCATGGACATGGTCCATTACCTGGGCTACATAATTGATTAGCATGGCCTACATGTGGATCTATCCAAGATCCAAGTCACTCGTGACTGTCCAGCCCCAACCACACTCACCGAGCTTCAAAGCTTCTTGGGCCTTACCAATTTCTACTGCAGGTTCATGTTGAGATTCTCCCATATTGCATGGGCCCTTATCCAAATAACCAGGGGTGGTGGTAAGGCGATTTGAAGCAGTGCTTGTGCTCAGCCCCAATACTTTCACTACCAGACCTGCAACAACCCTTTGATATTGAGACAGATGCTTCAGACTATGCATTGGCCATCGTTCTCACTCAGCACGGCCACCCTGTGGCCTATCATAGTGAGACACTATCAGATGGTGTCCATAAGTAACCTACTTACGGAAAAGAAATTTACTCCATTGTGAAAGCCTGTCGCCAGTGGAGACATTACATTCCTGGGAAGGAGACAATCATCCACACTGGTCATAAGCCACTACAGTTCATGCAGACACAAGGAAAATTGCAGAATGATCGCCATCAAAAGTGGTCCACATACTTGCATCAATTCCACCTCAACATCAAGTATAAAATAGGAAGCACCAATAGCATTGTTGATTACCTCAGTAGACCTCCAGTCACGACACTCACCATGGTGCTAGACTCCAGTGTTCATGAGACCTCTGAATGGCCCCAACTCTATAAGACAGACATGGAATTTTTTGCCACCTACCAAATGTTGGGTGCAAACGCAGTTGTCGATAATTTCCATCTTCAAGATGGGTTGTTGTGTCGTCTAGGCCATATATGTGTTCCATCAAGAGAGAAAGTGAAGATAAAATGGGAATCCCACTGTGGTCGAGTGGTAGGACACTTTGGCATTGAAAAGACAGTGGCGATGCTATAGAAACATTTCCACTGGCCGAAACTTCGACAGGAGGTCAGCAAGTATATCAGGTCTTGCACTGCCTGTGCTATTTCCAAACCAACCACTAAGAAATAGGGTTTGTACACCCATCTTCCTACTCCTGAAATTCCATGGGAATCCATCTCAATGGACTACATGTCGGGCCTCCCATCCACCAAGCGGGGAAATGACCGTGTTTTTGTGGTTGTTGATCGCTTTTCTAAGATGGCAATTCTGGTTGCCTGCAAGAAGAACATCAAAGAAGAGGCCACTACCAAGATCTTCTTTGAAAAAGTCTAGGTACATTTTTGAATCCCACAAACCATTGTCTTAGATCAAGATAGTAGATTTCTCAACACATTCTAGTCAAGCCTCTGGTCACTGCTAGACACTAAGCTCACCAAATCCACGGCCTTTTGCCCCCATATAGATGGCCAAACTGAGGTCGTCAATCGAATGATTGTGCATATCCTTCACATGTATAATTCACATCACCCTCGCACATGGGATGAGATCCTTCCCTATGTCCAACATAGCTACAACCAAGCCCTGCATAGCTCAACCGAACACAACCCCTTTCAGGTGGGGTTGGGATTCCAACCATTGAGTCCCATAGATGTTTCACTTTCCCTTGAGGTCACCTTGATCGACTCATCTCCTACTCCAACTGACGCTAAAAAATCCACTTGTTTCATTGAGTGAATCCAACACATCTGCCAACAGGTTCAGGATATCCTACAGAATTCCAATGATAAGTACAAGCAATGCCATGATCAACATCGAGTGTCACATAAGTTTCAGGTGGGCGACAAATTTTGGTTGCACTTGCAGAAAGAATGCCTTATAGGACCCCATCGGAAGATTCTACCACTCCGTTATGGGTCATACACCATCACCAAGGCCGTGGGGGATAAATATTTTGAGCTCAACATTCCTCCTTTCCTTGGCCTGCACCCAGTGTTCAATGTGGATCTCCTTCACCCTTATTTCCCACCATTATTGGACACCTCCAACGTAGCAGAGAAGCTGAAACCAATAGATCTCAACCCCGACTACATACAATAGGAATCCAATGATCATATTGTGGACACACAGATCAAGGGCACTCAACAACAAAGGATCCATCTTTATCAAGTTGTCAAAGCAGGGCAGCTCCTGCACCAAGGCAAGTGGCTCACCTGGGGCCAAATTCAACAGAAATTTCCTCATCTGAAGGGGGAACTCAACGCAATGGATACCATTGATTCCTAAGGAGGGAGGATTGATCTAGGTGGATATCGGTGGCCAACCACCTCTTCCAACTATCTCAAAATTGTTTTCTGACAATTTTGGCAATTTACTATTTTTAGCAGTTTTAACTTCCAGGGCCATTTTAAGGGCCTAAATGAAGGTTTTTCTGGATCGATCTTCTCAATTATAGTTGAAGGCATGATTGATCCCCCAAAAGGAATCTCCTCGATGATACCTTTCCAATGGGATATCATACACCTAAAACGGAGATCGTATGCAAAGTTACGACCCTGGGAAGTTGATGTACTAACTTACCCAAACGAGGCCCACATGACTTTTGACGCTTCATCTCCTAGGGTTAGGTTTTTGGATGTCTAGGGTTTTTGGAATTCTTGTTTATTGTAAAAAGGCCTTCAGAGCCTCATTTTAATCATCTTCTTGCGAATGAGCGCATCTGTCACATTTCTTCTCTCATATAAGCCGCCACCATTCCAACAAGCTTGTTTCCGCTGCATTTTACAATTTCAACGTATTTCCCTATTGAATAGAAAACCATTTTTATTGTATCTCTATTATTTTGTGTTAAGCACCTGTTAATAATCTGTAGTCATTTTTTTCTTCTTATAAAATCCATATCAACAGCGGTCCTAAAAAGCAAGGTTACCCAGATCCTCGATTGCAACAAGATCGATGACCAAACTTCATCGCGGAGACAAAAAGTGCTCAAACGTTAAAATCCTAGAGCGGTCCCACAATCAAAAACATGGTATAGCTAGAGAGGTATGTGGCGGTTGGTGGTGAATTGTGGGATTTGAAGCAGTGTGGATCCAAACCACCCTTGACAAATTCCGCAATCATGTGTTTATATAAGGTCCAATATGAGAGCAGCGCGTGGAAACAAAACTAGGCGTTAATCCAAATCATCAAAGAAAATTCATAAGGAGAAGCATTACATCAGTAGAACGCGGCTAGTCTATCACTAGAGAAAAGAGTGAGGAAATTGTGGAGAGGGTTCATTATGTAAAAATGACTCATATCTCTCCTTGCTGAGATAATAAGCCTCATCTTGATCCCAAGGAGAAATCGGTTAATGAAAGAAGGACTGGTGGTTGAAAAATTTACTACCCCCTTAAAGTGAAGCATGGAGGGTCTAGCTGAGAAGACTGAAAAATGTCAGCTCAAAGTACCATAGAGGGAATGTTTTCCTACAGGCCCAGACTAACCTAAGTTTCCTTCTAACAGAAGGAGCAAGACAGATGGATAACCTTCCGGAAGGGGAGAAAGGGCATGAAAATGAATAACGTGAGGACGGACAAGAGAAGACACACAACACTAGAGAAGATGACCCAAGAAGCAAGTCATGTCATTCATTTTTGTTAGAGTGGTTTCCAACATGATCCTTGATTTTATCAATTGTTAGATCTATTGGTACAGCTGTTATACTCTTATATTTTTGTGGAGAATCCTAGGATGGGAAGGATAGCTCGCACTCCTAGTTGTTGTATATTGTTTTGATTATAAATACATCAGATGAATAATATGAGGGGGTCGAATGGTTGAGAAGAACTCCCTTTTGCAATATTTTGACAAAATAGAGTTGTTCTCTGGCTATGTATGAGGCTTGAGACATTTTCATTAATAGAAGTCAATTTTATTTCATCATCTTGTCTCCTCTTATTCTGAAATGATCATGCTTGTTTGATCCATATGAGATGTTGTGGTTGTGTTATAATGGAGGTTTTATTATAATACTGCTATGAATGTTTTTTAGTGTTTTAAACTTTAAGTTCAAGAAGTTATTATGACTAATTTTTTCTTTCCCTAGCTACTTGAAGGCCTGATGCTTATAGTAGACCTATCCACCTTCCTCACTAAGTCTTCCTTCTATTATTATTTATCCTTAAACAAATGACTAAAGTTAATCAAAACCTCATTTTCTTATGCATGCTAGCCCATATTTATGTGTTAAAACATTATTATGCTGAGATTTGTCCATTTGACCTTTAATTATTAATTTTCATTCACAAAAAATTTTGATGGGTATTGGCTTATCCTCTTGCAATGTGAGGGTGATTCTCAGTGCTTAAAAATACCACATTAGATTTTTGTTGCACTTCACAGGAAAATACCTCATGAACCTCCCTTTCTATTTGTTTAGGAGTATTGGGAAAATGGATGACAGGGTCCAAGCCAAGTCCAAAGATGTGGACAAAAAAAAATTTCAATCAGGGTTGATTAGGATGCTTGTGATGGAGGATTTGAAGAAGAGAAACATAGCTTCGGAGAATTTCATTTCCTATGCACATCTACAATTAAATGTATCTCCCACTCCTCAATATAAGGTGCAGATCCCTTTGCAAACTGATAGTGTTGTTCATACAGAGAAAAGTAAAAACATAAATGGAAAACACATTGCTAAAGATATTGAGGATCCTAAGGAACAAGAAGAATAAGGGGGATCTCATCACTCTCCACAAAGGTAATTTTTTCCACAACCAGCTCCAGAATTAGTAGAAATTCCCTCAGCTAAAACCAAAGGCAAAAAAGGGACAAGATTACTCTTCCCTTCACTAACTATTGTAGTTGAGACCCAAACTAGGAGGCCCTTGACTAGGTCATTAGCCGAGAAGAAAACTGTTGAACAAGAGGTCATACCAGAATTTCTTGCCAAGAGGAAGTATAAGGGTAAAATTGAGACTATTGAAAAACATGTTGAAGTCATAGACATAACCACTCCCCCTAACAACCCTGTTAACGCATAAAATTGATCATGTAAAGGAGGATTTATGGTTTTCAGAGCCTACATTTAGCCATATATGCCGCTATTATGTCATAACATCAACTAAAATCTTCCTCTGAGTATGCAAGCTATATTTTAGTTGGCACTACAAACTGGCGTTGTGAACTAGTTAAGGAAGAGGGTTGTCGGTTGGATAGGTTGCAAGCATCCT
The DNA here is from genome assembly GCA_009831015.1 of Picea engelmannii. Lineage (NCBI taxonomy): Eukaryota > Viridiplantae > Streptophyta > Pinopsida > Pinales > Pinaceae > Picea > Picea engelmannii. The sequence goes on along the minus strand of ML777035.1, from coordinate 1,179,507 downwards.
GGTGAAAATTCAAAATTACCAGCATCAACCTCATAGCCATCAGGTACTCCATGATATTTTTTGTCTTGTTTGGAGGTCAGGAAGGGTTTGGCTACTTGATTTTACTTTGGCTCTAAAAATTGGCTCAGGCGATATGAATTTAGATAGGCATTGTGAAATCCAGTATAGAATGTGTTGTGGAAACTCTGTTCTAAGACTATTGAACTATTATTTTTTACCAGCTGACTTCCAAGAGCATTTCCAGGTGAATCAGGATGAATTTTCAAAATTCAAAGGAGGTTATTTTCAAGCACGGACCCATGAAAGTTAACCTATTTCATTTTTCACACAGGTGTCACAGATTGGGAGATTTGAAAGAATATTTGAGCCATATGTTTTCAGTTTTCATGATTTCCTATTTGAGACATGTTTTTTCGACACGTATTTCAGCCAACTAGAGATGAATTTCAAAAAACCGAGAGATTTTTTCTTTAGAACTGTTGGTGCAAGTTTGTTCAGACCAGGGTCCTTCTTAGGTTACATACAAAAGGCACTGTGTAGTCTAGAGCGTTGGCATTTCCATCCCCTCTGAAGAGAAGAAGTCTCACCCGAAGAATTGTTGAGACAGATAGATAGGGAAGGGCAGGGAGAATTCTACAGACGATCCATAGAGTACTCAGAACTCACTTCAGTTCTTGCACAATCAACATTATCAGATCAGAAACATCTAAATGTAAGAACAAAACCTACTAGTATTGTGAGCACCAGTTAACCATAAGAGAAACAATTATAACTCATAAGCTATACAGAAAGACTGAAACGCATAAGAAACTATGTAAAGACACATTGAATTTGAAAATTTAATTATTCTTCATATCATCGTCAAAGATCTTTCTTACATTACAAACTCAACATTACATAGAAAGTATAGTACAAACTCTTGGCTCCAGACCTCAGCCACAGAATCTTGATTTCCCAGCCAATAGGTCGCATTCATTACAGACTCTACTCTTCTTGATTTACAACAAAACCTTGGACAATTCCCATGGAATTGGCGCTAATTGACACAACTCAACTTAACAACATCAACTAATGACCAAGAATGAATGAGCGAACTAATCAACCCGTCGACCAATCAACCCTTTTTCAATTATATTCAGTTCTATGTATAGCTGGGTTATGTCTTCTTGTTAGGCTTGTACCTATTCTTGTTTTGTTGCAACTATTTGTTGTTTAGCTGGTGTTGCACTGGCTTCTGCAACTGGTTTCTGTTTTTCTTCCTTCTAGTCTCTGATGGAGGTTGCGCGACCAACACTTGTGCAATTATTTCTCAAAAACAAAGGGCCCAACAGGCTTCGACCACAATCCTTGACTCGTCCTCAAGTCAATCACTTGGTTCCTTCACATTGTCACATACCCACCACGGAAATAAAAAAAATTTGTCGAATCCTTGAGGATTAGAATCCCTGAAATAACTATAGGGGTCTAGCATAGGCTAGTCCCTTCCTGGTCCACCTCCATGTGATCGTGGGTCATGACCACAGGCCGAACAAGTATGGCATCCTTTCTCTCTTCATGGCTCAGCGCTACCAAAGCATCGAGTCTTTCGACTCTACAAACCCCAACACAGCGAAGCGTCGAACCCCAAAAAGGGATAGCAAGTACAAGTTTCTTGTTTGGGTCTTGTCCTCATGACCACGTTCCATGACCATTCACTTAAACTGGAAAAGACCTCACCGGCCCTTCGCGATTCAGGAAATCGCGATGCATGAATTCTTCCTTTCCTATTCAAATCCCCGAAAACCACGAAGTCTCCCAAGTTTCCCTCCAAAGGGAGATCAACGACTGTAAGCCTCCCTTGATCCGACGGTTTGGATCCTTTCGGGATTTCAGTCCACAGGGGTTCGAGATGCAACGATCCCAAAAACTCATGTCATGCAAATCTCTGAATTCCAGTATAGTTATCCATGTAGGAGATCAATGGCCCTTGATAGTGTGGATCCAACGGTCCACAGGATTTCAGAACGTTCCCTAAACTTTGACCACTCAACACATGTCTCCCTTGATGGATAGTCCATATTCCTTTAGGACTTCTATTTGACACTTTTCGCTACTCGCAACTTCGCAGGTTGTAGCATCGAGCTCTCGTTCTCTTCTTTTCCAAAATCTCAAGACACGAAAGTCAATGATGGTTAACTTCCTCTTCGCGCTTCTCACAACTTGCAACTTCGCGAGTTGGATCATTGAGCCTTCGTGCTCCTATCTCATGAATCCCCAAGACGCGAAAGTCAGCAATGGTTGACTTCCTTTCCAGGCGACACGTGCCCACCTGTCAATCACACAAGCCCCATTTGATGGATGTGCCACGTATTCTCACGAGCCTTGGCTCTCGGAACTTCACGACTTCTATGGTCGAAAGTGACCCCTTCCAACCTCCGAACCCCCGAACTCCTAATATGCGATATCACCACAGAGTTATGATCCAACGGTTCTCCCGTTCCTGGATCCAACGGTTCAGATTGTTCTCCTTGGATGGATAGTTCAGATTATCTAGTGAATTTGGAACTTCTGATGTTGAGTTTCCAGACCTTCATCCTCTGGACTCTCGAACATCTGAATCGTCGATATCCCGATACCACCCCTTTGGGACTTTCGCTCTACTGCTCTTCGCGTGAGGTCTTAAACCTCGTGCATCTCTCGACATATCTAATGGCTATCGTGTTTTCTAACTAAGATATAATGGCTCAGATCTTCCCCACGCTGTGCACTCTCCCATTGCTCCCTAGACGTGGAAAAACCAATGGTACAAATGCTCCCACAGACCTTGGGGATCTATAGTCCTGATTTCTTCGCTACTCGTGAAGATAAAGGAAAAGGGTTAAGGCATGTAATGTCCTCATTTCTTCCTCCAACCTAACAGCCATGAATGACCATAGATTTTCATACGGGATCTCATCCGTCGATCGATATTTATCCATACGCTTCCATTTCGAAACTTCGCAAGTCGGGGTTTCGGGAATTGTGGATGCAAGGGATTACACCTTTGGGTATTCTGGTTACTAAAATGTCGAAATAGCAAAGTAATAGGGGCCATTCAGCCTCGTGCAGGGTTTTGGGACTTACGCCAATGAATCCTCCAATATACTCTTGGTTCAACTATCCAGAAAGGTATTCCTGTAGGGAGATCTATAGGGGGATTATGGGAGATAGATAAGGGAAAACAAATTCCTGAGAACAGGCTTGAAGTATGTATTGATTCAATGTGCGTACATATACATATAAATCTATTTATAAGCATAATACATACGTGGCCCTTTCATTATAAGCATGCAACCACCATTCCTGAATCAAAACACTACACCAGCAGTCTTATACTCAAACCATTCATAAAACTGCACAAAGTAAGAGCATATATGTCAGCATATAAATTTCACGATGCAAGATGTAAATCACTTATTAGAAACAACACTAGAGGTGAGTGCAACTACTGAGAGGGGTGCTCCTTTCCACCGAATCATAGGCTCATCGATTCTGATAGGATTTACCACTAGCCACCCTCAAGTTGAGACCACGATGCTGCAAGACTGCGTCTCTATTTACTAGTGACCGAGAATGAGGTTTACTCTCCCCCTTCTCTACTATCACTCACTCTGTATTTTTCCAGAGTTTTCCTTCCTCCCCTCATGTCTGCCCCCCTTCTTGCTTCTCCCTCATGCATTTTACTCTTGCGAGGTTGCATGTGGTGCAATTTCCCTCGCACTGGTCAAGCCTAACGGCTTTATGGAAGGGTGGTTCACCCCCTCCCATCCCTCATTACTCATGAGGAGCCATCTACCTACCAATTCTGGTGAGTTATTTAATTCGGGGCCAGTGAGCCGCTCTTGGTTCTCCATGCCAATGAAGTCCAAATACGTTATTGTTTTCGATGGAAGTTAACGCCACCTTTCCAGGTGCCTTCCACCACCTTTTTTCAGCCATCGTGGTCTCTTTTTCAGCATATCCCCTCTCAGCAGTCCTGCAATATATATTCATAATATTATTCACATTCATTAACCTTTTTCACAAGGTCCATTCACATCACACATTCACATTTTTGAGTTTGCCACAGTTCTTGGCCAGTATAGTTATTTTTACAAACTGGGGGAAACAGGGTGTTACAATTCCCTCCCCCTTAAAGGAACATCATCTTCAATGTTCTTATATATCAACATGACATGTATGTACAGAAGTAAACAAAATTGGATATGCCTATCTCATGGCATCCTCCATTTCCCACGTAGCCTCATCTAGGCCAAGATGTATCCACTGCACCTTGACCTGTGAAATGGTTCAGTTCCGGAGCAGGGTTTCCTTTCTGTCCAGTATGCATTGAGGTTCTGGTAGAAATTATCCCTCCGGTT